>JACWFT010000045.1:0-431119 GCA_019775415.1 Penicillium sp. VS I D KN
TGCGAATCCTGACTGTTGTATGTTTTTTGTTTCTGACTTTCATTTGCTGTACAATTTGCCTTTGCCGCCGTATCTTCAGGTCCTTCACTCAAATGCCCTGAACACCACTATTGTGCACCTGAACATCCTGCACGTGCCTAAACCGCTCACGTGGCCCTCCCCTTCCCTTCCGTGCTGACCTTTTCCTCATAGGTACGTTGTTATAGTCACTACTCTCTAGTCTGGTCTCGGCTATATCTTCAATTAGTCTATAGTAGTACGAATCTTAAATTAAGCTTAAAGTAAATTTAACGAACAAAAATATACTACAGTAAAACCTGGTTATAACGGATTTTGTTATACCGGATTCCACAATATAACGAGTTTCGCCACTCCGAAAGGTTCCACCATACTAATAACGGATCTATCAGTATATAGCCAATCCCGTTATATTTTTTGACTCTCCCATACAAAATCCATAATTACAATTACTAGAGTGATAAAAGACCCACTCATTGCCATTCCTTTATCGAAAGCCCAGGTGCTACTCAGTAACATGTTTATCTACAGTAGGCAACTAGGCAGCCGTAAGAGTCTTCTGATTGGCTTAATCTGAAGACAGTGGGGTATCTGGTTATAACGGATACCTCGTTATAACGGATAATTTACGTGTCTGATTGAATCCGTTATAAGTAGGTTTACTGTAATACATAAGCTAGAAGTATAGAATTTGAAAAGGAAATAAAAAATAAGAAGTAGGAATTAGTGGTCTTCGAAAAGGGTTACAGTAGATTATAGAGCGGTGGGCAGTCTAGTATATTCATTGGCTACATAGAACGTGGTTGCCTTCCCCTACAAAATGTCAGTATCAAAAATACACAAATAATACACTATACTTGGCTTAGCTAAGGAGGTGTGCACCTTTTTGGCCGAGCGGTAAAAATAGGCGTTTTCCGTTGTGACACAAAATCCTACTCACGTCCTTTCTAACCACTGGAGCCAACTGGCCTACTGGAGTCCGCTGCACCGTGCAAGGCTCCAAAATTCTCAGGTTTGAGTCATTAAGAGTCAAGGCTAATCTTCTTTTGGCAGGATCGCCAAGTCTCCCTCCAATAAGAACGCGTAATTTTAAGTTACTGACCCGCAGTCGGGCAGACATCAACAAACCAGCGTTCGCCATTTCACAACGGCCCCGTTCCCGCTTCTATTCAGCCGCTGGTTATCGAGAGCTACTCGTAGAGTCGAGGGCAATAAAAGCATTGCGTCGGCTCGTCTGGTGTGCTCTCACACTTACAATCATGAAGGGACTGAGCCTACCTTGTGCTGTTTCAGACGAAGACGTCTTCGGCCCAATTGTGGACTCTTCGTGTCGCCATGGCTTTGATTTCACACTCTTATTTGAGGAGACAGTCCTCACATTCCTGCCTCATTTAATTACCTCGCCTATTGTTCTAATACGGTTATGGAGCCTTCGAAATGTGTCGGAGAAGGTCAACCGTTCATGGTTCTATTTCACGAAAGAGGTCTGATAAGTCCACACATTCTTCCTCGACAAGAGTCTTTTTTAACGATTTAACAAACTTGTATTTAGATGGTCTCATTCCTGCATGTAACCCTTCAGGTTGTACTGCTGATCTTTTGGTATCAACCATCCATCCCCACGACAAGAGCAACTGTGCCAACAGCTTTCGCTTCGGTAGTGGTGTCGCTTTTCTGTCTGTACTTGTCACATTTGGAGCATTTTCGCTCACTACGTCCCTCCACTACTCTGTGCCTCTTCCATGGATTTGCTCTGATTCTGGACCTGCCGCGTCTTCGAACTCTCTCCCTCTTGCCGGATAATCGGACTGTGACTATCATATTTGCTGTCTCCTTGCTTTTCAGAGCTGGTGTTGTCATCCTCGAGGCCATAGAAAAGAGATCCCTGTTGAAGAAGCCATTCTTAGGATGTGCTATTGAAACCACTAGTGGAATCTTTAATCGCAGTCTGTACTTGTGGGTGAGCGGTTTGCTGTGGAAGGGCTCGAGAACCACCTTAACTGTCGAAAACCTCCCAATTCTCGATGACGATATCAAAGGAGCCTCAAATCCTGAAACTCTACTTGACAAGTGGAAGAAAGGTCAGATCTAGCTTCTTTGCCCGTGTCGTGTCAAGTCATCTAACTATTCAATAGCCAACAAATACGGCCGCAATGCTTTGCTATGGACCTTTATGAAACATTATAAATGGGAATTCTTTGGTGGCATCTTGCCACGTATGGCATTCACTGGCTTCTTGTTCGCACAACCCTTTCTTGTCCAAAGGGTGCTGGACTTCATGACCGAGCCTGAACACGTCAATTCATCAAATTACGCTCGTGGCCTTGTCGCGGCATATGGCATCGTCTACTTGGGAATTGCAGTATGTTTGGCTAACCCGTTCCTCAATCAGTCACTCACCCAATCAGTCACTCATTATTAAATCAGGTCACACAAAATGTCTACCGTTCCAAGGTATACAGGGTTATTGCGATGGTCAGAGGAAGCTTGGTGAGTATGATCTTTGATAAAACGCTCCGTATGGGCACATCGGCTGCGTCAGATGCATCGGCGGTTACTCTGATGAGCACGGACATGGAACGCATCGGAGATGGTCTCCTCGATATGCATGAAACGTACTCCAATTTTGCGGAGGTTATGCTCGCTCTTATTTTCTTGGCGCGACTTCTTGGCCTTGCTACTATCGCTTCTACAGTGCTCGTCATCGGTACGTCTTCGCTTTCCGTTTTGGTGCTATCATTGTCCCTCTGACATAAGAGCTACAGCTTGCTTGGTTGCCGGATTGTCTGTCTCTATGGCCAGGGCTAATGCCCAAGGCTTATGGCTAGAATTTGTCGAAGAGCGTGTTTCCGTGACTTCTAAGGTCCTCGGCGTCATGAAAAATGTCAAGATGACAGGCTTGACGGATATAGTTGCCAACAGTCTCCGGAAGCTGAGAACAGATGAAATTGGAGCGTCGCAGAGGATGCGAGTCATTCAAGTCATCAATAATACGATTTGTGGGTAAACTCACCCAGGTCGAAGAGTCCAGCTAACCTGCTCGCAGCTTACATCTCTGACGCGCTGGCTCCAGTAGTCGGCTTTGGACTCTATATCATCCTTGCCAAGGCAAATGGTGGGCCTACCTTGACTAACGGAACTGCATTTGCGGCATTGACCCTTTTCTCTCTTCTCGATGGACCAATCGTCTCGATTGTCTATGGAACGGAAGATTTAATGACGGTTGTCAACTGCTTTCAGAGAATCCAGAAGTACCTGAACGAAACCGAGCGAGAAGATCGTCGTTTGGAGCTACCTAAAGAAGAACCGATACTTATTGACACAAATGAGAATGGGGGAAAATCGTGTGTGACTGCTTCCCATTTATCTGTTGCATGGGCAGTCGACGACGAGCCTATTCTCAAGGACCTGAATTTCGATATCAAACAAGGCAATACGACTATGATAATCGGCTCAGTGGGCTGCGGAAAGTCAACTCTCCTTAAGGTTCTGCTCGGTGAAGTCCAAGAGTGCTCTGGTCAGGTGTTCACATCATACAGAACTGCTGCATATTGTAGCCAGTCTCCATGGGTGAAATTTGGAACTGTACAGGAGAATATTGTTGGGTCGTCTCTGTGGGATAAATCTTGGTACGATCGTGTCGTTCATGCTTGCGCACTAGAGTTCGACCTGCAACAACTCCCAGCGGGAGATCAGACCAAAGTTGGTGTTCGTGGATCGAGGCTTAGCGGCGGGCAACAAATGCGTGTGGTGAGTATACAACAAAGTTAGCGGTTTCTATATCCAGCAGAAATTAACCTCTTCAGGCACTTGCTCGAGCTCTCTATTCGAGAGAATCTGTTTTGATTCTGGATGATGTCTTGACAGGACTAGATCGTGAAACAGAGAAGCTCGTTCTAGACGCTGTTTTCGGGGCCCGTGGCATTGTAAAGGAGCTCGGCCAAACCGTTATTCTTGCTACAAACTCCGGTTCGTTCTTACGTCGTTCTTGCTGACTTATAAGCCCACTAACAGCATCACAGTACACCACGCTGCTTACTCTGACTTCGTTATCTCGCTCAATGGGCAAGGCCAGATCGCCCAGCATATCTCATCCAAAGAGCTTATGGCGATTCAGGATTATACTGCCATGTTCGACGACAAACTAGAGCAAGTCAAAACGGATAGGGCACCAGATTTTCTATTTGATGATGAGCAGCTGCAAGAGTTAAACCTAAAAGGCGAAGACACTGATGATCTCCGTCGAAGAACAGGTGACTGGACAGTCTACTTGTACTACTTCCGGGTCATGGGATACCCATTGCTATTTCTAGCAGTTGCATGCTCCGTGTTTCATATTGCCGGGTCTACCATTCCACGTAAGTTTTGTCTTGATATTTCAAGCTCCCTTTCCCCAAGCTGACCAGCTTTCAGAAATCTGGCTGCAATGGTGGACTCGTGCCAATGAAAAGCATCCGAATGCTGATATTCCGTACTGGCTCGCTGGCTATGCTGCTGTAGGATTTTTGACTCTTTTCTCCGTCTTTTGCTCGATCTTCGTTTTCGATATGCTCGTTATCCCCAAGACGGCTCGCCAATTTCATGAAATCCTCCTGGGTACAACGATGAGTGCCACCACTTCTTTCTTAACATCTACGGACATTGGAACTACAACCAACAGGTTCACCCAGGATCTGGAACTGATTGACGAAGAGCTCCCAGCGGCTTTTGAATTGGCAATGGATGAGGCTCTAAGCTGTCTCGTGGAAGGTTTTTTAGTCTTCTTCGGCTCGTCGTACGCCACGGCAGCAGTAATACCCATCTGCATCATCGCAGTCTACTATGTGGCAACATTCTATGTTCAAACATCTCGTCAACTCCGTCTGCTAGATATTGAGACGAAAGCTCCCCTATTCTCTCATTTTCTGGAAACTCTGAGTGGCCTATCCAGCATTCGTGCTTATGGATGGACTGAAGAGTATCGTCGTCTGAGCCGATCTACTCTAGACAATTCCCAACGACCATTTTATATTCTCTTCTGCATTCAGCGCTGGCTCAATCTGGTACTTGATCTGATCGTTGCTGCTATCGCCGTCATGGTCATTGCGATTGCGCTGTCTTTAAGAGGGAATTCATCACTCAGCCTTCTTGGCATTTCCTTGTTCAACATTGTGAATTTTAGCTCTACTCTACAATCGCTAATTTCCGAGTGGACTAGCCTTGAAACGTCTATTGGAGCTGTTTCTCGTATCCGCTCATATATACGTGAGGCCAAAACCGAGGACTTGGATACTGAGGTTCAGTCTGTCCCAAGCTCATGGCCACTACACGGGGAAGTGGAGTTCATCAATATTACGGCTTCTTATGAGTATGTTCCTTGGAATTTCATTCCTCGGGAGGTTAGAAACTAATGTACTACAGGACGTCTTTGTCGCCGGTCCTAGAAAGAATCAATTTGAAGGTTGCACCAGGAGAGAAGATCGCAATCTGCGGTCGAACAGGAAGGTCAGTCGAGCTGTCTCTAAAAAGTCTCTATGTGGTTCTGGAGCTAATTTCTTTCTAGCGGGAAATCATCTCTCATCTCGACAATCCTACGGACTCTTGAAATTGACAGTGGCAGCATCCTAATTGATGGTGTCAACATAGCACTGCTTTCGAGATCCCACGTTCGATCTTCATTAAACACGATCCCCCAGCAGGCCTTCTTCCTCCACGGCAGTGTTCGACTGAATGTCAATCCTCAACAAGATGTATCGGACGAGAAGATCATTGATGCCCTTCAAGAAACCAACCTTTGGTCTCATATCGAATCTCAAGGAGGGCTTGATATAGAGATGTCAGAAGAGCTACTCTCCCATGGACAGCAGCAGATATTCTGTCTCGCGCGGGCTATTTGCAAATCTAGCCAGATCGTGATTATGGATGAGGCCACAAGCAGGTAATTGGCTATACAGGATCGATATTATCAAGCAGTTACTAATCATGCTATAGTATGGACTCGAAAAGCGAGAAACTCATGCAGAGCGTCATTCGCAAGCATTTCAAAGACCGGACTATCATTGCCATCGCACACAGGCTGGACACCATTCTGGATTATGATAAAATCGCGTTTATGGACAAGGGTAGAGTGGTTGAGTTCGATAAGCCTCAAGCTCTCTTGTCGATGGAGGAATCGGCTTTCAAGTCTTTGTACAATAGCTTCTGTGGTCAGGCATCATGATAGACACTCATTTTTATGCGAATAGACCTATTTTTGTTCTATTTGTTCATTGACGGCAAAATACTCTACATAAATCTATCGTCCTCCTATCACGTTGAAAGTCTTCCGAAACCATATTTGACTGTACCCCAGGAGCACCAATGTCTATTAGGCTTGGAATTACATAGAGTGGAGGTTCCCATGTATTCAGAAAATAGGATAATCCCAATATTCTCTCACCGAGCCTACTTCTTTTGACTCATAACAGATAAATTTACCTGCTTATCACAATAGCTTGCTATTAGTAATTCAAAAACAACATCATCCTAATCCAATTCTATATTTTAAAGGATTTTATCCTGGATAACCCACAGCTTGTAAGGCCTACTGGAGCCAATACTCTTATTGACAAGAGCGAAAAAAGCACACAGATAACCTGGGATGATACAGACGTCGGCGCTAAGAGCTTGCTACAGGCAAGCAGTGGCTGCATTGCTTTTATAAGAAAGACTATGGTGGCCGATCATTCAAGAAGTTGGCCTTGGTCCTTTCGTGTTCCGCTTATCACTTATCGGGGAGCCTCTCATTTACTGACCATTTTGCATTTCGGCTTCAATCCAAATCACTTCGCGTTTCTTTTTTCTACTTCCTCTTTCCTTTTGATTTCGTTCAAGGACTGATGCGCGCGATTTGCGCGTCTTCCAGTGAAATAATACAGGCTGTACTGACAGGGTATCTGGAATAACTACCAATATAGACTAGTTCACCTTGGCAGTCAGGGGTTGACAATGAATCTAGGAGTATAGGTGGTAACACCTGTTTCGGGAACCGCTGTATTGATCTAGATTATATGAGTCATCATGAGCTTTTCTGGAACCTCCTGAACGCTTGCTAAGGTTACCTAGCTACGTTTTTCTAACACGACAGACCAATCTTGGCGGCTTGCCCACTCTTTCCAACTCGTCATCGGGCAGTCGATACCAGTCTGTCACCTTATGTTAGAGTGAGCCATGCTGGTTCCAAGGGCACATGTGAACTTGCCTTGCGAATGTCCGCCGCAGTGAGAAGCGTTCTACCTCCATCGTATCCCGGGTCCGTACTATAAGAGAACATGTACGCTACCTCGACGCCACAGTCTCGATCGGGAGTCATTTCGATCATTTCGTCAGGAGTGATTTGTCGATAAGACGCAGGCACGCCAGTTATGTCGCTCCAGGTCTTGATCCAATCGGCCCAACTACAAGTTGTCCCTTCAGCCATGTACTCTTTCCCGGGAGGCATTTGGTAGACGGCAAAGGTAAAAGTGCCCATATCTCCAACAGGATCTAAATGTGGCACAACCCTGTCTGGGGCTGTAGTGAAGCTCATCTCAATACACTCATTCGGGAGCTTGACGATCATCAGTCAAACTCTTCAATAATGGGTGGATTACTTGCCTTGCGAAAATACGAGTCAGGTAAGATGTTAAAACTTGTATAGAAGTAACCGGTCTGGATGCAGGACATTTTGGCCGCAAGGTCAGGGTACTTTTCTTTGACGTAGAAGGGGAAGATATCCGCTTTGGAGTCGAAATGGTACAATTCTGTGAATTTTCCCTGGCTAGACTTGGCGGCATGGCTTAGCGTGGACACTAAGAAACCGTTGGAGTCGAGAGAGTTACAGGTCGCTGCTGCTGCGTCGGCAATATTTCTGCCTTGCTGATATTCGACATCGTACGCGAACCGAGCAGGTGAGATGCCCAGCCCACTGGCCTTCTGACGGCAGCCCGGGCGAAAGAACGCCTCCCAGTAGTTTGTAACGCTGAATATGACATTGGCATCCTTCAGAGCCGGCTTGAGGCTCTCCAAGTCGTTAAGATCTGCTTTCATAACTTCAATGCCATCATTCGCAAGCTTCTGTGCTGCGGGGGACGATGTATCGCGGGTCAAGCCACGAACACGGAAACCCGCCTTAAAAAATCGACGGGCGACAGACCCGCCTTGGTTTCCCGTGGCTCCTATGACACATATGATCTTTTTCTCCGCCATAGTATATATTAGCTTCTCCAAGCCAAACACAGATAGGCTCGTAGATCTATCAGTCGGTTTCAGGTGGAGAACTTATAGGCTTCCCGTTATCCAATTGGTAATTTGTGGATGGGGTCAAGATTACAAGATAGAAGAAGTCTGACATAGGGCGATACAGTAAACGCCAGAGATTGGTTGGAGACCTCTAGGGTATGCCGCAAGATCACGGGTTTGAACACCGACTTTTCTAGGTTTAACGTTCTTCCCGTTTCCATGCATATTCGATCTTGGCAAGACGTGCTCATGCATGCTTCCGCCAGTAGACCTATATATCCACCAGCTGACCAGGAAATGGTGAAAATCCCTTTGTTTAACCTTTTGCTGAGTACTTGTTGAACTCTAGAATGAGCCCTTCAATTGTCTATTTAGAGAGCTATTTTCCTGAATTCTTTGCCAATCTACTTCTCTATTTCATAGTTTCGTCATTCCCTAAGAAGTGCCACTTAAAAATGAAACATTTTACTTAACCTCTTCGCACAACATCCCCTTATGTTAATCAGCCATCGACTAGTTAGCTTGGACTCGTTGATCACAAAACGACGTTTCCAACAAAATATGCATATAAAAGAACACAAGTGCGTATGAATACACACATGTTGTAAGGCGCAGGAGAACCGATGATTCCAGAAATCCGGGGGAAACTAGGGAAAGCAGGGATTCGGGGCAGCTGCATAAAATCGGGTGCTCACCAGATACTCCATTTCTGACATGAGTTTGCATCTTCTTTACTCAAGTGCTATCTCCTTATCTAGCATTTTACCATTTTATAATCACTTATAAGAACGAGGGCTCATGACCTATCGGCATCACACGCTTGTCAACAATCAGAGGACAAAGAAGAAGCACAAGCTGATACTGTCTTTTATTTCTGATAATAGACCTTATATCTCTTCGGTAATAGGGTAGGACGCAGCCTTACGTAATTTACATCAAACTGCTGAATTTGCCACCTCTATCCCTGTCTACCTCCCATCAACTCCACACAGAAATTCGGGAGCCCTAGCGCTTGACAAAAAAGGCAGATATGACACTTCATAGTTGACTTTGAACAGTCCTAACCCTTTCGATTGTAGATATCGTTATATTTCGCCAAAGCTTGCTGGACAAGCGAATCAGCTTCAAGCCCTTGAAAGCGTGCAGGATTGAGCGCGTTCAGAAGAGCCTTATCTTCAGAGGTAGCCGAGTCCTTAGCATCACGAAGGATCTCCCTTGATAAAAGCTTAGCTGTACCAGCCGCAGTCGTGACCCAGATCGCAGCGGCCAGCCACAGATTAGCAACATCGGGTACCCGACCAGCGAATGGTAGATTGTCAGGTGTCACAGCAAAGATACCATTGAAAGGCTTTTCCGGTACCCAGGTTTCCCCTGAGTCTGCACTGTGCCCCTGAACTTGGAACTCAGTCCCATTCTTCAAGCATGAAGAAGCTTCCGACAGCACTTTGTCGAAACTCGAAGGCCAGGCTCCGATTGCGCTGTTTTTCGGGTCGAGCTGCAGGGGAGCATGATCATAACTGCCTAGACCATCCCGATTGCCATGGTCTCTTGCGTAGACATGATGATCTAGCCAACGAACGAATGGGTATGGACTCCCAACCCGTGGAGGCCGAGGTAGAGTAAAGGTGTAGGGGTGTGCGACGGGAACAATGGGAATAGGGAGTTGAGTTATAGGGGCATCTCTGCCGGTGGATATTAACGAAGGTGTCCAAACACCCGTGGCGAAAACAACGGTACTGCCTTCCGAGTTGATATCCCCATTCTCTGTCCGAATGGCTGCTATTTTCGCGATTTGTTTGTCGTCGCTTTTGGTTTCGAAGCCTGTAACGGCGACTTCCAAGAAATCCACTCCCCTAATTCGAGCCTGATCGAAATAGTAGGATGTGATCACCTTTGCGTTTGCAGTTCCATCAGAGGGGAAATGCAAGGCGCTCTTCACCGAGCTGGCGTCGATAAAGTCCGGAGCAAGGGAAGCGGCCACTTCCGGTGTGATAAGCTCCGCAGGTAACCCAGCAGCTCTTGCTGTTTCCTGTCGGCGACGCAATGTCTCCAGACCTGAAGAAGTTGATGAAAGTTCCAAGCCGCCGACAGGGTCGAAACCGCCGGGTATGGAGCGGTAGTCCAAGACGGTATCCTTCGCGAGCTGAGTCAAGACAGGTGACTCATTGAGTTGGCCAACGAATCCTGGAGCATGGCCCGTAGAACCCAATTCACTCTTCAAGCTTCTGTCAATCAGGACGATATGATGTCCACTTTTCGCCTCAGACAGATGGAAAGCGAGTGCTGCGCCGACAATACCTCCCCCAACGATAATGATCCGATGAGGGGAGGGATTGGCATTCAAGTATGCGATATCTAGCGTTGACAGCATTGCCAAAGTGGTTTCCAGTCGAGATTGAGTGAAGTGAAAGATGTGGTCTCATAAGTTTTGCACGGCAGTACTCTTTATCTCTAGCCCGACATCGGCATCTCCGTCTCCAGCCGACTGTGTGCGCTTACTGTTTCCGATAGAGTTGACTCATTGAGGCCGCAACTACCCTCGATAGCTGCCTTGGCAGTGGGCCCAGGAGACCATCTCTAGGAAGCTGACTTCGCTAGGGACTATGTTCAAGGATGTCTGCTCTCTGCAATTCACTCAGTAAATCAGTGCCAGCCCTATCGAATGGGCTATGGACCGTATATGCTTTACCATCGCTAATGTTAAATGACCTTGACGCCCAAATTTTGCCAAGGCGGATATTAGCAGGGAAGGGCGTGTAGAGTGGAGACTGGAATGACATGGAGCTGGAAAAGAGGCCGTCTTGTCCTAAATATAACTCTGAATGGACAACATTTGCAAAAACATTTCCTCACGCACGTGTTGCGTGACACAATTGCCTGATTACGGACGTTGAATATTGAATACTTATCAATTTGACCAAAATTACCATCATGTTCTACTGGACATAACGCCAACTGGTACTGGACACACCCGGGGATTTTGATGCGCCACGCGCTTGAGCACTGAATAATTAATTTTCCCGATTCCGATTTTTCACCGACGAAAAGCTACGCTACTATCAAGCTATGTCGCTATGTTGCTATGTCAAAGTGCCTGTCGTCACTCCCAACTGCGGCCGGGAATACCTCGGGGAATTCCAGCCTGCACCCCGCGATCGTGGAGTAGATCTTCTCCAGCGGCGTAATGCGCTTCTCCTAGGTTCCTCCGAGCCTCCATTTCAATAGCAAACACGAGATGATTTCTGGGGATGTATCGGGGAAATACGAAGGGATATAAAGTAGTCTTCTTTGGGGAGAGAATAGCCGATATACATCTCAGACTGTAGCTTGATCGAGATGGCTTCTCAAGTGGAAAAGACCTGGTGGAAGGAGGCCATCGTTTACCAAATCTATCCAGCCAGCTTCTCGGATAGCAATGGCGATGGTCTCGGTGATGTCCGCGGAATCATCAACAAGGTGCCCTACATCAAATCTCTGGGCGTAAACACAATCTGGCTCTCGCCAATCTACGCTTCACCCCAAAAAGACATGGGATACGACGTATCCGACTACCGCTCCATCCATGCCCCATACGGCACAGTCGAAGACGTGCAAGAACTCATCGATCTACTCCACGCAAACGATATACGGCTCCTGATGGACCTGGTCGTGAACCACACAAGCGACGAACACGCCTGGTTCAAAGAATCCCGCGGCTCAAAGACCAACCCAAAACGCGACTGGTATATCTGGCGGGACCCGAAATACGACGCACAGGGTCAAAGAAAAGAACCTAACAACTGGGCTTCTATCTTCGGTGGACCAGCCTGGCAATTCGACGAGCATACAGGGCAGTACTACCTCGCCCTCTTTCTACCCAGCCAACCAGACCTTAACTGGGAGAGTGAAGATATGCGCAGAGCAGCACATGACGATATGCGCTTCTGGCTCGATCGCGGCGTGGATGGATTCCGCATCGACAGCATGAACTTAATGTCCAAGCACCCCGACCTACCTGATGCGAAGATCATCAACGAAGAGCCCTACCAAAGTGGAGCGGAGTTCTTCGCTTCAGGTCCAAGGATGCACGACTACATCCGTGAAATGAGGACGGAGGTCTTCGACAACTACGATATCATGACAGTCGGCGAGCTAGGATTTACCAAAGACGAAAACTCTGTCCGTGCATACGTTGCCCAAGACCGACATGAGCTCAACATGCTGTTTACGGGCGATATAGTCGACATGGACTTCGGCGTTGAAGCAAAATACGGACGAGACGATTTCCATCCTAGAAAGATTCGGCATCTGACAAATCTGTGGCAGAATGCTATGCCCAAATTCAACGGCTGGAACACTGTTTATCTTGATAATCATGATAGTGGTCGTTCGATTACTCGGTATGCGTCTGATGCTCCTGAATACCGGGCTGCGTCAGCTAAGATGCTCGCGACGTATTTGACTACGTTAAGTGGAACGCCATTCCTGCTTGCAGGCCAAGAGATTGGGATGGCTAATCTTGGGAAGGAGTATGGAGCTGAAGCATATATCGATGTTGAGGGGAAGAACTATTATAACAAGGTTTTGAAGGCGAGGGAAGGTGATGTTAATCAGATGGGGGATGTGCTTAGAGAGCTGCAGCTCAAAGCGCGTGATCATGGACGACTTCCAATGCAGTGGGATTGTTCGGCGAATGCGGGTTTTACAACTGCGTCTGAGCCGTGGATGATCGTTAATAAGGATTATACGGAGTGGAATGTTGAGAGTCAACTTGATGATCCTGGGAGTGTGATGGGGTATTGGAAGGAAATGATTGCGATGAGGAAGGACTTGGCGGATCTGTTTGTTTATGGGTCTTATGTTGCTCTTTCGGAGGAAGACACTGGGGAGATGGTCCTTGGATATGAGCGGGTTTCTCAGACTGGTCAGAAGGCTGTTGTGCTTCTCAACTTTTCTGATGCGGAGCAAAAGGTGTCAAAGCGACTTGAGCAACTTACGCTTTTGGTTTCGAACCAGGGGGATTCGTGTATTGGAGATGGAGAAGTTGTGCTTCAACCCTTTGGGGCCGTGGTTTTGTATAGTGCATAGGTGCTTCGTTCTTTACCTATAGCAACAAATCTGATATTACTCTTTTCTTGTGCTTGATACGCCCTTCACCCCTAGAATCCAGGTCAATGGTCAATATTGGTCTGTGATGATTGCGCACGGCCAATCTGTTGATTTCAGACAAGAATACAAGCGATATCGACGAGGAAATTGGTCTCGGAGCCTTTTAAGGTCTCTGTTCAAGTTGTGTTAGACTCCGAGTGGCCGGTCATTCTTTCTTCGCTCGCTCAGATCAACATGGTAGAACTTAGAGGCTTTTGGCTTAATGCAATGACTATTTCAGCTTCAGCAGCCTTTGAGATTGCCATAGCTTATATCTAGTAGTTGCCTAGGGGCCAATTGCCCTTTGCAATACTTGATGAATCTCAAATTCTTCACGTGACAGCAAGTAAGGTTGTGTAGTGTAATGGCTANNGATCCCGGTTCGATCCCGGGCACGACCTTTTTTGCCCGTGAAGAACTGAGCCTTCTGGCTCACTGCTTTTGCTAAAATTGCTTCATAAGCCAGCACACATTTTTTTTTACAGAATGCCTAGGTCAGCATGTCCATATCCCCTGGGTCGCCTGGGACATACGTGAAATTTAGATACGATAACAGCTTGACCCGCTCGTGTATATACGCTTTCACGGGCACTGCATTCAGACTGTTGAGGGGAGGTCTAGGCACTTGAAGTCTGTTGGTTGAAGTCTGTTGGGGGCAAATACTTGGACGGATGAGATATATGTGAATCAAGAGTACGTGCATGGAAACGAAATCTGGGTAGTATGTACAAATAGGATATGTAAAGCCATGCGAAATTGGTTAAAAGGACTTTGAGAGAAACGCTTCAAAATCAGGGGGATCTTGATCGCAGTCAAAAGCACAAGACCCCTCCCTAGGCATGTGCCATCTATGCCAAGTCTTCAGACTGGTAAGATATTTTGGTAATGCAAGGCGTAAAGCCTACTCGCTGAAGAATCCACCAACTGGAAGCAATAGACTGGCTTCCATTTCTATACAAATCGCAAGGGTGTAAGGGGAGAGTATTGTGAGTAGCGGTAGGAGAGGCACACTTTGTATGTGCAGGGGACTTTGAGGATGAGATGTGGGAGTTGAGTGCCTTTCTAGAATTTTGACAGGTCTTCGTCATCAAATCATGCTAGGCGCATCGGTCTCTTTTTCCATGGCTAGCTTCATTTCACCCTCATGTTGGAAGTTGTGAATAATCATTCGGAGATACTCATAGGTGAGCATAGTCGTCATGGCAGCTGGAACGGCCCGGAAAAGGTTGACGCCAATCCCAGAGTAGAACGCACGCCATCCTTCTTCCTTCAAGATAGTCTGGCACGTGCGGATCATTCCGGAATAACGGGGGCTGAGAGGCATCCCATCCGAGGAAGATGCTCGGGGGCGGCCACGATCATGGGGGTGTTTCAGGCCACCGCGGAAGGCGACTTCCTCGTGTGATGGAGCTGGAATGTTGCGCTGCTGAGTTTGCAGTCGAGTTCTTAGAACCTCGTGAGGGTAGGTGATGGTACTTGCACAGACTTTGCTGAGGAACGTAGCGAAGGAAATACCCACCCAGTGGGAGCTGCCTGTATCTGGGTGCTCTCCGATGCCATATCCGGTGAAGCCCATTTTCAGATACTCGTAAAGAGGGAACTGGATGGCCACGTGGGTGAGGCCAAGAAGGGCGGGTGTCAAGCCAGAATAGAATGAGCGAATGCCCTCAACCTGGTACATTTTGCGAGCGGCATCCCACGTGCCTGAGTACTGCCACGGAGCTCGTGCCCCTTCGTGGTTCTGCTTAAGGCTCTGCGACATGAGCCTGGTCTTAATGACCCAGATGGGATTCGTCACAATTGTTGAGCAGGCACCAGCGGTGATCGAAGCATATCCGCGGGATAACCACCAGCTGTCTAAAACGGGGGGGGGTTAGAAAACCATGCATCCAATATAGACCATAATACAAGACCAACCTGTTTGTTCATAGAAGTATTCGCGAGATCGGTCATAAACAGCCAGGTAGACCGCCCATGTCGGAAGATAGCCCATGAGCATCGGGCCAAGTCCCTGATAAAGACCACGAATACCATCTTCTCGTATAATCACCTTCCCGGTGCCAAACATGCCTCTGTACAGTGTTTTGGTTTGCATGGCTGGCCCGCTCCGGCGGGCAAAGCCACCCTGAGCCTGCAACTTGGTCTTGATAACATCGAGAGGGCAGGTCACAATTCCTGAGGCCACACCTGCAGCGCCGCCACAAAAGGGAGCGACCCAGAAATTTGGAATACGGGTGGACAAAATCTCCAAGCGCTTAATGAGCTCGGAGGTTGACGATGTACCGGAGACAGGCACGTGGGAAGCGGGCGAGGCAGCACTATCTCCCGAGGAGCTGTGCGACTGTTCGGAGGAATTGCTGGCAGCTCCGGGGCTGCTTCTGTCATCGGGGCGCATCGTAGAAGGTTGTTGACAGGCGCTCACACTTGTCTATCCGTCTTGATCACCGAGGGATCCCGGACTCGAGCATATCGGTGCTCGATCCGGAACCCAAAATTCCGTTTGAACTCTTTATAAAGGGGAGGTCAAGAAATCGATCAGAGTGTTAAAAGATGATGTGATTAAAAATGGGGAGGGTCGACCGAGGAGAGTTTTCTGGAGCCGATGGTTACCGAGCGGTTCTGAATGCGATACCCTATGATGTCGGATGTCGGAGCACGGACTCGACCGGGGCGGGGTTATAATTTCTCCTTTGGCAAGCAAGTTGCCAGAGAAATCGGGCGATTAGAAATCACCAGCACCTTTTCCAAAAAGACCGAAAGGTGAGAAAAGTGAAAGAGTGAGGAAGAGAGAGATAGGGTTCGAGATTATGACATGGGGAATTGAGTGGTGCGAGGTGGAGTCACTGATTGGCATTCCTCTCCGCGGTAGCCTCAGGCACACGTGCATCCAGAACACATGACCATAAATCACATGATAACTATTTATGCCTCAGGTGTGAAGGACTGCCATTTACAGACTAGCGCCTCCAGCTTCCGTTTTGCACAACCTCCATCGGGTCATCTCGTGTTCAACCGGACCGCCCTTTCCAACCTTCCCTCATTCCCCAGAGCCTCTGAATACCCGGTATTCAAGATGTCTGCCCCTTCGATCACCAACTACATCGTCAAGCGCCCATGGCTCAAGCGCTGGATGACCCCTCTGGCCAATTGGTACACTGATGCCGCCGGCTACAGGAAGCTCGGACTGAAGTAATTATTATCGCCCCCTCTACGCCAATACTTTTCCACCTCGAGCGATTGGACGACCGGGATATCCGCATCATACACAGTCTCACGGATGGCTGCAGCCCGCCGACGGCAATGTCAATCGTGTTCTGTCGCAATCGCTACGTCCCGGTCATCCGGAGATCGCTCGTGGAGACTTTTCGTCCTCACGGTTGCTAACCCGCCCCCTAGGTTCGACGATCTCATCCCCGAGGAGAGCGAGGTTGTCCAGAAGGCCATCAAGCGTTTGCCTTCCAAGGAGGCCTACGACCGTGTCTTCCGCATTCGCCGCGCATTCCAGGTTCGTTCCAGACCCCCCTTCCCCAGCATTCGACTATCAAAACGCTAATGAGTATCGCAATCGCAGTGCTCCATTTCCCACACCCTCCTTCCCCCCAACGAGCAGATCAAGCCCCACGAGGTAGGTTCTCCCTGTCCGAATTTCACCGTCCCCGCAATCCGACCCCGTATTGGCCAATCCCGTTGCAAGGATTTGTCACATATGATCAAAGACCCTGAACACCCATCGAAGACCCTCAACCAAGTAAATACTGATCACCTGGACTATTTAGGACGTTGAGTACCTCAGCCCCATCATCCGCGAGATCGAGAAGGAGAACAAGGAGCGTGATGACCTCGACAACCTCGTCGTCCGCAAGTAAATGCACCCAGCCATCACTTGTGCTGTCCTGCGACTCTATGACGAAAAACCGGTGAAATTATAGTGCTATGGGGTTGTTTTCGTTTGATAGACCTTCAATTTTTGCGATGGATACGGACCAGCCGTAGATGGTGGTTCCTGGATAATCCTATGTGTGTACTGATATTGTACAAATCGATCTTCTTTGTTCTGCCTTAATACTCAGAATCCGCTGCAATCTCTACCATGCGCTGATGCGCTTTTCCAAGAGCTGAATGGCTTCATGCCCAGTCAGAATGTCTGTACTCCTGCATCCGTCCACTGGTCGTGCGCCGATTGTGTCAACTTTAAAAGACGTGGGTTCGAACAATGTCCTGGTTTCGACCTAGGATCCATTATCTGAAGAGAACAGAAGTGATGTAACTAGTTGCAGGCAATCTCATTCTATCGTCGAAGTCGAGATTTCAAATTAGGCACTCATGCCACTTCCGATGACCTTCAAAGATCAAGGATATCACGTCACTTCGGCAGACTCGTATTACGGCCCATTCCTTCAAACGCCTATGAAACTTGAAGTCAGATTGGGGCTAAAATCCTCATGCTTGGATGGTTATCCTGTAATAACCTTGGCATAGCCTAGTGTGGTATAGCCCCCATCCTCCAACGCTTACTGGATCCTGTATGTTCCCCTTTCGGAAGGAATAAAGGATCCATTAGATGTATGGCATAGAATTCAATAGGGGCAATGCTGATTGTCTATTGACTAGGATGCTATATCTAATACACCACCAACCTAAACAGGTATCTGTTTCATGCTAAAGATATACTCAGTGGCCAAATGTATTGATGATCGCCGCATCTGACAGTAGGAGCTACATTTACGGATGAGGAACTGGAGACGCTGAAACTGACATCATGATGGATGTGATGTTCTACAGTCTATCGATGCGATTCTGCGAGGTTAAATAGCGAGAACATGCCCCGATAATTCAAATATCATCAACACAAGCAACCCAATCCAATCCAATCCACTATCCAATCCACTCAAGCAACAACCGATCCACCGATCAACCACCTCCTTAAAAATGCAGTTCATCACCGTCTTCATTGCTACCCTGGCCGCTGTTGCCTCTGCCTCTCCCTCCGCCCGGGCTGCTGAGAAGCGCTCCTGCGTCGCCAGTACGTCTCTATCACACTTGAATGACTGTGATTCATTCCGCTAATATGACATTCATTAGACTACGAAGTTGCCTGCACCTCTGGCGGCGACCCTTGCTGCGATGGCTGGCAGTGCGTTGGTGCCACTGAGTGGAACGCCGGTGTCTGCATCCCCAACTACTAAGGGTGCCAAAGACGGATTTGATATTTGTGCGGGCGTAAATAGAAATCCATGATATTTTCTTCTGTTTTCATCATTATTCACTTTATTTTATATATCCAGTAAACAGATGTTCGTATATTCGAATATTATAAAGTGTCTCAGTATATAGTCCAATCGACGACATCATTCACCCAGTCAGAACAGCGACATCAACATTCTCAATCCGCCACATATACCACATGAAAAGACTTCTATAAGGCGCAAACTTTGCAGCCAACTCTAGCATGTCCTTTTCGGACATATACTTAAACTTACCACCACCCTTGCCTTTCAACTTACTTACATCTCTCCCCACGAACGCCGCGCAACCCCGTCTGCCAGATGTCAGTTTAAATACTCCAAACGCTTGATCCAAGAAAACTTACTGCACACCCAAGTCCCCGGTCGAGAAGACATCAGTACGCTTCAGCGCAAAAGTTGCAAACATCTCCACAGACCACTTCCCCAATCCACGAACAGCAATCAACATCTCAACAAGCTCCTCATCACTAGCCTTTGCTAGTTTCTGGGCACTAAGCTCTCCGTTCGCAAACTTCTCTGCCAATCCTTGTATATACTCCGCCTTGCGCTGAGATAATCCCGCCGTCCGCAGTGTGGGTATATCGCATTTCGCGACTTCTTCCGGTAAAGGGAATCGAGAGCGCGAGCCATCCTCGTTAGGTTCGATTTGGAACAGTGCCAAGAATTTATTGCGGATTGACTTCGCTGCGGCGCCGGATACTTGTTGTCCGATTATACTGCTCGTCAGGCTGTTGAAGGGGTCGATTTTCTCGGCGAGACCTTCTGCCGAGAAAAGTGGGCATGGGTGTTGCTCGATAACGGGCTTCAGTCGTGGGTCTGTGGCAATTAGATGCGCTACTGCTTGGTCGAGTAGTGTGCCTGTTGTGGCTGCTGGACGGGGGAGTCCTGTCTTAGAGGGCGAGGCATCTTCTGCGTGGGGTGGGTAGGCGGCTACTGAGGAGCCGTGGGGTGTAAGGAGGGTTGCGTTTGTTCGGTGAGGGTCGACTGGACGGTCGAGAGGGGGTGGTGTATGAAGTCTGTTGTTTGCGGGGGTATTAGTAGCCGGGTTTTGTGTCGAGTTGTCGAGTGCTGGTGGTTCCGGGGACCAGTATGAGCTTCCTGAATTTGTGGGTGTCTTGGCGGTTGCATTTGGAGCTGCTTTCTTGGTTGGAGAGGTCTTGCGGGGCTTTGTGACTGCGTTGTTCTGCACCCTGGTCATTTTGGGTGCGGAGCTTTGCGCTGGCGCTTTGATGGTTGGGATGGAGCCCAACCGGGCGGATCGCCTGAGTGACATGTTTGATCTTGCAATTTCTGTACTATCTGAGTTGCAATCGTATGTTCCTTCGCAGAGGAGAGTGGAATGAGCGTGAGGATGTCAAGGACCCGTCCCCGGATTCCAGGCTCCCGGCTGACGCATGCCAAGCAAAAGAGCCCCATTGCAGCCTAAAACGCTTCGCGCATATTTTGAAGTTACAAATACGAAATCAAGGCATTAGGAGGTTGTTCATATTGCTACTAGTGAATTGTTTCTTGAGTCTTATGTCTCAATTAGCTTTAGATGTCTTAAACAGTATACTGCAACCCTGAAACTCATTAATGTAGTGATTTCTGCCGCTAATATATTTCAACCTCAGTCACAAACACGATCTCACAGGTATCAGTCATTACCCTTCTTGTTCAACTCCTGCAAAGGGGGCGATACATCGCCCAAAAGATTGACAATTGCACGAAAATCTCGATTATGTTCGCCGGTGATGCTTTCAACTCTTGAAAGCGCGGTCTCAGTACTGTTCTTCAAATGTTCGATCATCTCCCACGTTTCTTGAAGTGCACCAGTACGTCGATACAACTCAAGAATCTGTTCCTTGACATTGATGGCCAGCGGCCCTCCACTTGCTTGTCGGAAAATTCCCATAATGATCTTCTCAGCTGTTGGATCACGATGACAGCAAACAGTAAGTGGATATGATAGTTTCCCCTCATCCAGATCCTCACAAAATCCCTTCTGCGATGTATACTGTTCATCTTGCAGATTCTGATAATCATCTCGTACTTGATACCATCGACCGAGAGATGTGCTAAGCTGTGTCAACTCTTCAAACGGCCAGCTTGCAGTTGTCGAAAAAAAGTCCATCAGGCGAATTATCATCTCAAACATGGCTCCGGTTTTCCCATCGACCATTGCCATATACCCCTTTGTGGACGGACATTTTCCTTTCACCTTCCAGTCGATATCCCAGCTCTGACCAATTGCGAGCTTCTTCAGCCCTTCCAAAAATATCTTCATCAATAGCTGATCTGGGTCCGGGTGAACGATAAGTCGGGATGCGGCTCTGGCTACCATGTAGGTAGCGCTGTTGATGCATTGAGCTGTGCCGAATACTTGGTGCGTTGTGGCAAACCCTCGTCGTAAGTTGGATGTATCCTGAATATCATCGAGTATTAGAGTTGAGTTGTGGAGGTCATTAATAGCGCCTTTGATGGAGTCTAACTCCTTTTCTGGGAGCTTGAACCAGACATTTAAGGCGTCAATGAGTTTTGAGCGCATGTTCTTTGACGGGAGGAACTCGATGTAGTGCACTGGATCCATCAACGCAGAATCATCAAGGATCGTACTCGTGGTGGTTGTGCCGCTGAATTGTTGGAAGCTGGTATCTTCAGACTTGTCCTGTATCGTACTTATTGTGGTCTCTTTCCCATTCGGTGGAGCATGTACCTTGTATCTTTCGGAAGCAGCGCACCAAACATGATGGCCACCTAGAAGAAGTCCAAGCATGGCAAGAAATCTGCGCACATGTGCCGAGACTTTCTGGGGAGTCTGTAAAAAATGGCTCGATAAAAGCTGATATTTTGCCTCATCGTCTAGGATTGCCATCTTCAACTGTTCTCTGGCTTCCTGCTCAGATCTGCCCTCTTTTTCCATTATAACTTTGACCAAGTTTTCCACGCTGCCACCGTCATTCTTCTCGACCTCCCAGCTAAAGTAGTCGTTGGTGTTGGCGATGATCCTCTCGGCAACTTCCAAAATGTGCTTTATCCCTTCCTTCTCAGCTCCTGATAACAAAAGCCCAAGAGAGAATTCAAGAACGCCGAGAATGACCCTTTATTCGAATTAGAATGCACATTTACTTCAGGCATCATTACGCCCCACACATACCTTGTTCCCTTCTTCACAAGCTGTTGAGAAATACATTCTTCAACATCGGGTGATTGATCCTTGTTCGCATCATGGTCCATCGGGTGAGTCCAGCTGTCCAAGACTCTTTTGACCAGAACCTTCCACTCAACTCCGTATTTGGCAGTAAACCCGGCGGCCATTTTCACTGCCGCCCGCTGCTCCTTTGAGTCGCGTCGTAACTTGTGAGTGTGATGTCCCTGGGCGGTACGCAGAATCAAAACCAGTATACGCTGAAGTTCCTCCGCTTGTTGTACCTCACCATGATCGACCATGTCTTTCCCTATGATTAGCCTCTTTCAATGCTGTATAGCAAGGATAGTACGCAAAACACATACCATCATATATGGTACCTAGTTCCAGTACCATAGTGACTGTATCCAACCTCTCGGGCAGACATTCAGGGAATAAGACGCTAGTTGCGTAGCCGATACAAGAGTTCAACTTGCAGGGAAGACCTGGCTTCCATTGGCCCATTGCCGATGTGATTTCGAAATTAGACAGTTTCGCTGATTCGACTGTCTGCGCATTCAATTTGTGGACACGACTAGGGAACGTGGTGAAAACATCGCATTCTTGGAGCTGAACATTGTCTAGGGGCTCGGAGTAGCAGAAAACCTCTGCGTCAGATTTGGATGATATGATTGAAGAATTTGGTTTGCGAGTCAAGGCTTTGCGAAGTCTAATCCTCAGTTGCATAGCGACTCAGTAATCCCTCTCTGGACAAATATAAGTGTCGGTGAGTATTCAGGTTGTGATTCTCAGTTGAGGAGTTTGGAGGATAGAATTGAAGTCGCCTCCTGGGGACTTCCCCCGGGGGGATTTTATCAGTGTCATGAGAGTCTCTATTTGCTTTTCTGTCGCTACTCTGTCCATGGACCACCCATATCTGGCCTCAGAGCTCGCTACTCCCTTTCAAGTCGATAGCCTCGACTTGGGGACTCTTTTGGATAAAGGTTTCACGATAACAATGAAATATGCCATATTGTGTTCCACGATAAAAAGGAATCAATATCGTATTGAAGTATAATAAGGCGCAGGCTAGTAAGAATTAGCTAAATGTATCATATGTACAGAGTAATCGGTCATGTGGTTACACTAGGTCCTCACTAGTTGCTCCTTAAAAAAGAAAAGCCTATTTCCGATAACTCGGCCTTATATCCCATAATAGAAAACAGAAAAGGAGGTTCTTCAGCCTGGATATTGATTGATGCTTTTTGTGGGGTAAAAGATATCCTGAAAAGGGGTAAAGGAGCTGAAGTGGATTCAATCAGGCGTCTCAAACCACGTGGGAAATTACCTGTTGAACTAGAAATACCAATATGAAGAAATCAAGAGATAAAGGGGTGGAAGCTCTCCTATAATGGATAGTCTCCTGTTCGACCATGTTCCTGCTTTGCTGGTCGGTTCATTTTATCACCACGTTGTACAATCACGTTGAAGGCCCTTGCAGGTCGCTTTGTCACTCTATAAGAGGCTATGTCAGCGAACGAGAAAGTACTTTTCGTTATCAGATCGGCTATGTAAGAAATAAGCATCATGGAGAATTTTTTGATGATTCTTTTCCGTTAAAAGTAGAATGGCTGCCAACATCGACATAAGTTAAAGCTTTGTCAAGGGACGCGGTAATCATTCGATCACAGCCTATCATTTGTAATATGTATTATATTCTCTAGCTCGAATTTGGCGATTCTTTCACAATTGAGAAAACACTGCATCTTTTATATATCTAACCAATCCACAAGAAAGTTCAGCACACCCGAAAGCCAGGCCTTCTTCACCATTAGGACTTCAATTAGTGCCATTGGTTTTTTTCTCCTCCAGGGCTTTGGTCTGACGAACACTGATACTTGAAGATGCTATTACGGCATACACCGACAACCTTCTTCTATATCCATTCTCAAGTCGGCGCCAAAGTGGGACATGGTGGTAGTCCGCACACCAATCAAACCACCCATTCCAAGCGACCGTTATCACCCGAGCCAAGTATAAAGAGTCCAAATTCTACCTCTTAATCGAATAAAGCCCGCGCCATAATTGGCTGGAGCAGGTATTTTTGATCCCATGGACAGCAGTACCCGAATTGTATGCAGGGAAGTCATGCAATTGGGTCGAACCTACTCCGCTCCGCATTTGTTCCAAGGAACCATTTCTAGGAACGCACGAGATTCAATCAGGTCCACGGATTCTTACATAAATAGCCTTGTTGAGAGCAATTGGCTGGAATCGTCTCGAGTCGAACCTAAAATACAAAGAGTCCGGTGTTTAGACTAGGGTGGCTGGAGAGCCAGTAAATGTAAATGCCGAGTCCCATTCAGTGGGCTTGCGTCACCGTTCCGGATGCCGAATCAATCTGGAACTTGGAATCACCGTACTTTGCGCACATCACAGCGGAACTCCCGAGAAAAAAACCGAGCTGGAAGTGGGGTAAATAAAACTCAATATTTACTAAAGATCTGATCTGCCAGCAGCAATTGAGAATCTGGCTGGGTAGATCCACGATATTAACCAAAGTTTGAAACAAAATCGCAATCCCTGTTCGGTGCGATCGGGGCCATAAATAAATACGGAGCAGTACTATACAGACAGAAGGGTTCGTGAACGAGAAAAAAAGGAATCGGATCACCTGCCCCGTTACGGAGTCACTAAACCAAAACCGGCTTAAAGACGTCTCCATTCTTAATTTGCCCAACCCCAGAAGAACATGCTCAATCCTTGAGGACTCATGGGCCGAAGAATGTCCCAGCCTCCCCCTTGACAATGCTGGGGCTTGGCTGCGTGTAACAGCCGGTGCCACGCATTCCACGAACAAATAAAGAATACGCTGACAGAGAGAAATCTTGGTAATGGAATGCGAATCACAATCCAATCGCCACGATAGCCGACACAGCTTTGACAACGACGCGAGCTACGAGTAGTCTAGTCCGTAGGGCCGCGCGGTATCCATAATTTGTGGCGCTCGCGGGTTTTTTAAGAACTTTTACCCCCGAACTGATTAGGATGCTCAGCAAGCTTGGGCCAAGGTAAACAAGTAAACAAGGAAGTTAGTTAACCCGCTAGCAGCGCAGGACAACGCGGCCAGGGTTAATTATAAGTGAAAATTTCTTCGATATCAGACCCAGTTTGGACAAGCGATGCTCGAAAGTGGAGTTGGCTAATGGTTGTCAAGTGGAGCGATTATCTCTTTTCCAGCAGGGAATTGGGTCCGTTCTGCGATCTGAAACAAATGTTACATGTACTTACCGACCTCCAATACCGCTGTGTGACCGTATCATTGAAAGGCCCGATGTTACCATCTCCCATTTTGGGTTTCAACCACTCTATCCATTGGGTCATGACAGGTGTTTATTTTTAATTTATAATTTACTTGGCGGGGTCTTTAAGGATGCTTCTATATGATCCATTTGTATCAGATGGGCTGAAGAATGCTTCAATTGGCAACGGCCGCAGAAAGATGGATCCCGAGTCCATGAAGCTCTAGACGGGCGATCGTCGCTGTGGCCAGCAATAGAAGCTCCGTGCGGATCTGGACTCAGTCAATGGCCAGAACCGATGCTTCATTTCGGCAGTGTCAACGTAGAGTACGTACGACCAATTTCACACTGTACATACACAGCCAGATACTGACCAGGGACAGTGTCAATTGATCAAGGTTCATTTTTTTAAGATTCTGTTCGAAGAATTCGAAGAAGAATACAAATCGCCTCCTGTGAGGTACCGGCGATCCTAATATACCATCCACAGAAGGGTACAGCTCCAGCACAGGCAGGGGATGTTTTGTTGCTCAGGGGATTAACATCGGCTGGCTATTTCCTCCGCAATTTTGAAAACGCGATCGCGGCCTTTGAATTTTCCCCAAACAACGGGATATGCCTCAGATAGAATATGATATAACGGAAAGCAACCAAAATTGGTGTTAATCCAGGGTGAATCATTCCAGCGTGCCAATCAGAGGCCTTACATACCAAGCCCCGTCGACGATAACGGGGGGCGTGGCGGGTCTGTCAAGGCTTGTATTCCTGCAAATTTAGATCAACCATCCACGCACAAGATTAATCTCATATGATTGAGCCATAGGCCGGATAGAGTGAGAAAGCGAACAAAATGATTATATATCGTAAGGAGTAGAGTCAGTAACGAATCACTTTTGCCACCCAGGCTTGAACTAAATTGGATGTAAATCTTCTAATGTAGATCAGGGGGCATGTAAGCTAAAGTACTTGGATGACGACAGCTTTATGATTTAGATATGGATGGGGCCATTTCACTAGACCTTTTTAAGAGATCAGGGTGGAATTATAGTAAATTAGACTGTATTTAATTTCAGCAGGTACAGTAGTAACGGGGACTTTGGAACACCGCCACGTTCCTGAACAAATAGATAGAGAACAACGAGAATTACCTTCTGCTCGTGGTATTAGCCTATGACCAGTCAATGGTTTTGATTTTCATGCCTAAATGCACGCTGTACGGAGGGTTGCTTTTAGATTTCTCTGGCTATCTTGCTTTCGTAATGGGTGGTAATATTGGTTGTACAGCTTTGATGTACTATGCAGAAGTGGCAATCTCCTGCACTAAAGCACGTCCTTTTGTACGAATCATCGATAGCTCCCAAGGCACCAACATAGCAATGTCAACATACCTATCGGGTATACCCACCGATCACCTTCGAACCAAGGATTATCCTGACCAATTCATCATGCTCCCAGTCAAAAATTTGCATCTCATTGTTTGCAGAGCCATGGATGACTCAAATACACGTGTGGGAAAATAATGAGTCTCATGAATCCACTAGATGGGGAAAGGGGGCCATTGACGAATCGGTGATTGGTGAGGTGGTACGGAAACAGCACTAAAACAGCGGGTCATCCAAAAAGCAGGATTGTGCGCCGGATGCGGTATTGTGTTGTACTATACCTTGATGTAGGGGGTATTGTATTTATACTCTGTATCCGTACATAACAAATCTCCACTTCCAACTTGCGCCTCCTTTCTCTTTCCCCCAAACTTCTTATTCTTCTTTCTTCCCCCCAACCCGTCCACTCGTTCTTTCCTTGTTAACCCCCAATCGCCTCTCCTTCGTTCCGAGGCCTTTTCTTTCACTCGTTCTCCTGTTTTATTAATTTCTTGCATCCTCTCTGGTATGTTTACATCTCTCTACTCTATCCCCCTGAGGTTGTGAGTGAGACCCCGTCGCTAACACGGTCGCGTTTGTAGAGTCCATCGCCATGTCTTTCGCCAAGTACATCGTCCCTGCGCTCGCTGTCGCTCAGGGTGCTATCGCTGCCTGTGAGTGAAATCTTCAGGAGGAATTGCGTTGCGACGTTCATACTGATGAATCATGATAGCCTGCGGTGACACCACCATCTCCAGCCAGTCTGATGCCGACACCCTCTCCGCCGACTGCACCACTGTCAAGGGTGATGTGACCATCTCCTCTTCTTACTCCCAGGGCCTTGACCTTGGTAGCATTGAGAAGATCACCGGTACCCTGTCTTGCTCCGATGCTCCCAACATCACCAGCATCACTGCTGGCTCCCTCGCCTCCATCGGCGGCAACTTCACCCTGGATGGTCTCACCACCCTCAGCTCCCTGAGCATGGCTGAGTTGACCTCCATTGGCAGCATTGCTTGGCAGGCACTCCCCGCTCTGTACTCTCTGTCCTTCACCACCGGTGTCTCCTCCGTCGGCGATCTTAACATCCTGAACACCGCCTTGACCACCCTGGACGGTATTTCCCTGGACACCGTTGGACAGTTCCAGATTGAGGACAACACTGGCCTGAAGACTTGCAACATCAGCTCTCTCAAGAACGCCACTGGCCTGATCAGCTTCGCCGGTAACCTCGACACCCTCGAGGTCGACCTCGCCAGCCTTGAGGGCGGTACCTCCATGACTTTCCGTAACATCAGCAGCATCAACATCCCCTCCCTGGAGAAGTTGACCGGTCAGCTTGGATTCTGGGGCACTGACTTTGCCACTTTCTCTGCCCCCAAGCTCACCACCTCCGGTGACCTTGTCTTCACTGACAACTCCAAGCTGAACAACATCAGCGCTCCCGTCCTGAAGACCGTCGACGGTGGTTTCACCGTTACCCGCAACGACGAGCTCCAGGTTATTGACTTGCCCGACCTCGAGACCGTTGCTGGTGCCATTGACTTCACCGGAAACTTCTACGAGTAAGTTTCATCAGACCATGACTACTAAAAATCTAATGTGCTAATCCATGACTTTACAGGGTTGAGTTCGGTTCCCTCGAGCGTGTTGCCGGTGCTTTCTACCTCGAGTCCTCCAACGGTACCTTCGACTGCAGCAAGCTCAAGTCTGCCTACAAGGCCACCTCCATTGTCAAGGGTAACTGGAAGTGCACTGCCACTGGCTACAACACCACCACCTCCAGCGATGATGGCAGCTCCACCAGCACCAGCTCCTCCGGCTCCTCCAGCACCAGCTCTGGCGCTGCCATTGCCAACTCTGTTGCCGCCCCCGTCGCCGGTGTCGCTGCTCTGTTCTACGCTCTCGCTCAGCTCATCTAAGCGCAGCACTGAAATGATGGAGATATCTTTTTTGGAGAGATTGTAGATGCAGAAGTTACAAGCAACGGTTTCGTTTTCGCCTTACATTGTTTTTCTCATGATAATAATTCCGTCTTGATGAGGAAAATTCGCAATTTGGATTCTGTCCTCGCATGACACCACCTCGCGCCGTTCACTGGAATGGAGTTTACCCTTTTATTACCCTTGCGCTGTTTGATTGTCTCAATATGTTTTATACTAGATCGCAGTCCGTCTAATGTACTCGGTTGCTTTCTGTAACCCTTCGTTAAATTGCCTAAGTGATTGTAGACATACCACCCTTAGAGCATGTAGTATAGCCTTGAGGCCCTGGATTTTCTCCCTTAGGCCACTGAACAATCTTCACCCTGGATGTTTGCCTCATGTGTATCCCTTTCATACCCGCCCTTGTATCTCCAAGGCGTACTAAATTCGTGATGAACTATGTCACTGCAAGTCAGCTCGCATTCCAACTGTTGAGTCACCGGTTCAGTTTAATTCCAGATATATATGTACATATTGTACAACGAACTTTACTACAGCTATTTCTACATGCCTACCTGAGCATTCTTGAAATGATACCCAGGTAGCAGTGAATTTGTTGCAAGGAAGTTTGAAGTGAAGTTGTGAGGTCATCTAGTGTTCTGCATGGCCGTGTCTACCGAATATATATCTTCGTCTCCGCAACCTCCAAAATTCCAATTCTCACAGTACGTTAGGTACCTAGGTCATTCTGCGTTAAACACTACATTACTTGTTTAATAAAAATACATATGTTCCAACCTTGGAAAGTTACTCTTCTCTCAAACTGAAATTACATTCTCGGCTCAATCATCCACCTCAGCAGGTGGTTCTACATGTCCATACAACGAGCACCTGGAGTACTATGACATAATGATACAAAAATAATCCACAACACCCGTGGTCTGCACTGGGCAGGACCGAATACCAGGAAATGCACTCACCGATGCTAGATTAGATTCTTCTCAGGTACAAGGCCTGATTTCGAGAGATCCAATATGACCTACCACCAAGTCCAAAGTACCTACATCTACGAAACATGGATTCTATTAAGCGAACCTGAACACGACATCAACGTAGAAGTGCAGTACGCATGCAGATGCAATGCGCCTTCAAAAGTTGTTTCATAGGAAAAAGTCCCGAAGAAAATACATCTTTTCTGAAAGTAAACTCACATCTGCACTAGACAGCTGGCCATCGCAACTCCGATTTTGAATCCCGACAACGATGATCACCAAACTCAGATAATTTTCTACCTCGGCATATGTACAAGACAAAAGTCCAATGGATCAGAGATCAGGCTAGAAGCGAAAAAATACATCATTGCTGCACACCGCATCCTCGGGAAAACCAGCATCAAGGAACCTGAAGGAAGTATGCCCGATGCTAGTACTAGCTACATGAAGCCGAACCTAGCACAGAACCAAGTGGTCCCCAGCATACTAGATACGAAACGTACAAGCGGGCCCCAGTAAAACTTTGATAGAATATCCGACCATAAAATCGTACGATTGCGATCGTGATCTACGAACCTTGGTTGTTTGTATACTCGAGAAGGGGGAAGTAAGAAAGCAGACAGACCGAACATAGACCGAACCAGTCGTGTCATGACATCAAGACTAAAAAAAGCGAGTATATAATTCTCCGCGGACCGAGCCAGAACCCCTCACGACATCTCGTTCCCGTCCATGTGCGCTTGTGTCAGTCATGCAGAGTGGATGTGTCGAATCCACAGCGGGACTGGGAGCCGTTCGGACTTCCGATTCGAGGATCAGATTCGGACTCCAGGTGGGCTTGCTGACAGATAGCGGTTGAGAATTGAGAGGCTGTCAGAATTCATTTGGGAATCACTAGTAATCCGTACTAGCGAATGGATGGGGCTCAAACTAGGTGAGTGGTGTGGTGGCTCGCGGAAGATTTCTTTTCTTTTTGCTAAAACTCCGAGGATGTGGCTGGGGCTGTTGTACTAGATGAATTTTAATTTGACTTGTTTCTAGAATAAAAAAATAGGATTGATTGATCGTGTGCTAAGTGTCGGCTCATTAGTGTAGTGTTAGTGTCGGTGGCTGGGAAAACAGGTAGGAAAAACACTAAGACATTAGTACCGACCTGAAAATTCAGTTCATGCAAAGAACCTAGGTGTTCATCATTGTAAAGACCTTATCTTGCATGCAAAGAAGCAGGAACGGACAAAATCAAGGAACTGGTTCTGTTCTGTTGGACGTGTGGAGCGGGATCCATATAGGCGTGGTGCACTGATCCCGATCTCATTCCCCGCCTCTTTCTCGCTCTCGCAACCACCTTGTAGCACACGTACTTGGCTCCAGACCGTGGCTGCACGACTAAAAGGTTTTATGCCGGTGGTCGTATTTGGTAATGAATGACTGGTCGAGGCTGGGAGTTATCCGTTCTGTTGTGGTGGATCTGTCCCCATGGTTGACTTTTCTCGGGGACCATTTCCTTTAGCATTTTCTAGCTTGATCCATGATCCATGCTTGTGCTGGTAGTTTCTCGAGCGATCGACTATTCTTGCGATTGACCTTCCCGAGATGATCATGATCGACTCCAGCCACTGCGACGGGTCTCTTGGCCCGCGGGGACCATAATAGACTTTGGCTTTGACGGCTTTGACTCAAGCCACCGGTAGAACCGATGAAGGCCGATGGGGAAAATTCACTCCACTTCCCAGGCGCTCTGCTATTTAGTCTTGATGACCCGAGGAAAGTGGTGAACCGGGGTTTGCTTGGTGGAGAGATGGCGGGCTTTGAGAATCTAGATGGGCGATATGATGAGTGGATTTGAGAACGAGCAAGATCTCGCAAGCTATGGGTCAAATGAGGGGACAAAAAGTCTTTCTCGCAGTAGCTCGTAACCTGGCCCACAGAGAACACGTCCACGACCAGGTTCATCCAGGTACGAGGGGAGCCACCACATGTAGAAACAAAAGGACAAGTATGTGCTGGCCTTCTCGTGTAGAGGGAGATGTGCATGATAAGAGCCATGGCTGGATAAAATATCCGATAATTGGTAATAGGCGACAAGGGATACACACTCCACCGGCTAGATCACATATTGTACTAAGAATATTGCATATGGGAAACAAGGGTACCTGAATAATCCGATGCAATCGACTCCACGGGAAGTACTTCCGCCTTGCATTGGAGGCAATTTGATAACCAGGAAATGGGGATTCATGAGTCCCTGAGCGTACATCGATCGCGGATGCAGACCAGGAACCCAAAGTTTGCCTACTGTAGGCCTACTGTAGGAACAATTTTCGATCGAGGGCGAACTCCACGGGCTAGGGGATGCATCTCGGGGAGGTGCGAAATGCGATACATGTCAGATGCGGCAAATTTGAGTTTCGAGACAAGAATAGGGACCACCAGGCGCTAGTTGTCCATATGGTACCTGTCGTCCTTGCAGCTCCCCGGCTACACCACAGGTACAGGTGGCCACTCGGGGAATATCCACGACGAAAGATTTCAGATCTTCCGGTAGGCCTGTGTCACAGCATGTTCTGTTTCTTTCCCCGGAAGCAATGCATTGTACTTTGTTGTCTTTTAGATTTGATGATCCGCAATCGATGACGTTCCAAATCATGATCCTTGCCCTTGCTGCATTCGGGGCAATTGATATTATGTACGAGATACAAATTATTAAGGGATCATCATACCATTGATAGTGGCTTATTAAGATTTGCGTTCTCATCACATTGAAAGTGTAAACACTTGGATTGAGGTGATTGGGTTTTCTGAGCGAAGCTTTCATCCCTTTGTAGACCCATGCGTCTTCTCAAACTAGCACGAGTAAAGCATACGTGGTTGCCACTGGACTAGGAGGCGTGGCTTCCCCCTTCAGCCGGGCGAATGGAAACCGCATGCACGATTGCATTTGAATTTGTGGTGGAGGCAAAGTGCAAATCCCGAAAATGAAAAAAAGCACAAGCAATAGGCAGATCGATCTTCGACTGAAGAAACCGATCGTACGTTGACCACGTAATGATCGTTCACCTACAGCGTGGTCGATGAGGGGAAAGTCGCAAAGTGGGCTCTATTACAGTAGCTTGCTGTAGTGAAAGTATCTACAAAGGCGGGTTATGTAAAAAGGAATTAATCTTGCAGCTGTGAGATGCATGAACCGGTACTTTTGCACCCGCTGAGTCGATCTAGCCCCATGTGGGGTGGAGATTGAACGACCAGCAGCCCAGAACGGGATCTCATATGGACAACAAAGTGGTTCTTTCATGCAATTCAAGTAACACAATGGATTTCACCTGCCGGTAGAACGCTCCGCCATGTCATCAACAGTTGAAACCTGACATGTCGCGGGCGGGTCTCGGATGTGTCAACTAACAGCCACTATTGGAAATAACTTGGCATGAGGAGGGCAGCTGAGCCAATTGATTGGCCTAGCGGGCTCAAAGAGAGTGTGGAGGTGGAAACCTTGGACAGGGTTAATCCTTGTACATGGAGCCGCAGCGGATGAACCCGTCGCTGTGTAATAATAGCAGACGGTTAGGGGAAACCGACAACCCCAAGAGTCGTACGACCATGATGCTTATTCCAAGCACCAAACCCCGTTCATCATAGATCAGAAACAAGAATCCTCAGATCAGGAAGCCAGGCATCAACCTCTGATCTCTGATCTCAGAACATTGAACTCAAATAATGGATCAACCAACCGATAGGCTTGTCAGATTATCGGAAGCAGATACCGGGGGCAAGCCATCTGCAAGTCACTGAAAACGGTAAGAAGGGAGAGGCAAAGTTCCGAAGATCCTTGGAATAACTGGGTCCGGGGAAGTCTCGGAAGACCAGAGTTCGATCTTGAACGGTTCGTGCCTGGAAGTCATTCCATTTCAGTGAACTTGCAGCCGCAGCTGCGTGCCAACTGCACACTTGTGCTAGGCGCAGGCGCGGGACCCATTTCCAAGGTCCGTCTGCAGGTTTTGAAAAATTGGCTTGATATGGGCCGTGTTCAAAGGTCGGAAAAGGGAGGGGAAAGGGGAAATGAGGTGAGGAAATGGATTTGATTTAGCAACGAGCCGCCTATGCTAATATTATATGAATGACTTGCCCTCCCGTGATCAGTTTTAAAATGACGATTGCCCGTTTCCTTCTTCAAGTTTTCCATTCTATTCCAGGGACCGAAACTGGGAAGAACGTGGGGTCTTTAGTGTCTCAAATGGAGCCTGGACCCAAAGCGGGAGAAATATGACAGCTCTGATCTACTAAAGCCCCCGAGACCCACATCCACGGTTTAGCGAACTTAACAGCACGGGAGAGACGTACGAGAGCCATTCACTTCAATTGATACTAGGGATCACCCGTGGGGCAATTTTCAGTCAAGGAACGTGCAACTGTTAGGGCTTGACCCCATCGAGGCTATTACTTTGCGCTCTGATCGCCTGGAGACTAACGACGCCAACGTCTGTGTGTTGACTTTGCAATTCCAAATCAAATCACGGCCTCTGATTCGATGACTGACAGTAAACGTATCCTGGTCTCTGGGTCTTGGGCTGTCCCAACTCGGTGGTTTTCCTCGAGCGATCTTTCGTTCTTGGCCTGTTCCCACTTCCCCTGGGATCGTGATTCGCCTGCCCTAGCAATTGATTCCTAATTATGGGGATAATTGTCATTGTCGACAACGCTCTAGACAATGACACCATCTGATCTGTAGATCCAATGTCTTTGTAATTCCTCGTCCCTAATCATTGATGTACGCCCGTATTTCTTACGAAGACTATAGACTATCGCCTATAGAACCATGGTTTTAATTAATTGCCCCTTAGTCTAATTACGAGCCTCCTCGCATGTCGCACCATGGAGCTTCCATGGTCCTTGCTTGATTCTATTTCCCTAGGGTGGCTCTAATTAGTGGTTCGAAGGGGATTTCTACGGGATATGAGTTTGCCCCTTGATCTTCCACGGGTAGGTTCTCCTGAATATCGACGCAATCGATCGAAGCTTAGAAAGTAAATTTGGCATAACATCTTACAATGGGCGTTTCATGATGCATCCAAATCTAGGCGGGGGTTCGTAAAGATAAATTGATCTGGAATATGCAAGTAAAAAAAGGATGTGGAGACACTGTTCGGGGAATGATTTCCAGAAATCCGCCATTTCTCGTTGGTCAGATGCATTCTGTGGATCTTCGTATATCTGTTTATCCAGTGTTTACTTTTTCCTACGCAAGCAGTTTTTGGAATCCCATCCACATGGACTCCGGAGAGTTTTTTTTGTTGTTTCCAACCGTTCCCAGGCTAACCACGCACGGAGAACGCTTAGATAATGTCATTAATTGGCGACTATTGATGTAAGGGCCAACGCCGCACTGCCCCTAAAGCCTTCCCCGTGTCGATCTCGATACCACCAGGCCGGTGACAAATCAAGGGCCATGGATCATCGCAGTGAACCTTCCTCTCGGGGCGGGATCGCGGCGTCGTGATTCGTTCATCACTCAAATTGGGACTGCGATGTCCGTCCGTGCAGGATGTGACAGATACTCGACATCTCACCCTTCCCCTCTATAATTCTGTGACGCTTCTTCCGAAGCGGGTCTTCTTGACGGTCCAGAGCCCACCCGGGATGCGAACCTCGCTTCCCCGTGGGTCTACAGCCGACGCCATGCACTCTGCACAGTATCTGTCTGTATGACATCCCGGGTTCCGCGCTTGGGGTCTTTCGATGATCGGCCCTGATCGTTCATCGTTCCCCCTCTCTGGGTCCAGATGAGTACGAATCCCGAGACTCAGGGTTTATCGATGTGAGATACACTTGAGGCAAAAGTACTTGCCCCCTCGTCATTCTCGACATATAAACCATGCACCCAGCCCCGTATCCCTGGTTGAATTGTCTCACTCATTGTCTTCGCCTCGTGTGGATCTCGATCCTTTCGCTTCATTGTCTTTGCCACTTTGTTTATCTCCACGTTTACTGTGCACATACCATTGCTATTGTGCTTTTGCCGCCACCTGCTCTCCTCGACCCTGTGAATATCCCGTGTTTTTGGAAACGATAGTGCCTAGTATATACATCCTTGCGGCTTTACTCGACTATATCGATCTTCGCTTCTGCACATATCACTTGTATCCTCGCTTATCAACGACTCACCATGATGTATGAAGAAATGGGTTCTATGACTGACGACACTCAGCGACGCTGCTCGCTTCCGTGAGTACTAATGGGCTCTATGAATCTATATCTCATTCTAATTGGGATATCAGTTCTCTCAAATCAACCACTTCCATGAGTGGTTCTGACCTGGGCGAGGACCGCCGCCTTCCTCCCCTTCCTCGTGTGGACCCATTGCCCCGCGGACCATTCCACTTGAACCCGTTCCATGGCAAGGAGAACCTCCCTCCCACTACCCCGGGCCCACAAGACTCGTTCCAGTTCAAGTCGCCCTGGTCAGGCAGTGAACACATTGCCGCTCCTCCTTCGCCAGCCAACTCTGCCGAAAGCTCCTGGCAAGAGTCATTCGCGGCCCAGAAGGCCGCCTCAACCGAGTGGCCCAATGACCTCTCCCAGACTGAGATCATGGCTCTCATTGCCCCCAAGAACATCAACCGCAAGCAGCCTCTCCAGCAGCTCTGCGGCCGTAAGCGCAAGGGTAGCACTACCTCCCCCGACCCGGATGACCAGCGGGAGAAGCACCGCATTGCCGAGGGCAACCGCCGTAAGAACCTCAGCCAGCTTCACCGCGAGCTTGACAGCCGCATCCACGACTTCTTCCTGGAGCGCGCCGGCTGGAACCCATCCAAGAGCCTGACCCAGTCCAAGGAGCACATCGTTCAGGGTGCCGTGTACCTCATCGACTTTATGCTGGCTATCATCGTCCACCTGATCCGCCAGGAGCAGGTCACTCCCCAGCTTTCAGAGAAGCTGCAGCCCCAAGTCCGCTGCATGCAACTCCAGCAGCTGGTCACCTCCCTCCAGCAGCAAAACCAAACCACCCAGCAACAGCTGCGCGCCGCAAAGGCTGAGAACGATGTCCTCGCAGACCGTAACCGTGCCCTCGAGTTCCAGCTCAAGTCCTACGAGGCTATGTTCCGCTCCCCAAAGACCGAGAGCACTAGCCCCCGGCCACTGGTCGATGTCCCCGAGCACAAGCGCCAGAAGAAGGGTGGACTTCCAGGCCTCCGTGTCTTCTGTGACGAGATCGGACAAATCGCTCCCGCCCCAGAGACACCTACTTTCTACCATGACGGCATGCACAGTGCCACTTCCCAAACATTTGGCACTTCCTACCTCACATCAACACCACCAGTCACTGGTCCATCATCTCCTGCCTTCCCCCTTTCGCAATCCTCCTCTTTCAACTTCCCCTCTTCGCGACGCCACTCTCTGATCCCGTCGCCATAAGAATGTGCAGAGCTATGACGATGCATGCTTCCACTGACTATTGATGTTGATGATTCCCCCTTTTGTTCCCGCCCAGATATTCTTCCCCCTTGCAGGTAGCGGTGTCATCGCTCCCCTGCGTCATTTTGGGTTCGAGGACAGTTTTGCCCGCTGCATTGTGCCCCTTAGCGTATCCGCACTCCCTGTAACATTATTTTGGTCTCTTTGAGACGTGAAGTTCCCGCTCGGTGTTCATATTCCTTATTTTCTTTCTCCTGTCCATTTTCGTTGGTTCGCTCTTCCTCTTTTAAAATTCAAAAATGGGTGGCCTATATTTATTTCTTTTGTCTATTTTTTTTTTTTTTTTTTTTTTTTTTTTTGGTCGGCGCTGACATGATGGTATATATGATTGGGTTGGATCTTTGTTTTTTTTTTTTTTTTTCTTTTGTTATTGTTGGTCAGGTTTCATTGTTCATACTGTCGAGTCAATATATGACGATATCTATAATCATTCTTTTATTGTAAAGTTGTTCATCGTATTTGTCTAATTTCTGTTCATGCCTTTAGATCCACTTGATATAGCCTGTCCTTCTCGCGTGATACTGCATGCATAGGTGCGTTTCCGTGTAACATGGCATTGTTTTGAAGTACAGAAGCCGTTAAAAACTGCAATGACATTGGATATAGATATGATATCCCTCAATTTGTTGAATTCGACCTTGAATTTGTTCGAATTGGACACAGCTTCTCATGATGACTAGCACTGGAGCATTGTTGGGTTTTTGACTCTTGGACCACATATGTCTACTCAAATACTCAAACAGAGTATGAGTTAGTCTACTCACAAAATTCGATACTGGTGGTATTATACCGAGTTTGCTTCTGCACAATGCTTTGTGCATGGTGGAGTCTCGGCCATTGAGTGGGGTTGAAGGCAGCAAAACACTGTGGATCAGAAAATCCTGTCGGAAATTACATAACGAATTCATAGCATAATAATATGATACACGATGTTGTCTTCGGTCTATGCTGGATTTGATGCATATATTCATCAATAGCCTTGAAGCACTTGAAGCACTTGTATTGAAATTCACATGACCCAGCAAAGCATCTTAGTAAGTGCCAAGAATCGAATCCCCAGTGTTTTTACAACGGCAATTGCGGAGACAAAAGACCCTCCACATGTCTTAGATGTCCTATTGTCATCAATAAGGCCGTCATTGAAACCCTTACTATGTAAATTATCAAGTTTGACTTATCTACAACAATTAGCGTCCTTGACAAAACATCCCTGCAATTCGACGTAACATTAGGGGGCTATAACGCCACACCCGGGGCGAGACCCAGCACGTAAGTGACACGCAATGTTGGGATGGACGATGATGAAGCCTCAGGGGTAGGAGCCTTGAATACACTTGTGAGTCAAGCTCTCAGGTGTATGAATGATGCTATAGACTCATTGAAAGTTCTACCTGGTTATAGGAGAACTAAATATCCCCGTCGATCTCCACGATTGCTATAAATAACACCCAGGGTCTTTCCCGAAACCGAAAAAAAAAACGCAAAAAATTATATCAAAAAATGAGAGAATAAGTTTCCTCAGTGAACACATAGATAACAGTAGAGATAAACTCGTAGCACTAACATGTCACTTAGCAAAAAATAAAATTATGACACTGTAGATCGACGTGGAGAGTGAAGTGTCTCGAAAGGGCTGATTCTACCCGTCTGCCGCTTGGCAATTCCCCCCGGCGATCCCGTCCTCCTCATTTTCCTCCTCCCTATCTGTCAACATCATCAACGACAACCTCCCCAACTTCTACCTCATTACGGCCTTCTGCGCGTCCTCTGAGGCCTCACTCGTTCGGCAAGGGGTATTCGACGGGCCTCGAACCAGGGGATCGACGCCGCTCCGGCTCCTGAAAGTCCAGAATCTCAAAACACACATCTTCACTTTTCTTAATCCCCAAAATGTTGTTGCCAAAGGGTGGAGTTAACTGGAAGTCCGCGAGATCGCGGTTACCACCATGGAGGGCGGTTCTCGTTCTCCTGACACGCACTCGGTTCTTGATCTCGATTGCCGTGACCGGTCTGATTCTCCTGCTTTGGCGTGGCGTCAGCAAGTCCGCGTCGGAGATGCAAAAGTATGCAGAATCCACTTCCTTGCCGGGTAATCTGGTTTTCATGTAACTGACGCCGTTTGGTTTAGTTTCTACTGCTATGGCTCGAGCAAGTCACCGATGGAGATGTCCATCAACGAGATGGTCGAGTGGAATGCTCACGCCCAGACTCCTGTCCTCTTCAACCACCACGCACCCTACGAAGTGAACAACACCTCCATCGCTGAGGTGGACCTGAACCCTATCTCCTCGACCGTCCAGGCCGTTTCCAACCGTGAGCGCGTGCTCATCCTGACCCCTCTCCGCGACGCCGCCCCCTACCTCGAGAAATACTTCGATCTCCTGTACAAATTGACCTACCCCCACGAACTGATCGACCTGGCTTTCCTGGTTGGCGACACCAAGGATGACACCTTGGCCAACTTGGCGTCTGAACTCGATCGTATCCAGAACCACGCCGATGAAAAAATCCGCTTCCGCAGTGCGACCGTCGTCCGCAAGGACTTTGGCGCTGATGTTGAGATGAGCGTTGAGGAGCGACACGGTTTCGCTGCTCAGGGTCCTCGCCGTAAGGCGATTGGTCGTGCTCGCAACTACCTGCTCTACTCTGCGCTCAAGGCTGATCACTCCTGGGTTTACTGGCGCGATGTGGATATTGTGGACTGCCCCGAGCGCATCCTCGAGGACTTCATGGCCCACGACAAGGATATTCTGGTTCCGAGTATGTTGCCTCAATCATTCCTGGTTTGATAGTCCGATGAGCTAATTCGGATTGCAGACATTTGGTTCCACCGTTACCGTGATGGCCGTGATGTTGAGGGTCGCTGTATGTCAACTCCCCTATCTAACCTTTTTGTTCATCTAGCTGACTCATTACAGTTGACTACAACTCTTGGATCGAATCTGACAAGGGCCGCCGCCTGCGCGCCACCCTGGACCCGGACACCATTTTGGCTGAAGGTTACAAGGAATACGATACCGGCCGCACCTACATGGTCAGCATGGGTGACTGGCGTAAGGACAAGGACGAGGAGGTTGAGCTTGACGGAATTGGTGGCGTGAACATTCTCGTCAAGGCCGATGTCCACCGCTCAGGTATGTTGATACCCGCCTCAGCTTACCAACCTATCAATTCTAACTTCCCCAGGTATCAACTTCCCCGCATATGCATTCGAGAACCAGGCCGAGACCGAAGGTTTCGCCAAGATGGCCAAGCGCGCCGGTTACCAAGTCGTCGGTTTGCCCAACTACGTCGTCTGGCACATCGACACCGACGAAAAGCCCGGTAACCTAGGAGATCGCAAGGCGTACTAAGTTGTGATACCCGCCTTTTGATAGCCGAACGGCTACGTGGGCTACAGAGTTGATCTTTGAACCCGGTCCGTCTCCGATCCAAACCCTCCATTTTGCTCGACCGTACACACACAACATCCCGTCGTGTCAGCGTCGATCAACCTATACCACTGTGATACATGTTCTCTTCTTTTCTTCTCTTGTTTTCTTTTCACATTGGAGGGATGTTTCGAGTGACGGAGGCCTAATGATTTCCATAATCCACTATCTTCGTGCCGCGTTCTAGGGAGTGTGTGTATTTGTTACCTTGGCGCTACGGGGGAAAACGTTGTTTGGCAGAAATGCAGGTCTATAGAATTCTCCGGTTCTTGTGACCCTTGATATACTGAATTTGTGTTATGCGAGGTGATCCTTCTCTTCTTTCGGGGGAAATGTCTATGTCCTGGCTGATAGATGTCGCCTTTCGTTTTTCTTTTTCTTGTTGCAAACTAAATCCATAGGGACCGGAATGAACCGGACCGTTCTTATTATGTTGTTTTCTATGCATCGATCCTGTGAGCAGGTCACTTCTAATTTGGTTTCTGGTCTCATCATCCTGTCTCTGAGAACGTATGGGGAACATGTAGTTAGAAAAGTCCTGCTTACCTGGACACAGGTATCTGTCCATTGTCCATCAGTATTCGTGTTCGTGTATATAGTAAGTATGATATGAAAGCAACTTGAACTCTTTGTATCCTTATCGTCAGTATCAGTTGTCGTGACTACACTATACAGTAGCGATGTCTCCTACCTAGTGCCTCTCGCTTTCTGCCATTACAAAGCTCGAGGCTCCATCCATACGTGCTAGATAGATGACGGGTGCTCAGCCTCGCTTATCTAGTCTTATACCTCATCAGCACCAACCATATTTATGTCTGCAAGCCTAGGATGACCAATAACAAATGACCAATCAAAAAGATGAATCTACATTCCCTCCCGATTCCTAGTTTCGAAACATGCAGCGGCGAACGGCAACTGCATGCACACAGCCACTTTGCTGAGCCATGATATGTAGGACACGGACCTAGCCCTAGCCAATCAGCATGTTCCAAGAGAACTCATTCCCTGCTTCTGATTTCATGAAACACCCGGTCGAGCAGACAATGAATCAAGAGCCAAGTTGCTGAGCCATGATGAGTTGGACGCTGATCTGGCCTTGAACCAATCAGTATGTTCTCAGAGAAGTCTCCCCCCATTTTTGGTTCCGTTTTGATGGATCAACCACACCTCCTCACGGAGCTGAGCCATGATTGAATGCGTTCATTCCCGGCTCTTCGTGCTTTAGTCTCAACCCGGGTGTAATAAACAAGCCATATATCTAAACCAATCAGGATTACGAAGGGGTGCTGCCTCCCCATCTGGAGTTCCATTTTTCCTTATATACCCACTTTCCCAAAATCATCTAGCATGCTGAGCCATGATGAGAGGCTCGGGTAATTTCTCAGTCTCTTATTCCCACCTATTCTTGCCCAGCTCACCCGGGCGAATATTTAGTAACTGTAGACTAGGCACCCATTGTGTCCATGTATTCTAGTGCACCAGCATGGCCTTAAGCTAATCAGAATACTTCAAGGAGATCCCTCCCCTATATCTGGGTTCTAAAGATGGGGTGACTATGGCGTGTGGCGGCTGAGCCATGATGTGTACAACAGCGACCTATCCTCCAACCAATCAGGATGTTTCGAGAAAGGCCCTTCCCTATATTTGGTTCCAACGTCTCGAGTCCATTGAGGGGCTAAGTTGGAAGCTGAGCCATGATGGGAACCTTAGATATCCCTATTTTTAGTCTCCACTTTTGCATACTCGCGCCCTGTGTCCAGGCCAATCGGGATGACGAAGAGGTACTGCCTCCTCATATTTGATTTCAGAAATTGGCGAGGTTGAAATTTCAAACTGGGCGAACGGGTATGCTGAGCCATGATGAGAGGCCTAGATCATTCCCTCTATTTCCCACCGCCCAGCTCGCATTGGCAAACATCTAGTAGAAACAGGCTAGGCCCTCCATGTGTCCATAGTGCCAAGAGCACCAGCATGGCCTTAAGCCAATCAAGATGTTTCAAGAAGACCCCTTCCCTATTTTTGGTCCCATTTAAACCCCCCGGGAGAGTACCGGGCGGGCGCTGAGCCATGATGTGTATCTGGTCTTAAACCAATCGGAATATTGGAAGAGTGTTCATCTCTCAGCTCTAATTTACCTTGTCGACTCACTGAAACCTTGAGAGAGGCTGATCCACGATGACTGCGATAGTTTTTGCCACTCCCTTCTTCTAGTGTCGAACTGTGATAGCCAGGCCATATCTCCAAACCAATCAGGATGATGAAAGGGTATTACCTGCCCGTATTTGGTTTCAATGCACTTCGGAAGCCCGGCTCAGCCATGTTGAAAGGGTTAGATCTTCTTTGAATATCTTTCCCAACTTCATTGTCGCCCAGCTTGCCCGGGCGAGCATCTAGTAGTTAGAGGCTACGCCCTTGGTTATTCCTAGGATATAGACCGAGCTTCAAACCAATCGAGATGGCCGAAGGGTAAGGTCTCCCCAGCTTTGGTTTCATTTGACTCGCCCACAGATGGGCGGGCGGAGAGTTGAGCCATGATGAGAGCCTTGGGTCTCCTCCCATGCCTTTGTTTTAACTTCTTGTATGTGACAGCCCTGCATATTACTATGGGGCGCTGGGCCTTATATTCAAAACAATCAGTAGAATCAAATGACAAAGAATCTAGAGTTCAAAGAGCATTGTATCTCCGTTTCTTGTCAGCCCATTCGCCCTACTTATGAAAAGCTACGCCATGATCATTGCTGAGAGCCTCGTACCTACTTCATTTCTTGCTTTCATGTGAATTGCTTCAGCAGCTTCGCTGAGCCATGAAAGAGCCTCAAAGCTGCCACCTAGATCCTTGTTCCGGCTCAATCTCCGTCCGGGCACGTGGGTGACAGGGCTCTGTGTTATACTTAGGCCACAGGTTACAATACTCACACCAACCAGAATCATAAGGATACCCCCCCTCCCCTTTTTCAGTTTCTAGATTCAAGTGCGGTCACCGCTACTTGAGCCATGATTGTAGCCTTGATTAACTTTCCGGCCAGTTTGAATATCTGGTAGGTAGCTGGACTTCCGATTATAGTCAGAGCACTCACCTAGATTTTGACTAACACTGTTACTTGGGGAACGACTCCAAGTGTTAGGTATATTTTTTCAACCTTTAGCTGAGATGATGCCTAGTTGAGAGGCCTAAACATATTTGGACCAATATGGACTCAATTAGATGGTGACCATCTATTTTTTTGCTTTAATTCTGTACTCCAAAGTTGGGTACGCTGAGCCATGAGGCACATATAATCGGACCAATAGGAACCCATTTTGATGCTACGCAGCTCTTTTCTAGTTTCAATTCTACGTCATAAAATGCCCGAAATGGCGCAGCTGAGCCATGAGGCTCACCAGCGACTGGATGACAGAGTTAATGTCCAAGCGAGGGATGCCTACACAGGTACGCACCAAATGGAGTTCAATTCGATGATGCTTGGCCAATTTTTATACTCTCTATGCTCATATGGAGTCACCTTCGCACACATACTCCTCAATGCTGAGCCAGCCATGGGACTTACGCTTCACCAGCGAATAAGTAGCCGGTATGATGCCCATGCGAAGGGGCCTACATAGATTTTAGACTAATAGGAATCCCTTGAATGGTCCTTGGCCGTTGTTTAGGTTTATTTCTTTCTCTCGGAGGATGATGAAGCTGAGGCTGAGCCATGAGATTCACAAGCGACTATGTGGCCAAGATGCTTGTGGCATGCTGACCCGAGAGTCAATACTAGGCAGGAGCTGGCTTAAGTCGATTACGCTGCAATATACATGTGTTCAATATATCAAGTTTACTGCCAGCCTTAGCTTTGCATCGGATAAGTCGGATAACTACGATGTACGTATCGTGTCGCGATACTTGGATTCTGTTAGGCCGCCTGGTGCTGTTACTTCGAGAATTACCCTCATATGGCAAGATTTACTATAAGAGCAAACAAGCGTGAATCTTCTGTTGTTATTCATAGAGGCAAGTATAATGCAGTTAATCTATAACGATACTTAGATCATAGCGGCGTACGCACGGCAGACTTGAACTATACGAGACGGTTAGTAAAGCATCCCAAAGCAGATCTTAAAGAACAATTCAACATACAGGAATAACCTGGGCCTTCTCCATATCCCACACACCAGAGCGAGCGTAGATATCATTTTCCAGAATAGCGCGGACGGCGGCCTCGTTCTCGGCCACGGCGAGCAACATGCTGCCCTTGAAGGAGGGAACCTCCCCCTCGGCGGGGTGAGACTCAAGCATGGCACCTGTTGAAGAAAGAAATGAGCCGGAGGTCCATCTCAAATTCAAGCTCGTCGATTGGAGTAGGTAGGGGACCACATCCAAGAGAAAGAGCACATTCCAATCTGCTGTATAAAGAATGACCGATAATGGAAAACTTACCACCGCTGACAATGGAACCAGCTTCAACCAGAGGCTTGACGCCCGCCAGATGATCACTGGGATCGATCGTTAGCTCATGCTCGGGATCTTCAGAGGGGGTAACTTGGTAGCTTACGGGCGGACGGCCAGGCGCTTCTCCTGGGCGCCGGGGAAATCCGGCAGGATGCAGAGGAACTCGTGCTTAGCGGGTGCGGAAGACATGGTGCGTAGATGAAGAGGACTGGAAATGAAGGAATTGGCAGGTCTGTAGAGGGGTGACAACGGAATTGATTTGGACGGAGCGCGGAGGAATAGCCGAACGTGGGGGGAAGCGGGGGCTCGCTGAATGGCGTGGGTGAGAGTATACATGGCGTGTGGGGATGAATTGAAGGGGAAACAGAATCTAAAGGGTCAGACCAATTATATTAGTTAACCGGATAAGATTAATGCTAGAAGATTTTAGGACATTTTCCGGAAGATCCGTTGAGTATACGACGGCGTCCGGACTTGTCATCTGCAACTTGGCATACACCACTTCGATGCCAACCAGTATTCAGGTTTAATTTGCAGCTTATTTCGATACTAAACCACTCTAATACTTATTCTCAGAAGACGATTTTATCGAATGTTAGATCTGCGGTGACCTCCGTTGACTACAGTGATTGCTTAGGTGATCCAAGCCAATCACGCGCTTATCGAACCTCATCCAGCTCCACACCTTAACAACTACGTACAACCAACTCGCCATGCCAACAGACGGTACCACCCCCGCTAAAGGCGGGGGCATGATGTCGCTTTATGCAAATCTGCTGGGGCCATCCGCTGATTCTGCCCCGGGAACTATTTCTCGCGCGCCTGTTGTATTCAAACAAGGCGATGACGCGCAAGATGAGTCCACTGCAAAGAAGCAGCAAGTGAATGCTGGTACTTTTTGAATTTCTTTGATGATTCCACCAAGACAAAAGTTACTCACCTTCGTTACCATTGGACAGCTTCTCTTCGATTCCAACCCACCAAGCGGCCACAGCTTTCTGCGCAAAAGGCCAAACCCAAACCCGCGTTACCCAAGGCACCGCAACCTAGTGCAGGCCAGCCCTCTACCTCTGGCGCGGCACCTGTTAAACCAACGTTAGCCGACTGGGCCGCGGAAGAAGACGACTATGGATACGTGGGCGAGAAGCGACAGCGCGGCGGAAGGAAGAAGCGCAAGAAGAACCATGAGCCGCGCGAGATTCCACAGAATTGGGACGACATCTATGACCCGTCGCGACCGAATAATTATGAGGAGTACCGACATAGTGACGAGAAGATTCTCGAGGTTCGCGAATGGAAAGACCGTCTGTATGCGCACCGAATGAGACGCTCGCCGAGCAAGGACTCGGATAGCGATGACTACGACCGGCCTATGAACCGTATGAACCATTTCACCAGAAAATTACAGCAATGAACGACAAAGCTGACAGTGTATTTTTAGGTCAATTCGCACCACCTATGAGCTTTGCTCCCCCACCAAATCTCAATGATGTGCCCCCACCACCTCCGGCATCTGGCTCCGACTTGTCCGGTGAGGATGCTTTCACTCAACGTGCACGGTTGAGCCAGCGCGAGAATACCGATGTAGACATGCCCGACTATGCCCAGTCAATACCACCTCCACCACCAGAAGAGCCGCCCGCTCCCCCTTCGGACACTACCGGCGACGAAGCATACAAGCGCCGACTTCAGCAAACACACCAGCCTCCATCGGGGCAGATCCCACCGCCCCCTTCTCGCCTCGATGCCTTCCAACCCAGTTCCGCGACTATTTCCCGCGCACCCGTCCGCTACACCCTCCCTCCCCCTCCAGCAGATATCCCTGCATCCGAAGCAGAGCTGGAAGAAGTGTTTGCCAAGGAACAGCCCGCAGACGCACAAGGCGAAGCAGAAGCCGAAGGCGCCGAGGATGCGCCACGCTCTCTCCGCCCTGGTCAGAAGGGCTTTGCAGAACGTCTACTTTCAAAGTATGGCTGGACCAAAGGATCTGGACTTGGTGCTACGGGATCAGGTATCGCGAAACCATTGCAGGTCAAGGTTGAAAAGCGGAAGAAGCGGCCCGATGCCGAAGGGGGAGGTTTTGTCACTCCTGGAGGACGAGGAACGATCATTGGTGGCAAGAAAAAGGGTGGGGAGGATACTGGCAAATTTGGACCTATGAGTGAGGTCATTATCCTCCGGGGAATGCTGGATGGCATGGATCTTGAAGCCGAGTTGCAAAGTGGGGAGTTGATGCAAGAGATTGGTGAAGAGTGTCATGAAAAGGTATGTTTCATCCGGTGATTTCTATACCTCCACTTTTGATACTTACTGCTTTTAGTATGGGAGTGTGGAACGAGTGTACATTGCTCGAGATGCAGGCACACCAGTTCCCGTTTTTGTCAAATTCACCAGTCCTTTGTCTGCTCTACGGGTAAGTTTGGTCCTTTGAACCCATTTGAATGCCCTGTTTTGCTAAACAGATGACTGTTCCTAGGCGGTAAACGCCCTCGAAGGACGAATCTTCAACGGCAATGCAATTACAGCACGATTCTTCAATACAGAGAAATTCGAGGAGGGAATCTATGTGGACTAATGTACTTAGAAGCTTGCCTGCAGGTACAATGATATTCCTCATAATGCAACTATCCCATGCTCGGATAAACGCTACAAAACCCTTTCTATAGACATCGCAAACCCCAAACACCAACAAATGCGCCTCGCTATGCATTCATAATACAAACAAAGCTATGCCGCAACCTCATTAAAGGAATAAATAAATTCAGAAAGTGAGCTGATCAAACAACTCCAACTCATACGCCTCCCAAACATGCCCTAGCAGCTTATTCCGACTTACCGGAACAGGGATCTTGGACGTTGGTATTCTACTTTGCGACTGTTGTAGAATAATATCCCAAGACCCTGCATAGCCCAGGATAGGTGAATCCGGGAAATCATCGCCCTCTGTATCGGACCCATATCCATCTCGTCCAAACTCCATCACCGAAAAAGGCGACGAGGGCAGAAGGTCCTCGATACCCTCTAGATTAACTTCCTCTTCTGATTCATCATCATCATGAGCCTTATACCAGCTGTTCGCCAACCCACCATTCAAATCAGAATGAGATCCTGTAGCAAGCAAATCAGTCCCCCCAATCCACATATGCATATACCCATCGTTTGGTGCTTGACTGTGACACTCTAAATCGATCTCATCAACATCAAACTCTGCAATCTTATCCATGTCAGCGTCAGCAATCACAGGCAACGGTTTATCTGCATTCTTCCGTTGCATCTGCGTCTGCTTCTGCTGCCACTTCCGCTCGCCTTTGCAGTTGTAACACTCGCCTGAAAGAGGGATGTCAAGAATTAGTTGGTAATGTGGTAGACAAATGTATCCTGTTGCTGTGGCGTAGAAGCAGGGGATTGTGAATGTTTGGGATTGGTCTTGGTGTTGGCAGAAGGCGTGATACCATACTATAGCGTGACACATTTCGAATGTCGAATTAGTGATTTGGCAATGGAAGAGAAGACAATTGGGGGTCTGTTATAGTGGGTTTGACTGATGGAGTCGTGATTTTCTGCTTGATGTGGGTTGGAGGGCTTTATAGGTGTTTGATTCATTCACGAACTCAAGGGTTCATTGCTATTCTCATGCTCTGTGGTTTTTCAAGGATAGTAGGTATATTCCGGCTAGCTGTTTCTGGTTATAGGCAATGTATTGGGAGCATGGATTTCTCTTTCATTGGCTTAGGACTTGTTTGAGAAGAAATTTGGCGTATTGATCCATTCTGGGGCTCTTTTTTCTATGAGTGGAGCAGGCCGGGATCGGTCTTCATTATGTTGAATGCGCCTTTATGCATAGACACTCTTTGTGTGCCTCATGACTGAAAGCACAAAGACTCGAAACTTTCAGACAAGGACTCGAAATAGTACATGTATCACGTACTACGTAGTGCAATCCCGATTGTACCTTGCTGGACTGAACCCATGGGGCATCTCATATCAAGTTACACATTATCCTACATCTTGTTACAATGAGACCAAACACTCAAGACCTTGGAACTGATCTGCAAACGCCATCCATTTGCTCAAGAAACGCCACGCTGGTGATCGGTCGCTGAGAAAAGCAAGATGCTCCCTGCGCCGAGGTAAATAAGAATGTAATGCAAGCGAGATGTTGGTATGTCTCGCCATATTGCTGTAGAACGACAAATCAAATGGTAACCGTAAAATAAAAAGCGCCGTTAGTCGTTAGACTCGCTATGCGCAACCCCATCGATTTCCTACATCGGCGGGTTTTCCTTAACCACTTGGCGGACTCGTCGTTCATATGCAGGGCGATCCTTCTTGAATAGGTTGTAGGCATCGGCTTGAGCGGGCGATTCGGGGTTGGGATCATTCAGCAGATCCTGAATACCAAGCAGAATTTGGCGGATTGTAATCGCGGGACGCCAGGCCTCCTCCTCGTTCAGAATGGAAAGGCAGACTGTGCCGGAAGGGTAGACGTTCGGGTGGAAAAGCGGCGGAGTGAACTTGCCTGCAAATGAACTTGTTAGTCGGATTCGGAGGAGCGTTGCGGTCATAATGGGCAGTTATGTAGGTGGCAATACGTACACTTAGGAGGCTTGGTAGGATATTCTAGACGCAGCGAAGAAAAACGTCAGGTCAGTATACGGACCGCAAAGGGATGCGCAATAAAACTCACCATCAGGAAAGATCACATCCAGCTTGTATACTCCACCTTCCCAGAGGGTATCCTTCTTTCCGGGTACGGCGCATTCCCAGCGCTTAAGGTCTAACGTTCCCTGCGCCGTCCGCTGGGGCTTTGCGACGAACCCAAAGGGGTGGTCACGGCGCCATTGCTTGCTAAAGAATCGCCAAATTTGTCAGCAAACACTTAGATATCAGGTTGCTTTGTGCCTGGATAGCATGAAAATATCACATACCGCTCTTCTTGAAGACGATTTTGGCAAAGCGACATGGTGTTCAGTGGGGATCAGCGGCGGAGTGGGATGGAGAATCAGGAATAGTGAGACCGTGAGATATAGCTTGGTCAAGAAGGCACGAGAGCGGAAGAGGAGAAGAAAGGTGGTGGCGGGTTAAATAAAGCTCTTTGCGCCGTGCAGCTCAAGATGCGATCTCCAATCGCCCCGCCGATGGGATTAGGTAAGCTGTTGGTATTGCCATCATGCATGGACGCATAGATGCTTTGGCAATGTATGGTGGCATGGAGATTGTCATGCAAATGCGGAGAACGTTCCTTTGGAAGGCTATGGCTTACAATGAGCAAATATCCAATTACCTTTCATCTTAGAGCCATAGTCATACTTATTATTCATCCGAAGTCTAGTGTCATATCAATCAAATTCTAGTACTCTCACCGGGTGCGTACTAGTCCCCACATAGATAGATCGTTATGCAGCAACCCTAGTACCAACACATGATTTTTGCAGGAGACGTCAGTTTCTAGATCTAGTGTATAGTAAACAGTAAAATATGAGTCTAAAAGAAATGCCAAGTAATTGCGCCGGTGTCAGTGGCTGGTGTTATCTTATCGGTGACTCAAAGACTGGCCGACATCGCCCCTCGCCGGAAACGAAAAAAAATCGCCAATTGCCGGATCAAACTCCCCCAGAATTCGGGATTAGTCAATCTTTCCTTCCTTCCTTCCCATTGACTCCAATTGATCTCCCACTCAACAAGAGTATCAACCGCCCGTCATGTGTGGAATCTTCGCGTGTCACCAGTGCGTTAATCACTTTCAATCCCAGCCCACTTTCCTTACCCCCACTATGGATTTTTATCCCCGGCACGCGATGGTGGGTTGAGTCATTGCTAACTTGAGTCTGAACAGTCACCCCGATGTGCAAAAGTTCAAGCCCCAGGCTTTGCGCATGGCCAAGGCGTAAGTTACTCTATTCCTCTTTGCATTTGTTCTTCAATTGAGGGCTTGTCACTAATTGCGAATTCTCAACAGTGTGCGCCACCGTGGTCCCGATTGGAGTGAGTCACCGGATGGATTGAAGCTCGATAACCATACACATTGGGAGTTAGGATATTGACTGGATATTTCTTGACAGGCGGAAACTTCTGCGCTCAGAGCACTAGTGAGTCAATCCTCACTGAACGATTATCGTGGTGGTTTGAATGTTGGCGCTAATGGCTGTTCTCTAGTCCTTGCTCACGAGCGTTTGAGTATCGTCGGTGTCGGTATGTCGCAATCATCTTTAGATCACAGATCAGCCTTGTTCCAGCAGTCCATTTTCTCATGTCCCTCCCAGACTCCGGTGCCCAGCCCCTCGTCAACGATGATGAGACCCTCGCCCTCGCCGTCAACGGTGAGATTTACAACCACCGCATCCTGCGGAAAGCCCTGAAGACCAAGTACAACTTCAAGACCCACTCCGATTGTGAGGTCATCATTCCCTTGGTATGTGATTATGGAAACCGTCAGTTATGCAAGGATCATATCTAATAACCCACTTTCAGTACATGGAGCACGGTCTCGATGCCCCCAAGCACCTCGACGGCATGTTCTCCTGGGTTCTCTGGGACAAGAAGCTTGACCGTGTCGTTGCTGCCCGTGACCCCATTGGTATCACCAGCTTCTACCTCGGCCGCTCTTCCTCTACCCCCGGTGCTGTCTACTTCGCCTCTGAGCTTAAGTGTCTGCACCCGGTTTGCGACAACATCATCGCTTTCCCTCCCGGCCACATCTATGACTCCAGCACCGACAAGTTGACTCGTTACTTCGAGCCCAAGTGGTGGGACCCCACCAACGTCCCCTCCGCCCCCACTGACTTGATGGCTATCCGCCACACTCTGGAGAAGTCTGTTCGCAAGCGCCTGATGGCTGAAGTCCCTTACGGTGTCCTGCTATCCGGTGGTCTTGACTCCAGTCTAGTTGCTGCTATTGCCCAGCGTGAGACTCTCCGCATGCAGGAGGCTGCCCGCGCCGCCGCCAAGTCCGAGGCTGCCGCCTCTGATTTGGTCGGTATTGATGACGAGAACGATCTGTCCACTGTCACCACTTTCCAGCAGTTGCACTCCTTCTCCATCGGTTTGCCCGGTGCCCCTGATACTGAGGCTGCCCTGGAGGTCGCCAAGTTCCTCGGCACCAAGCACCACGCCTTCACTTTCACCATCGACGACGGCCTGAACGCCCTTGCTGATGTTATCTACCACCTCGAGACCTACGATGTGACCACCATCCGTGCCTCTACCCCCATGTACTTGCTGTCCCGCAAGATCAAGGCTATGGGTGTTAAGATGGTCCTGAGTGGTGAGGGCAGTGACGAGATCTTCGGTGGCTACCTCTACTTCCACGCTGCTCCCAACCGCGAGGAGTTCCACAAGGAGACTGTCCGTCGTGTCAAGAACTTGCACTTGGCTGACTGCTTGCGTGCCAACAAGTCCACCTCTGCCTGGGGTCTTGAGGCCCGTGTGCCCTTCCTCGACAAGGAGTTCCTGGAGACCTGCATGGCCACGGACCCTAAGGACAAGATGATCACCGAGGGCCACATTGAGAAGTACATCCTGCGCAAGGCCTTTGACACCACCGACGAGCCCGATAACACTCCCTACCTTCCCGATAAGATCCTGTGGCGTCAGAAGGAGCAGTTCTCTGACGGTGTCGGATACGGGTGGATTGATGGCCTGAAGGATACCGCCGAGAAGATGGTTACCGACGAGATGATGAAGAACCCCAAGCCCGAGTGGGGTACCGACATTCCCGACACTAAGGAGGCGTATGTTGCCCCGCATGCTCTCACAAAATCAAAATTTACTGACATTGTTTTTTTCATAGTTACTGGTACCGCACTATGTTCGATGAGCAGTTCCCGCCCTACTGTGCGGGTACCGTTGAGCGTTGGACCCCTACCTGGTCGAAGCAGACTGACCCCTCCGGCCGGTAAGTAGAAGCCGTGGACAAATGATGTGATCTGATTGAATACTAACCTTCGTTATAGGGCAATTGGCACCCACAACCAGAAGTACAAGCACGTTGCGTAAAGTGGTTTTTGCTCTTATAAAAAGTGAAGATTTCGAACAAACGATTATTTAGATATTCCAAATAGAAATGGATGTATATACCCTCAGGGCCTTCCCGTTTCCCCGTAAATTGAATAAAAGTAAAGTTCAATGATCGGAGCTCTGCCGTTACATAAGCACCAGCACGGCGGATTTGCCCGGCAACCGAGCACCAACCAATCAATCACGGGACGCTCAGCGGGTGCCCCTTCTCCCCCAACACATCACAACCCGCCAAACTCCCCTTCTTCTTCCTCATCCCCCGAGTAACTTCTCTCGTCACACACATTCATCATGTCTGCTCCCGCTGCTTTCTCTGACATCGCCAAGGCGGCCAATGATGTACGATGCTTAATCGAACTGAAATATTCACTCCCGCAAAGAATGGATAGCTGATACCTCCTCCAATAGCTCCTGAACAAGGACTTCTACCACGCCAGCCCGGGTTCGTTTGGCCTCCTCTCATCCGCAAAAAACGTTCACTAACAAGCTTCTAGCCAACCTTGAGGTTAAGTCCAAGGCCCCCAACGGTGTCACCTTCACCGTTAAGGGCAAGTCCGCCCACGAGGGTTCCATCGCTGGCCAGGTGAGTTTTTTCCGGCCTTCTCTTATCCGCGGAGAACGCCCAATTCCTGGGAAAAGCAACAACAGACTGCTAACATCGATTTCCACCATAGCTCGAGGCCAAGTATGTCGATGCGCCTACTGGTAATGCCCCCACTCGTCGCAAACCACCTGATTCCGGCGTGCGCGAGGGTCGGCCCATGACGTTTTTCATATCTTCATCGGGCCACCTCGCGTCACGCCGAGTCTTTTTCTTTCTTTTAACAAATCCTGCAAATGCCAAGCACACAATCAAGCTAATGATTCGTCCCTGCCCAGGCCTCACCCTCACCCAGGCTTGGACCACCGCCAACGCCCTCGACACCAAGCTTGAGCTCGACAACAACATCGCCAAGGGCCTCAAGGCTGAGATCCTGACCCAGTACCAGCCCGCTAAGCAGTCCAAGGGTGCCAAGCTCAACCTGTACTTCAAGCAGCCTAACCTGCACGCCCGTGCCTTCTTCGACCTGCTGAACGGCCCCACTGCCAACCTCGACGCCGTTCTTGGCCACGAGGGCTTCCTCGTCGGTGCTGAGGGTGGCTACGACGTCAACAAGGCTGCCATCACCAAGTACTCCGCTGCTGTTGGTTACAGCGTCCCCCAGTACTCCGCTGCCATCACTGCCAGCAACAACCTGTCCCTCTTCTCCGCCAGCTACTACCACCGCGTCAACGCTCAGGTCGAGGCCGGTGCCAAGGCTTCCTGGGACTCCAACTCCGGCAACGCTGTCGGTCTTGAGGTTGCCAGCAAGTACCGCCTGGACCCCTCTTCCTTCGCTAAGGTACGTTTCTATTGATACTGAAATTAACCAGAAAATGTCAAACTCACCATCTTTCTTCTATTACAGGCCAAGATCAACGACCGTGGTGTTGCCGCTTTGGCTTACAACGTCCTGCTCCGCCCCGGTGTCACCCTCGGCCTCGGTGCCTCTTTCGATACCCAGAACCTGAACCAGGCTGCCCACAAGGTTGGCGCCAGCTTCACCTTCGAGGCTTAAGTGTTCCAACCTAACCGAGCCTGAGAGTATCATGCTATCAGGCAAGTTTTGAATTCTTTGTTTCTGTTGATCATGTTCCCATAAGGCTATGTGGTGGAGGAACAAAGGTTTATGAACTATTGGCTTTTTTCCCCCAGATAATCTGTGTGAAATAGTTTCGTGCTGTTCACACGTTGTATATCAAATTTAAATCTCTTTTGTTTGATGGCTCTTCGATCTTATCCTGGCATTAGATTGTACATGTAAGACCAAAGTACTGCCTACCAACATAGACAGTCGCTATGAAATGGTCTCTAAAATGTATCTGCATCATACAACCAGCGTATATGCATACATCTGAATTCCAATCAAGAACTCCTGCCCTCTTTCCTCCGCACCCCTTCACTAGGCGCAGAAGTAGGCGGCAACGGATTCGCGAAAAAGCCCCCAACAGCAATCAGAAACCCAAAAATCCCACAAACGATAAAGAACTCACTAGCCTGGAAATTCCCACTAGCCATAACAGCCCCATTCTGCTTAAAAGCATCATGTCTCGCCTTCCTCCTCCGTTCAATCCGCCTCTTATCCTCGGCACTCTGCGTCTTGAAATGCGCCCGCGCATTGAAATGCCCCAAAGGATTTCTATAGATAAACCCCATCGGATCCTCAGGATCATCCTCTTTCTTCCTCGTCTCCCCAAATTCATCCGCAGACCCAGCTTTATACCCGCCCTCGCCGCCCGTCCGCCCCGTAGCTCCGTATCCACCCTGCTCGTAGAAACTGGGCGGTGGACCGTGGAATGTCCCGCGTCGCTTACTTAGACCGCTGGCAGGTCTTGAGCCGGCATAACTTCCGCCTTTGTTCGGGTGTGCGGTGTGACTGCTGTGGCTGCCGTGTGGAACGCCGTGTCCATGGTGATGTTGTGCGTGGAAGCCGTGATCGCGGTCATAGATTGCGCGTTTGGAGGCGTGGCCTAGGATGTTGTACGCTGCTGAGATGCGAGCGAAGCGTTGGCCTGCTTCTGGGTCTTTGCGGTTACGGTCTGGGTGGTGTTTTAGTGAGAGAGCGTAGAATTTCCTGGGATCGTTAGTGGTTGTTCTGCTGGGTTCTTGGAGGAAGGCTTACTTTTTGATCTCGGCTGCTGAGGCGCTTATAGGGAGACCGAGGGTTTCGTAGTGGTTTTGTTCTTGGGCGTAGGTTTGCCTTGTTGAGGTGAAAGTGCGGATGTTTATTCTTTGGGTGAGTTTGTGGGATGCTTGTGGTTGTGTGCGTTTAGTCGTGTGCGTGAATAGGAAGCAGCTGTGGCGCGTGCGGAGATGAGGAGAAGCACGGCTTGAGTTATGAGGGGTGGATAGGAGGAGAATGGCTGGTCGGGGAGGAGGCATTGCTGCTTGTATGAGTTGTTGATGTTGGTCACATCGATGTTAGGGAAATGAGCGGGGGAGTTGGGAGAGGTTAGGTGAGGAGGAAAGAAGGTTGAGGTGAGAAAGCCGGGTGGCGTCATCGGGGATCAGGGCTGATCTCAAGCACCACTAGCTCGCTACCACCTTTGTTACATAGGCTGGTTCTAAATGTGTTCGAGGACTATATCCATCATGAGCACTAGTTTAATGTTTTCTATTATCTAATTTCCCGTATAATTGAAAAGGTTGTGTGAACTTGAGGATTGCTTGCAGCTGAGCTGATGATCAGATTAGATAACAGAGACCATTTTAGCTGTACACATCGTGTTCCCCTCCCCCCACTTGTCCAGGTGCCCCTCATGCTCGGATGGATAGCTAAAATTACTAGTCCTGAGCGTATTATAGATAGTAATAGCGGTAGCTTCAGCATAGGTTGATAAGATGCTATCTTGTCTCAATGGCATACCTAAGCTGATTTGAATACAACTATTGTTCGGTCATGTGTGATCTCACTTGCGGAACCCCTGAGTAGAGATGGGGGGAAAGGCCACACATGTATTACCTGTACAGATCCACGGGCTCTTTATGCTCATTAATAAGAAGGACTCGGCCGTCGCTCTCGAAAAGCCCAAGCGGGTTTACAAGCAATTACAGAAAACACAGATGCCATTCATGTAACCGGAGTAACTATGCAGGAAGACAATACGATCGTAGATAGTACATTGGGCGCTCAGAACATGTACCTGCCTACGTAAATGGTCAAGCCTCCTTTCGCCCCAATGCATCGGTGAATTCCTGTTGGCATAGAACACCCTGGATAATGAATTGTGTAGTTGTTGCGTAGCAATGGCTATCTAGGTAAGGTTGAGTCTCATACCTATGGATTTTCAGATAATAGAAACATACATTTAAGCAACTGCTCTATTCAGGACTGTGATATAGATTGGCAAACTTGTTGCAACTTAATTTGGTTATGCCGTCGACAACAGGGCCAATCATGCATTTCTGTCCACTTCGATATTGGAAGTAAACAACCTGCATCTGAAGCCTTGAAAGAAAATATAATAATGACGACTGTGAGGATACAGACTGTTCTAGGTCAAAAGATGGAGATAGGAAGGTTCTAAGTGTACGTCAACTGGCGTCGCAAAATCCAGATAGATTTCCAGGGACACAGCTAGAAGTGCCTTCATGTTGTCTAATAAATGCTTGACTATATAAAATAATCAATGTAGAGACGCTGATACATGAATATGAAGTAAAAAGTTCATGTTCCTGGAAATTCAGATCTATAACATCTACCGAATTGGGTGTTCCACTTTAATTTTGCGCACACGAGCACTGAAAATGCGATATAGAACGAAAAGAAAACAGATAGACCAATAAAAATATTCATAACTTAGCCAATGAATCAACAATGACAAAAAGGGACCAAAACTTCCAAGGAACGTTTGTACCAATGAATTTTCATTGTTTGGAAACCCGCCACTTCTTATACAAGCGTATCTTATCGTAGCAAATTCTTTCCCCGAATTCCGAATTCCCCTCTCTTCCTCCACTTCACCACACTCCTCTATACGACACCATGGCAGCTCAGGCGACTGAGAAGCTGGAAGAGCTTGCCTGTGAGTTTTGATTATCGCCAAATTCGAAGCCGCGGTACTGAAGAGAATCTAGTGAACGGCCAGAACGGCGCTCCGGCCGACGTCCCCGCAGCCGGCCAGGCCGCCGAAGCGGAGGACGACTCTGACGACGACCAGGAAGAAGGCGCCCCCGAGGCTGGCGCTGCTGGAGGTAAGTTTTCCGAGCGCTGTATTTTAAATATAGCCCCTTCATCTCATACCTTGCCTTTGACAATGGCTGGGAAAAATGATCATTACTAACAATGGTCTGTCACAGCCGCCAAAAAGAAGAAGAAGCGCAAGTCTAAGAAGAAGAAGAAGGGTGGCGCCAAGGTCCAGAGTGAACCCCCGCGCGTACCTGTCGCCAACCTCTTCCCCAACGGCCAATACCCCGAGGGTGAGATTGTCGAATACCTGAACGACAATGCCTACCGCACCACCAACGAAGAGAAGCGCTATCTCGATCGCATGAACAACGACTTCCTCCAGGAGTACCGCCAGGGCGCTGAGATTCACCGTCAAGTTCGTCAATATGCGCAGAAGAACATCAGACCCGGTCAGACCCTTACAGAGATCGCGGAGGGTATTGAAGACTCTGTTCGTGCCTTGACCGGCCACTCAGGTCTCGAGGAGGGCGATAACCTTAAGGGTGGTATGGGTTTCCCTTGTGGTTTGAGCATCAACCACTGTGCTGCCCACTATACCCCCAACGCCGGCAACAAGATGGTCCTCCAGCAGGGCGATGTCATGAAGGTTGACTTTGGTGCTCATCTCAATGGTCGCATCGTGGACAGTGCCTTCACTATGACCTTTGACCCTGTATATGACCCGCTTTTGGAAGCCGTCAAGGACGCTACCAACACTGGTATTCGGGTAAGTTATGCGACTACAACGACCTTTGTATGATGCTGACTCGGTTTATAGGAAGCTGGTATTGATGTCCGCATGAGTGATATTGGCGCTGCCATCCAGGAAGCCATGGAGAGCTACGAAGTTGAGCTTAACGGCACTATGTACCCGGTCAAGTGTATCCGCAACTTGAACGGCCACAACATTGAGCAGCACGTCATTCACGGAGGCAAGAGCGTGCCCATTGTTAAGGGTACCGACCAGACTAAGATGGAGGAGGGTGAGACATTCGCTATTGAGACTTTCGGCAGTACCGGAAAGGGTTACGTCCGCGAAGAGGTATGTTGATGCTCACTGTTAAACTGAGTAGAACCGAGTACTGACTTTAATAGATGGAATGCTCCCACTATGCTCTCGCACAGGATGCTCCCAACGTTCCTCTCCGCCTCTCGTCGGCCAAGAACCTGTTGAATGTGATCAACAAAAACTTCGGCACCCTGCCCTTCTGTCGTCGTTATTTGGACCGATTGGGCCAGGATAAATATCTCCTTGGGGTATGTTTGGCACTAATTTGTGAAGTATATATTTGGACTAACGAATCTTTAGTTGAACAACCTGGTCGCCTCTGGAATTGTGCAGGATTATCCCCCTCTCTGCGATATCAAGGGCTCCTACACTGCCCAATTTGAACATGTGAGTGCTCTAACAGCACCTGGATGAATTTCAACTGACTTATATCACAGACTATCTTACTCCGGCCAAACGTTAAGGAGGTCATCAGTCGTGGAGACGACTACTGATGTGCTAGTGATTTTATAAGCATTACTCTCAAAATAGCAAACGAAGTGAAGCATCGTAAAAGCTCCAGCAAATAATATGCAATGTAGATCATATCATGCCAAGCCTCATCAAGTAATGGACCATCCAGGTCTCCCGTGTCGCCCCACGTGGAATCGAACCACTTCCGCCTTTTTCAATCCGCATTTCTTTCCATGTCGACACTTCTCGACTCACACAACCTTCAGCATGTCTTCGGTCGTTGAAACCACGCCGCACCTTAGGGTGTCCGCGAAGAAGTCCCAACCCCAAGCCGACACCGCCTCGCCACGAATTCCACCACCGGTCGACTCCGCGGTGGAGGACAAGTTCTTCTGGACCTACACTGAAGAACCGCACAGGTCAAGGAGACAGGCAATCATCAAAGCCCATCCAGAGGTATGTGAATCTTGCACTTTGTGTTGTGGTGCAGGACCGCTGGTTTGTTGGTACCTGGATTCAGGAACCCGGGCCACGGTTGAAGTTGAAGCTTCGTTGTCCGCCAGGGCACAGCACTGAATCTCCTGAAATTACCTGCTAACCTCTATCTTTGACTAGGTAACCAAGCTCTGTGGCCCCGAGCCTCTTACAAAATATGTCGTCCTCGGTGTTGTCTCCCTACAAATCACCTGCGCATACCTCCTCCGCAATACCTCCATGCTCGACTGGAAGTTCCTGGCTACTGCCTACGTGATCGGAGCGACATCAAACCAGAACCTGTTCCTCGCCATCCATGAGATCTCTCATAACTTGGCTTTCCGGTCCCCGATGGCCAACCGCTTGCTAGCCATCTTTGCGAACCTCCCTATCGGATTACCATACAGTGCAGCATTCAGGGTAAATGCCCCTCCACGACCAATTGCTGGCCATAGGCAACAACAAATACCGGAAAACGAATATAACTAACATCTACCAATCAATAGCCTTACCACCTTACCCACCACAAATCCCTCGGTGTCACAGGTCTCGACACTGACCTCCCAACCGCATTCGAAGCCTTCGTCCTGAACTCAGTCCTGGGCAAGACCTTCTTTTGCACATTCCAAATCCTCTTCTACGCCGTCCGCCCAATGTTCATCTATAGTCCACCCTTCACCTACATCCACCTCATCAACCTCGTCATCCAACTCTCATTCGACTACTTCCTCGCCTGGGTCAGCGGCTCCTGGACACCAGTCTTCTACTTCCTTGCCTCCGCCTTCCTTGCCGGATCCCTCCACCCATGTGCAGGCCACTTCATTGCCGAGCACTACTTCTTCTCACAAGTCAAGACCGGCGGCACAGAGTCACTGGCCGAGTTGAAGACTAAGCCTGCAACAAAGACGACTAAGCCTCACCCGCTTGATGAACTTGCCCCTCCGGAGACGTACTCGTACTACGGGCCTCTGAACATCCTCACCTACAACGTGGGATTGCATAACGAGCACCATGACTTCCCGGCTATCCCTTGGACCAGGTTGTATAAGTTGAAGGAGATTGCGTCGGAGTTCTATGATCCGCTCCCTTGTCACCGGAGTTGGGTCTGGGTCATCTGGACTTTCATTCTTGATGAGAATGTTGGTCTTTGGTGTCGTGTTAAGCGGGCCCAGGGTGGCCGTGTTGTTGGGGGTGGTGGAGGAGAGAAAAAGGTTGGCACTGGACGAGGTGGTGAGGGTATCTCTGCTGCGTCTGCGGGTCCGGACGGTGAAGAGGGTGATGGGTGGAAGGAGAGTGAGATTCAGTGCTAGATTTCGGGTCTTTCTTTTTTCTGTTCGTATACTTCATGGGTTCGGTGTTATTGATTACTAGGAGTAAATATCATGAATGGTATTGGTCAATTGCAATTGTCAAAGATTTATTTTTAGAAATTGTATATGATTCGTCTATCTATAGATCTAGTGAATCCCGTATATACAGTACATTCAGAATGAATATCATTGCTTGAAAGAAGAATGTAGTCTAAATTCAGGTATAGAACTCTGGTCTGCATGTAATCCTAGCTATTCTATCGGACATCTACTTGCATATTCGAGATCTAGAAGTAACAGCTGCTCCTAAGAATAAGCTTTAATTGCAAGAACATGAATTCCATCTTGCAGATCGAGCCAAGGTTTATCTCACAAAAGCGAAGAGTCAAGACACTCAGTCCGTTCATCATAACGTGATATTAGACAACAGGAAAGATAAGAAAGCAAAGAGAAGGGGAAAGAACGGGATACACGAGCTGGATTTCATCCAAAATTGGAAGTCAAGACAGGGTGCGGAATAAAAGAGATATGAATACTCGAGGGGGATAGAGAAGCAAAGTCGACACAAGAAAAATGCTGATGCTAGAATCAAAGGGACGGGCTCTTCAAGAGACACTCCAAAAGGTCAAAAAGAAAAAGGGTAGATGAGAGGAACTCGGGAGAATCGGGGCATCGAGTCGTGATAGGCATAAGCACGACAGAGCAAGCCTAGAAGAAGAAATAGGCAATCAAGAAGCTGATCAGGCACAACGCAGCCACGGCCTGGAGCGGCACACCAGTAGCGCCCTGTGTGTGTGTCTGTTGCATTGCTGTCGGAGCGGCCTTCTCGCCGCCAGTCTTGCGCTGTCGCAAGCCCTGGTCTGCGAGTCGGTCCTTCAGTCTTTGGATTTGCGCATTCGCATCGGCGAGCTGGGCCTTCAGGTCCTCGCTTGAGGGAAGAGAGTTAACAACGGCGGCCTTAGAACTGGTGAAGGTGTTATCGGTCGGCGGAGATTCGGACTTGGGCTTTTCGGAGAATTCGGGGGCGGGAATGGGAGGTCCTTGCTCGGTGCTCATCTGCTTGGGGGCAGGGGTCTCAAAGTTTGCACCACCGGGAGAGGGATAGGACGGAGGCTCATCGTCAACATGCTAGTTTAGGTGGTTAGTTTATGCGCCAATCATAAGAGCAGTTCAAGACATACTTCGCTCTTCACGTCCGAGTCTGGGGCCAGCCAAACGACGCGAATCTTGCGCTCCACCACGGCAGACTTGGAAGCCTTTTCGAACTGTAGCAGGTGTCAGCAAAGTACAGAAGAGTTGGGGTGATTTGCGAAAACGAACAATTGACGTCACATTCGCGAACTCCATGTCCTTGGTAACTGCGACGGACTGAACCAGAAACTTGTCCTTGCACTTGGCATCGGCAGCCGGCTCCTCCTTCATAGCTTGCAGAAGGACTAAGTTGGATGAATTAGCTCGAGTCCATTATATCGAGGCCGCAGAAGAGATTCGAACCTTGAACATCGACCTGTTTACCAGGCTCCACCCGGCCGGAGTTGGGGCGCACACAATAGCTATACAGAATCAGATATCGAACATAAAGACCAAAAGACGAAAGTCGCAGCCGACGATAGTAGGCACATACTGCTTAGGGGCGGTTGTCTTGACCTAGCGCACACAAAAGAGTCCGGTTAGATAAGTCCATGCCTAACATTGCCAGAGGGGATGAAAGCGCGCATACCTTGAACACCAAAGGTTCGGCGGTGGTATTACCCAGACGGAGAACCTGGCATACTTCTTGGTTGAAAGGACCTGTTTACAACAAAAACAAACATTGCGATCAGTCTGGTTGTCCTCCGATCTGCGGACTCGATCGACTGGGGAACTCACGCTTAAAGGAAAGCTCCTGGGGATCAATCTCGACAGACATGGTGGCTTGGCGGTAGATAGCGCAAAGTATGTGGGATTTTGAAGGGGTCTGTAGCTTGGAATCCCACAAAGAGGGTGCGCTTGGGACGGAGAACGGCGTGGGGAGGTTATCTGGACAGGGAGCTGGGGCCTCAGGAGTTGATGATTGTCTAATTCGGGATACGCTGACTAATGGATCAGGTGATGGGTTATGACATCAACATGCAAGGTTCTAGATGTTCGTCAGATATGAAAAAATAAACTTGGCTATGGGGGCTTTGACAAGGTTGGATTACGGCCTCGGTAAGAGGGATCAATGTAGATTCATGATTCCTCGGGATGCTATGGCGGCGTAAATGCATGTGATGTGGTGGGGGTTTCCCAATTAAAGTAGAAACTATTAGAACTATCAGATCCATATCCACTCTTGAATGCTTTGCTACTTCAATCACAAGCTGCCATTACCTGAAATACATATTGAGTTAATAATCATCCATTAATTTGGAAGTCCATACACCTGAATCAAAAAATGCAATTGATGATGAAAACTGAAGTCTCATTGCCATATTCAAAAATTTCAACAGGAACGTAGATAACAACATGGCAATCATAGACATGAACATAGCTGGCAGTATCGACAAGACCGTTAGAATTATATTTCTTTTGATTTTTTTCGTCTTCCACCATATCCAAATCAACCATTACACCAATTTATGGCTCATCTTCTTTTGTTTTCGTTTCGTTTCGCTTTGCTGCCGGTAACGAGCTCGAGTGTGTTCCAAGATGCCGAGGAATTTGATTGAAGCGGACTATAGGAGGTACCTAACAAGAAGACTTGCAGTCTAGACATTTAGTTTATACACACATAAGCATTGGAGAGGACCATTTAAAACATACCTCGAGATCCGACAAGGCAGGTTGAGAGGGACTGCCAACCAGTGCGATCAGCGGCATGAATTGAACTTGTGGCGTTTTGATGGCCCAAGCCCAATCTGAATTTATCCCGACACTCGACTTGGATGCCGAGTGGCGCCTGTTCAGAGAGGACTCGAGCAACAGAAAGCTTTGGCCGGTCTTCTTCACCGCATGCCGTCGTTTTCAACCTGTGGCTTGTGCCTCCACACCACAATGAGAATTTTGTTCGGTCAAGTGACGCTTGTTCAGGACGAAAGGCGAAAAGACCGCGGGAGACAGGAAGAAGCCATTGAACGATTACGAAAATTGTGCAGTGGCAGTGGAATTGATTCGAAGCTTCGGGAGGGGAGAGTGGTTTCTCAGCAGAATTGATTGTTGGCAGCAGATTGCGAAGGCATTGTTGCTGCAGGGCCCACCGGATCTCATCTGGATGTGGTGAATCTTACATAGTTAGAAGGTTAATGCACAGTCACAGGGAAAGGGAATCATCTAGGAGGTACCTGAATCTTGTCAAGGCGATTTGGAGGTGTTTGTTGATTTTATCGTGACTCTGGACCAGGCCAACCTCACGAGTAAGGAAATGCTGAGTCAGACTAATTCCAGACCAAAGAATCAAGCAATAGATTGCCAGAATATAAGCAATGATGATAAGCCCAACCAAATAATGTTCTTCAGACCTGGTTGTCGTGGTCATGTGAATAATAATGGGTACTCTCAAATCTGTGAGGGCAGTCAGCACAAAGAGGAATCAAAGAAAGGAAAAGGAGGGAATGCAAACATACATATTGGGGCCTGGGAAGATGAAGGCAAACAAATATTGTTGTGCATTATGACTGAGTCCATGGACGTATCATGACTTTTCCAAACCCAAGAGGAAAGCAGAAGAGGAAGGAGAAAAGTTCAAGTGAAGTTAGGACTTGGACGTAGAGCAGGGAAGTTCGAAATTTCAAAAGGTGGAAGGGAGATCGAAGAAGGAAGAAGGAAGTTCAAAGTGGAGTTTGGAACTTGAAAAGATGGAAGAGTGATGAGGAAGGAAAAAGGAACAGGGAGGGAATAAGAAAAGTTGGGAGTATTTTTACCCTTGGGGGTAGTGAGTAACAGAGTCCCAATATCACCTTTTACGTTCCAGGATCACACTTGATACTCAGAATCAACCAATCACAAGGAACGCCATACTAAGAACATCACGATCCAATTCCCAAACCAGCATTTTGATGATCTGTTATGCCCGCGTGATTGGTCGATCCTCACGCAGCCCGTCCAGAATCAGCCACCATAACAGTCGGTAGATCGCTATGCCAATTAGATATCCCATATCATACACCCAAAAACCGCACCCGAGGCTATAGCTTTACTTCAGGTTCCCTTTAGGATTGATTGGCTTTGATTGTTTTCGTCTCTAGCCACGAAATATACGAACATCAAGTTTTAGTATAGTAGGCTAGGGTATTTAGTACCCCTGTTATATGGCCTATCTCTAGAGTTGGGACTTTCAAACATATTGGCATGACTCTGATTACATGTGGCCTACCTTTGGAAGAAAGTATCAAATATTTTTGTATCTGTCATTTGTATGTGGTGGAACTTGCAAGAGTATGGATATGGACATGCTAATCTAGGTGTCCTAATTCATTTGTCCGCCATTAGCGATAGAGAACTTTTCTCTATCACAATAGTATTAGAACGGCCTATTTCTCCAAAAAGGAAAAGTATGTCGCTTTTGAACTTCAAAAGCCAGACCAGTCTTCCTAATAATGGATTGAATCTCTTTCGTTCTGTTCTTGAGCATATCAATTCCAGGTACCGCAAAACATCCTCGAATGCAGACCAAATAATTAGCCTTAAGACGCCTCGCAAAGCCTAGTCCTTGGGTAAGTTTTTCCCGCAAGGAAAAATACATTGGAGCACTCGCTTACTTAGCAGGATGAAGGTGCATGGAGCTGTTCCCCTCTTGATTTGCAGCACGGACCCACCGATCAACCCATGGACGTTGATGGCCGGTCAATAAGATGCCTAATATGAAGATCATTGCCTTCACAATCGTGTCATTAGAGACTACCGAATCATCAATACTCAGACTTATCAAGTTCCAATGTGTCTGATCGACTTGCGCTAAATACAGTCTAGAATCCAACAGCGACCCTCGGAGACTAGGAAGCAGATACACCAGAATGCCACTTTCTATGCTTAGAGCAGGCTCCATGTGGGTAAGCATCTGATATTCGAGTCTGGGCCTACCCAGCCCATCAAATTGCACAAATGTGAGGTGGTTGATATGACCGTTGGGTTCCAAACCGCCAACTGGAGTGGGCCCGCACTTATCGCTCGCCGCCTTCACGATACGTCACCCGCAAGCTCAACTACTCCCACCTTCACCGATCACCTGTTCCTATCGCCCTAACACCCACCATCCGTTCGGCTTCATCATACCGCACACCGCGCTTAACTCCCCAGTTCTGTTATCACCATCGAAAGCCTTTCGCCCTCATACACCCCTGCCACCAATCATGGCGACGGACCTCGAGCAGCTCATTGACATGGGCTTCGACAAAGAACGCGTAGAGCTAGCTATTTCCAAGACCGGTGGTCGTAAGTTCTCATCGCTTTGGAAATACCCGCTATAGCCTAGCTAATACATCGGACAGTGCATGGCGCTCTGGAATGGCTCGAAGCGAATCAGGACAAATCACTTCAGGAGATTAAAGTGGCAGGATCACAGGAAGCAGAGGAGGAGGAAGGCCCTGCACTGCAACCAGGCGAGGAGGCACGTAGTTTGGTCTGCAACGAGTGCGGCAAGAAGTTCCGAAGCCATGCGCAGGCCGAGTTCCACGCATCCAAGTCCGAGCACGTGGACTTTTCCGAGTCGACCGAGGAAATCGCGCCATTGACAGAGGAGCAGAAGAAGCAGCGACTGGATGAGTTGAGGGAGCGACTGGCAGAGAAACGATCAGCGCAAACACTCCAGGATAAGGCAGACCAAAAGCGAAATGAAGTACATACCCCGTTATTGACTTATGTGAGCCATTCTCTGACCATACTTCCTAGGAAATCCGGAGGAAGAGTACCAAAGAAAGTCAGGACGCGAAAGAGGACTTGAAGCGGAAACAAGCATTGAAAGATGCAGCTGCAAACAAGAGGGAGAAGGCGGAGGAGCTTGAAGCTAAAAAGCGCATCAGGGCTAAGATCGCGGCGGACAAGGAGGAACGACGATTGAAGGCTGAGCGTGAGCGTGCTGAGCGTGCGGGTGTGGCACCGCCTCCCCAGCCTGCTGCTGCCCCAGTGCCTACAGCTTCCGGTCCGACTACGTCGAAGCCTGCATCTGCTTATACCGAGACTCGTCTGCGCTTCCAGACTCCCAGTGGCAACATTATGAAGACACTTCCTGTCACCACCACTTTGTTCGAGGTCGTTGCGGCCTTGAAAACGGAGGATGGCATCGAAGTTCAGAGCTTCACCCAGAACTTCCCTCGGAAGGTTTTTAATGCCGAGTTCTTTGGGGAGACATTGAAGGAACTAGGACTCACACCAAGTGCCAGCTTGGTTGTTCAATAATGTAGCTCCAGGCCCACTGAGGACCTTGAGCACTTTGCTAAGTATGAGAAACGACATGACTTCTTACGTACACAGCATTGTGTAAATGAGCAAGCGGTTGATATATTCATGAGTCAAATGAGTACCGTACTATGACAGCTAGCTATAAACATCAATTATTTGTAAAATCAGCCTGGCCGTCAAGCCAGTGCTGCTGCCTTAGTTCTAGTGGCTGCCTTGGTGCTAATGCACTAGGTAACACTGGTCGCTGGAAGGCTGTTATCACCACGTGACAGCGTGAGGCCCGCGTGATGATGAGACGCGTTTTACACGTCCCCTCCACGTTAAACAACAACACGTCACATCGCCAAATTATGCCAGCGTAAGACACACTCCGGCGATGACCTTATGCACATATGAACACCCGCGTATCCCATGACTGATCTTGTTCCCTTCAGTGTTGGCGACCAGCATCGCGGCGGACCCGTAACTATCGGGATGCCAAACAATCCAGGTGCCTCCACGGCAATCCCCTTCGAAGAGCCTGAGCGACGGATCAGCGAGTATACAGCATCGGAAATTGCTACACTACAATCACGTCTCGATAAGCAATTAGGACCGGAATACATCTCGGCACGACCCGGTGCTGGAGGGCAGAAAGTGCACTATCTCTCGGCAGATAAATGCATCAACCTTGCCAATGAGGTTTTTGGGTTCAATGGCTGGTCCAGTTCCATTCAGAAAATTGACATTGATTTTGTTCGTTGCGGTTCATCCGACTGTGTTTCAACGGCACAGCTAACATTTCCCTCACCTAGATCGAGGAAAATCAAAATACAGGCAAAATCACACTTGGCTTATCAGTGATTGTCCGGGTTATACTAAGAGATGGCACATTTCACGAGGTAACGAAGAATGAGCTCCTTTGTGTTTTGTAAATGGCTAACGCTTTCAGGATATTGGCTACGGCCACATCGAGAACTGCAAGGGCAAAGCGGCAGCATTCGAGAAAGCTAAGAAAGAAGGGACAACAGATGCATTGAAGCGCACATTGAGGACTTTCGGTAACGTTCTGGGCAACTGTGTCTATGATAAGGACTACCTTTCCAAAGTTACCAAAATCAAAGTCACATCGGTGAGACATTTCGCTACTTTGGCTGTATTGGAAGATTAGCTCATCTTTATGCAGAACAAATGGGACGTCAATGAGCTACATCGTCACCGTGACTTTGCGCCTGTCAAAAGGGAGCCCATCCAACCAAAAAGGGTCGCTGAAGATGATGATTTGCCTCCGCCACCCACCGTCGCAGCCGCAAGAAGCAGTGCCCCAAGCAATGCAATTTTTGAAGGGGATGGCGAATTTGGAAGTATGCATGGATTCAGAGCAATCTTTAAAAAATTTCAGGCTAATTGTCATAGGTGATTTGTTCGATGAAGCCGACTTCGTGGTGTCTGCCTCGAATGGCAACCCTGACGAAATATCACTAGATCCAGAGCCGCCACGCCAACAACAACCACCCACACCTATGAATCGCCCGATTCCACCGCGAGGGCCGCCTACAGGGCGATTCGACCAGAATGCAGTAACACCCTCTAAGCCAGAAAGATGGAATGGAGGAAACCCAGCTATGAGGCAGTCGATGCCACCGATGGCGCGACCGAACCCAGCAGCCATGCCAGACCAGAGACGTCCGATGCCTGGACCTGGCCAGGTCAATAATATGCAAAACGCAAGGCCCGGAATCCCGCCTAAACCACAGCCCGGCCCTGGACCCCAGATTCAAAATAATAACGCGCAGGTGCCTATCAAGCCAGAACCTGGTCCCGGTTTCAACAACGACTCGAACCTGCCACCCGCTTCTCAGTCGATCGGATTCTACTCTGCTAGAGTGGCAGATACTCTGCGCGATAATCCTAACGCGGTTCCTCTTCCAGGGACTCAGTTTGATCCGCACGCAGAAAGCCCATCTATTCGCAAAACTGCCGGTGTTGACCACACCAAGAGTGTGCCCATCACCAGGCCAATGCTGGGAACCGCGTCACCAGCGGCCAATAACACGCGGGACTATATCAATCCTGCAACCGACTTGCAGCGCAAGGTCGGTGCCCCAGGTGGACAACCTGTTGCCGTCGGAAGCCCTCTGTCTCGAGGCCCGTCAACATCTACATTTCGCCCCTTAACCCGCCCCAATCTCGATGCTAGGAACAACCCTGCAACCATGAACCGAGGAAGTGTACCTCCTCAAAATAATCCGAACGGGAAACGTCCCCCCTTGAATGATGTTACCAACGCTACCACATCTCCTGGCACGGATGCTGCCCCGGTTGCAGCGGGCCAGAATGAACCCAAGCGACCACGAGTGTCTGATGTAGCTCCTGGACAACAAGAAGCACCTCAAGCCCCAAAATAAGTCTGCTTTGTTCGTTTCCAAAGTTTAAAGGTCAAGCATCAAGCTACAATAGCGGGTATCAATATTTTATTTCCTCGGGCGAGTTTTTGGTCTTTGTCTACGGCGTTGATTCATGTCTACCATACAGGGGATAGGAGGGGCGTTTTCCTTTCCGGGAAGCAGATTGAAGTTATGCACAATGGCTTAAGCTACCTCTCCTTTCATGAGGTCCGGGTGGATTTATGATGAATTAAACAGGAATCCATATCACAGTCTTAAATATCCAGTCACCAATCTGTCCCAGGGTTTACCATCCTCCATATCTTACAGTCATTAGCGAAAACAGTCCGCCCTGAACACTTCAGAGTGGTTTGAATGCCTTCGTGCATTATCCGTAAATTCGGAATCAACTAGATTGATACATACATACTTTGACAGCTGTGCAATCAAAGCAGATTAGAAGGCTTCATCTCTCAGGCTATCATCAGCTCGTTTAGCTGATGTGAGCTAACTTTACTCTCCATATTCTGTGTATAGGAGGTCTGCACCCATAGGTTGTTTAACTGAATCAGAATGCATCTGCAACTCAGCATCCTATTCCAGTGAATTTGACGCTGATCTTAACATTGTTATCAGGGCCAAAGGGCGATGGCGTATTGCCTTAAGTCCCGTCGCTCATGACACTTTGTAAGCCATGTACACGTGTAGCCTTGATAAATAGCACATGTGAAGGAGCTGTAGGGTATAATGTATGCCACCTGCAATAACTATGTGTGGGTGACATCAGCCGCTACAATCAGCACTCTCGTGGTAAGCCACTATTGATGTGCCCTTGCTTCATGTAACGAAAAACTTCATTGGGCGATGAAAATGCTTTGCCAAGTGCTTCATGGTTGCGGGCGGGTCCATGGTCAATTTCCTAGCTCACTCGAGTTCTTCCACGAGGATCGGCGCAATGGCTATTGCGCTTTTCTCAAGCTTCTCTGTAGCTTCTGAATGAGGAAACTTAGAGCAGGGGGGCACCTTTAAGTTCCGCTTCACTAAAGCAAATGCGTAACTGGATCAAGGGATGCACCCGCCAACACATGTTGTGCACCGCGAGAGTATTATATATGCAGGATGGTTACATAAAGGATCATGATCCACCGACCGGCTGAGTCTTTATACCGACAAGATCGGCCGAGTTCCCCGCTACGCAAGATCTGCGGCGAAGTAATAGAGTTACATCAATGCCAAGAAGCATACACGTGCGGTAGTCCATCCATTCCTCTAAGGTTTCTGACGAGTTGTCAACTGACCGCTCTATTCTAGCATTCTACAACTTATATGTGAGAATTAAGTACTGTGATAAAAGCCTGGCCACTAGGCTTCTACCTATGTGGCAAATTACTGAACCTTTCCTAAGAAAACCTCAACTCCAGCCAAGGTGCGGTTCTTGTTGATCTACTTCCAATCACGTCCTGCGTACGGACCCATGTTTCCCCTCTAGCGTAAGGTTTTCCGCAAGGAGTGCTTCACGGTAATCCTTGAATATGCAGCGCGGTAACCTTGTTGCTTATTGCATTGTTGCACAGGCGGATTCATTGTGAAAACATAAATAGCGAATATATCCTGATGTCCAAAAGAAATTTCTCAAGCATCTGAGAATACCCCCTTCCTTCTTTCAGAGATTTCTAGTCCAACCCCCGCCATGAGGATTATTCTTTATGCTTTCCTTGCCCTAGGTACCTGTACGCTATCACAGGCCGTGCAGGTGACCTATGACACATTTTACGAAAGTGCTTCCGAGAGCCTTGACAAGATCGCATGTTCGGATGGTCCCTACGGACTCGAACGATTTGGTTATACGAAGCTTGGAGACCTTCCCAACTTCCCTTACATTGGTGGCGCCCCTGGAGTTGTATGGGGCAGCCGACAATGCGGAACTTGCTGGCAACTCGATTACAATGGCAAATCGATAAAAGTTCTGGCCGTTGATTATTCCAAGGATAGATTTCGTATCTCTCTATCGGCCATGGGCGACCTCACTGGAAATCATGCCGTCATGCTACAGAGCGTACAAACAACCGCCACACAGGTTCCCTCTTCCCAATGTGGACTGCCGGCTGAATGAGACTACCGTAGCCCCCTGAATGTAAGCAGATCTCTTACTAGATTATTGCAGCTAATTAACAATAGAAATATTCCAGGCCATTGAAATATGGTGCGGGACCAAGATGTTGGAAGTACGGTAACGATGCCTTCTGGAATGTCGAGACGCTGTCTGTTGTGGGTTTCGTTATGCAGTTGAGATTGATGATACTGATACTTGGTTATTTGATAGATTGGTAGTGCGAATAAATAAGTTACGAATCTTAAAAACCAGATTCGTCGTAAGGTCTGGCTGGCGCCTGGGCGTAAATTCTGACATATACCTCGATAGACTTGCTTTTCATCTACAATGACCTTATTAGTTTTACAGTCTGGGCTACTTCTCCGCAGGCGCACTGGCCGTCGCGGGAGCGGGGACTCTGGGCATATCTTGCTGACTAGTAATAATCTGTTCACAACTGCGTCAGTAGGTAGGCTCGGCTTCGAGGCATAGGTTCATGAACTTGTTAGGCGTATTTGCTGGCAGTACGTTGTCGATCCTGCGAGGGCCGATCTTGCGAAGGTGGCAGCCACTCCGAGGCTCCTTCCATAACCTGCCATATCGCGGGCTTATGCCTTCCTGGTCTTAGCCCGCTTGCAATAGCAAGGGGCAAGCGGGTGAATTTTGCCGGTATGACTGCCTCTTTCGCCAAGATATATGCTGCCTCGTTTCCAGGCTCGTCGTAATGTCCTGGTAGTCACTGCGAGCTAACTGCGATGCCGTGGGTCTTGATGTTCATGGCAACTTGTAGGTTGGCATGGATTACATGTTATTAAGAGATCGAGCGGTACCATAAAAGGGGTATAGGCTGCCGGCCAGATAGACTGTTCACCACTTGCATTGTGTCACTACATGAGGCAATGGCGCGACCCTGGTGTTGAATATCTGTCAATGCCATTAACAGCCAACCTTAATTGATGTTCGTAGGTACATTCTGGCATGAGTGCCTTGGCAGTAGGACTCGAGAGATGGGAAATAACATTTAGGGAGGAAGCTGGTTTCGCTATCGACTATACTAGACGGTAGTCGAGAGATTACCCTCGGTCATGGATATATCGTCCACTTCGCCATTGGTCATATGGCACTAGGTAAAGGTCACTGGCACGCAATCTATAGAAATCCAGCAGGCGTACAGCTTTTCGACTGGTTTGTCAGACAGGGTGCTCCTGGAGCACCTTTGCTGCGGATGGTCCTCCGTAGGTGCGAAGCAACATGACAGATGAGAGTCCGATGTTTGACGCAATCAGCCTAGATCGTCCAGTGTTGATCGAGAAATTTGCCAACTATCATCCTCCGATAGTGTGGCTCAAGTATCCCTTCCATCCATCTGAAGTCTTATGGGCCCTTGTCAAGACCAGTATCGAATCTGTCACCAGCTTCGGGATTCAAGGATTTCAAAACATTGCATAGGTGCCCGGGGTAGTCTCGAGTTAGCAATTACACGCTTGGCACAATATTACGCCCTCGGTTGGTACGAATGGTATTATTATTTTCAAAAGGACTTGGCAAGACTCAGCTTCATAGCCCGAGCTGATGCGAGGGCGCTTTATGCCGACTTGCATCGCGTTACTTGTTTGAAAATGATAGCCGTTCTTCACTATATGCCTCGGACTTGGTTTGGTACAGCCGGAGAGAACTTTGCCAAAGCCCGTTGCGCGATTTTTGGGGCTTGCTTTCTCCTGCGTCACATTCGACCTGAGACTAGATTTCATGTTACGAGGTGGAATGGTAGATCTCAAGATGTTGTGGAGTGACATCTTTCAAATTATTTATAGCGTTGCAATCGATTGGTTTTATACAGTACCGGCCGCTATGTCCTTCCTTGTAGGAAAAACAGAGAGACTGGTTGTTACATATGCATGTGAGATGCGAATTCAGATGGACATAGCTGCAATTGACATGTTCCGTCCACGTCAATTTAAGCGCCCAGGTCACATGATATCGAGGCTAAGGATGAGTAGTCTATCTTCTGAGAGTTTGGATATTAGCTCTGCCCAGAGACACATTCAAGTGTCTCGAGAACACACAATGACTTCCATATCGTTCGGCAACACGAACTCAGGTTACCAGGTGGGAATTAATTATGGAGAGATCCAACTGCCCCCAGGTAAGTTTCACCAGGCATGTTGCCCCGCCAGCCCCGCCAGGACTAATCGCCGCTTCTTGCCCCCAGAGCGACCGGAAACTCCACCGCCCCCTGTCTCGACCGTCCCGTTCCGTCGCGACCCAGACTTCGTTGATCGTGGAACTCTACTCGATCAAATCCAAGAAAAAGGCTCCACGCAAGGTGCGCGGATAGCACTTGTCGGCCTAGGTGGTGTGGGGTAAGTTCATTGAATAGACAATATGCGCACCTGTTACTAATTCTCATATAAGGAAATCACAACTTGCAATAGAATATTGCCATCGAGTTCTTGATCGATCGCCCGACACGTGGGTTTTCTGGATTTATGCGAGCAATGCAACTCGCTTTGAGCACAGTTGCCGAGAGATCGCCGACCGCGCCAAGATACGAGGCCGGCAGGATACCAAGGTAAATATATTCAAGCTCCTCCATGATTGGCTCAATGATGCAAAGACTGGAAATTGGGTTCTCGTCCTGGATAATCTCGATGACGATGATTTTCTCCATATGCCTGCAAGACAGTCTAGCCTGGCGAATCATGATAGTAGTGTCCCTGGACCATCTATCTGGTCTTATTTCTGCCAGAACGCAATGGGCTGCATTGCGGTGACAAGTCGAAGTAGAGAGGTGGCTTCAAAAATCGTGGAAGACTATGATATACTTCCGGTCGAACCGATGAACGAAGCTCACGCAGTTTCGCTCTTTGAAAGGAAGGTCGGCGGACAATATGATCGCGCCGCCATCATTCAACTAGTTGAAGCTCTAGAGTTTATGCCACTCGCGATTGTCCAGGCGGCAGCCTTTATCAAACAAAGAGCACCACGAGAGTCAGTCACAAATTATCTGGAAAGGTTTCAGAAAAGCGATCGCCAAAAAATGAAACTTCTCGATTATGAAGGGGGTCAACTTCGCAGAGATCCAGAAGCAAAAAATTCTATCCTTCTAACCTGGCAGATATCGTTTGAGCTCATTCGAGAAAAACGGCCTTCAGCGGCAGATCTTCTATCTCTTATGAGCTTCTTTGATAGACAAGGGATCCCTGAAAGTCTTCTGCAAGAAGGCAAAGCTGCAGAAACGGAGGACAGAAGTAACTCAAGTGACACAGAAGATGATGAAAGCGTATCCAGCGAGATTGACAAGTTTGAGGACGATGTATTATTGCTCAAAGACTACTCGTTGATATCTGTGACCTCAGACCAAGCAATCTTCGAGATGCATCGATTGGTCCAGCTAGGAATGCAGGAATGGCTTCAGGCTCAAGGCCTTATAGAGCACTGGAAGGAAATCTTTATCCGACGGCTCGACAGAAATTTTCCGGAAGGAAAATTTGAGAATTGGAAGGGGTGTCAATTACTATTCCCCCATGTGCAGTCCACACTGACGCAACATCCTGTTGGAAAATCCTCAATGGAAAATTGGGCATCACTGCTTCACAAAGCCGCATCATTTGCATCCACGAAGGGAAATTTCGTCGATGGTATAAAGATGGCAAAGAGGGCAATGATAATAAGGAAAGACTTATTTGGGCCGAAGAGTGAAGAAGCAATGGACAGTTCAAATCTGCTTGGGTTGGTGTATAGCTCTGGAGGGGATTGGACGAAAGCCGAAGAGCTCCAGCTACAGGTGATGGAGAATCGCAGGCAGATGCTTGGGCTAGAGCATCCAGACACTCTAATTAGCATGAACAACCTGGCATTAACCTACTGGGAGCAGGGGCGATTGCAGGAGGCCGAAGAACTTCAGGCCGAAGAACTTAAGCTATGCTCTAAGGCACTTGGGCCAGACAATCTACACACTCTCACTAGCATGAGTAATCTGGCATCAACCTACCAGCATCAGGGGCGATGGAAGGAGGCCGAAGAGCTTGAGGTGCAGGTATTGGAGACTCGTATGCAGGTCCTTGGGCCAGAGCATCCAGATACCCTGAATTGTATGTCGAATCTTGTACCGGCCTACCGAGATCAGGGACGATGGAAGGAGGCCGAAGAGCTCGGGATGCAGGTGTCGGATACTTGTAGGCAGGTGCTTGGGCCAGACCATCCGGCCACTCTAACCAGCATAGCCAATTTGGCATCACTCTACTGTGATCAGGGGCGATGGAAGGAGGCTGAAGAGCTTGAGGTGCAAGCGTTGGATACTCGCAAACAGGTGCTTGGGCTAGAGCATCCTGATACTCTGACCAGCATGCATAATCTAGCATCAACCTACCAGAAGCAGGGACGATGGAAGGAGGCTGAAGAGCTCAGGATGAAAGTATTGCAGACTCGCAAGAAGGTGCTTGGGCCAGAGCATCTACAAACTTTGCTCAGCATGCATAGTCTAGCATCGACCTACTGGGATCAGGGGCGATTAAAGGAGGCTGAAGAGCTTGGGATGCAGGTGTCGGAAAGTCGCAGGCAGGTCCTTGGGCCTAGGCATCCAGACACTCTGACCAGCCTGAGTAATCTAGCAACAACCTACCAGAAGCAGGGGCGATGGAAGGAGGCCGAAGAGCTCGGGATGCAGGTGTCGGACACTCGCAGGCAGGTGCTTGGGCTTAAACATCCAGACACTCTGACCAGCCTAAGTAATCTGGCATCGACCTACTGGAATGAGGGGCGGTGGAAGGAAGCCGAAGAGCTTGGGTTGCAGGTGGTGGATATTCGCAAGCAGGTGCTTAGGCTAGCGCATCCAGAAACTCTAGTCAGCATGAGCAATTTAGCAACAACCTACCAGAAGCAGAGGCGATGGAAGGAGGCTGAAGAGCTTGGGATACAGGTATTAAAGACTCGCAAGCAGGTTCTTGGGCTAGAGCATCCAGACACTCTAGTCAGCATGGATGATCTAGCATCAACCTACCAGAAGCAGGGACGATGGCTGGAGGCTGAAGAGCTCAGGGTGAAAGTATTGCAGACTCGCAAGAAAGTGCCTGGGCTAGAGCATCCAGAAACTCTAACCAGTATGAATAATTTAGCAGTAAGCTATTTTTTTCAGGAGCGATGGAAGGAAGCTGAAGAGCTTTGGGTGCAGGTGGTGGACACTCGCAAGCAGATGCTTGGGCTAGAGCATCCAGACACGCTAGCCAGCATGGATAATTTGGAATCAGCCTTCCAGAAGCAGGGGCGATGGAAGGAAGCCGAAGAGCTTCAGGCGCAGTTATTGAAGACACGCAAGCAGGTGCTTGGCCCGGAGCATATAGACACTCTGAACAGTCTGTATTATTTGGCATCAATATACGGCTTTCAGGAGCGATGGAAGGAAGCCAAAGAGCTTGAGGTGCAGGTATTGGAATCTCGCAAGCGGGTTCTTGGGCTAGAGCATCCAGACACTCTAAGCAGTATGGGTAATTTGGCAGTCATCCTGAGATCCTTAGGCGAAAATGAAGCTGCCATGCAAATGATGGCTAAGTGTGCTGAAGGTCGTGGCCAGCAATTAGGCCCTGATCATCCAGACACTTTGAAAGCTATATCCACTTTGGAAAAATGGCATGGTTCAGCTGGTGATGAAATTTCAGCCTTCAAGCCTGCTAGACCGCAGATTGAAACACCACCAGAGGATGAGACCCACGTCACGTCTACGAAGTCTGCAACTCAAGTGTCTTCTAACTCTGTCTAAGTGACAAAGTCTCATTTCCTTGTCTGTCATCGCTGTGAACCTTGTTTATGTATTTAGAATGAGTTGGAAGACATCCTTGGACGGCCACATTGGATATAAGAAGTTAGTTTTCTAATATAGGTGCTCATGCAGTCAGCTTCATGATTTTGACATGGAGCTTTCTCTCTATTTCTTCTTCCTCTTGCTCCTCGAATGAGACTGATTGTTATCATTTTTTTCTTCCCTTTCTCTTCAATCAGTTTATTATCAAAAGGCTGCTGACAGTAGCCTTAGTCGTTCTTTTCTTCTCTTATTTGCCTGTATCATTCACCTACCGCCTTGCTGATGGCCCAATCCAAAACCCCCCAGCTCCTATCTTGTTCCGCTGTGAAGATCTGGAGGAAATGCGCAATTGCCCGGCCCACAAGATGGATAGATGTTATTATCCAATTCCATTCCCACGCTCAGTTGTGACTTATTACCCCATGCTACTAACTCCCACTATGCTGACTGCTAGCAAAAGGCAATTCCTTAATGCGCCCAGAGATGCCCTTATTGCGATTACATCTCGTGAGTATTTTAAGTGCCCATAGAAATGAGAAGCTGATGCGAGCTCGAAGTGAGTAGGAAAACCTTCGACAGTCAGCCAAAGGTAATGCAAGTTGCGAGAATTCGAGCTCACATCGAATCAAAGCATACTGTAATTACTAAACTTCGGTTTCTTACTGCTCTCATGAAGGGGGCCCACACTTTTCAAGGGCAAATACTGGATGCGCCATAGACTGTATGTTGTCATTTACAAGTATTTGCGGCAGTGGTCGTACGTTCCAACTCTCGCTGCGACTTGAATGATTTACTAACTCTACCAGCAATCATAAAGGACCTGAGCGGCCCGATGAGCGCGCAGAAGATTTTGCTGTACCTACGCTGACACGCGATCAAACCGGTTCAGACATCTAGCTTGGGTCAGGTCGGCAGATCAACGTCCCGCAGAGGAAAACGCCTACGCATCGAAACAGGGGTATTAAGTCCCAATACCAACCCTCCTTCCCTCAACACATCTCCCTCCGTTCTCAAATTCAACCAAAGCACCCGCAGCATGTTAATTCCACAGACATGAAAAGCAATATTTGAGTGGCAGAGAGATCAAGAGCTGGAACTCCTCCCAGAAGGAACAAGAGGTTTTGGCAAATTCTAATATGATCACCAATTTGAGGGCGGACTCTTCAACCCACTTCATGCCGTCGAAGGGATGGTAAAGACAAGAGCAAGGTACCAGGAACCTATTCACACGATGGGAAAGCTTGACTCTTTTACTTACCATGCAGGTCCATATTCCGTATCAGAGAACATCGAAGAGTGGGAAAGAAACCCAGTCCCCAGCAGGTACTTTTGTCTGATTTCTAAGCTTGATGACTTTTGATGCTTCAATTCAATGGACTAGCATTACGTGAGACACTTCCGCACAATACAGGCTTGATTGAAATCCTCCGATTTCGGAGTTGGGGGGGATTCCATGCAGCATGCATGTGACTGTATCGAGAGTATCAGCGGCAATGTACTTTGTCTTGCACAATCACAATACTAGGACAAATCGAGACGTGCGATCGAGACCAGTCGATCGAGAGACGTTGAAATTGTGTTATTCCGGCAAAATGTTTATGCAGGGGATTCCACTTTCAACCATGCACCATCCCGCCCCTGAGGCCCCTGAAAACCCAATCGTCGAGAACTCTTGGCCTGAAAGTTAGGGCTGGTGCTACGTCACGGGCCGAGCTCCGGGAACTGTAAACAGTGGGCCCATGGTTCAGATCCGTCTCCAGGGACAATTATATTGGAATAGGTAATTACCTCGTGAAGAAAGTAAACAAGAAATCGAAAGATCGCGAGATCGAATCCCAGTGAACTTGTCAATTCAGTTTCTTTTCGCAGCTTTCGGTGCTCTGGATGTCCACGAGCTTTTGAGACCACTCTCGCGCCATTTTTTGTGGGTAAAATTGCTGGTCGGAGACGGAAGAGGCATGCGTAGATGAGGTTTGGATTTGAGCGAATTTGAGCTGCGTGCGACCACAGGATTTGCGCGAGAAGTACAATGATGAGTGATGGAATGTGATCTATCTACTGTAACACAAGTACTGTCAGCAAAAGGACACTGTTTGGTCGGCTAGATGTTCGGGAATTCAGCTCTGGAGGTGGAGACTCGGCATTTGTTAAATCTAGTGCTTAAACATGTGGTTCCGTCGGGGAAATCCTGATCGCGTTCCGTGAGCCCTAAGTGTCAAAAGCACCGTCCAGCGTAATATGCTAATCAAACATTCAGGAATGGGCGAAATTGGGAATAAAAAATTGAAATATACTTTCCGTATGCAAAAGATCTATCTCAATTGGTTTGAAAACTCAAAACCAATTGCATTGACCTGTCACAGCCTGGTGTTGGCCGGTCGCGCACCCTCCGTGGGAATAGCTTCACAACCAGATCGCATCGCCAACGTCGTTCTCGGTCTACACAACGCCCCGGTTAACGAATAAATTCCTGAGAAAAAGGCCAGAGGTTGAATCAAAGCTGCCCGAATCCACAAGTAAATTTTAGTATGGTGGGGCGACTCCACTGTGGTGATCCACCTACCTAAAATGTTCATGGGGTTCAGTCAAAGAACGATTTGGGGGGAAATATTCTAACCAAGGGTGAGTGGCGTAGTGGTCTGGCCTCGGTCGTCCATTGCTGCATTCAAGCGAGTCCGCGGTTTGTAGCTCCTAGAGTTACGGAAGCAACGCACCTGCCTCTCGGGAGAGGGTGGGAAAAAGCAAGAGCCGATCCTCTGCCAGCGAACCTTCCTAAACCCTTCGGGGTTTGTAGCCTTGGGCGGCAACGTCCGGGGTGAGTTTTTGCTGATCTATGAAAATCTTCGTGTTAGGGCATTCATTCCACCGTCGTGTTAACCAACCATTGTCAAATTTCGGGCTGAGGACGTAGGCTGGAACCCACCCAATCATTGTTGTAGTGTGTTCGAGCGAACAATACTGGCTGTAACCGCGGAATTGCACTAGAGATCCCTTCATGGCGACCAGCGGTTGGGTCGTGCTTTGGCCTTTGTCAGTACCGTCCCTTGGGGTGTCATGCAGAAGGCCGTAGGGATGCATATTCATCTTACCGGCAGCGTATTCAAATGAGCAATAAAGGCTACAATCTTGAAATTGCAATGCAGCTATAGTTAATGCCGGTCGGGTACCGGGACCAGTAGTCTCGACGCCGAAAGCATTGCCCCTTAATGGGCCACGCAGAAGGCCCATTGCAACCGAAAGTTGCATCTCATGCGGATGCTCAGCAGTTGGGACATCATTCAAGTTGCACAAGATGCACGTAAGGATTGTATTGCTGTTCTTTTTGCTCCATGGGGGGTCAAGGCACTGGTCAAACATGTTGAGTGGCTCTCGGAAATTCAGTCAAGGGATAACGGGGGCATGGCTACTGGGGATAACAGACTAGTCTCGGCGGCTATGGGGGTCGGTAGTCGGGGCTGTCGAAAGCACAAGTTAGCATGCCAGCCAGTGTTATAATGCACGCCGAAAAACCTATGTCGCCTGCTGAAAAGGAGCAACGTCCGGTCATGTAAAAGCTCTGCCTCCTTCCACTCAAGGCTTCCAGGGTCCTGATCATGAATGAACAATCTTGCACCGGTGTACCATGCCGACCGGAGGAAAACTCAGGCAGAACAAAAGCCAGACAGGGCAGGGCATGAGCGGCTTGAAGGGCGTGGAGTAGCGCGATGGGCCTGTTGTCAGTCATGGGCTTCTATGATTTCACTTAACATATCACTCAGCCATCAAGGAAACACCAATCCACCGGCTCACATACGTTCAAATTGTGTTCGGTTCACGTGAATAGTCCAAAGAATTCCCGTGATGGACGATGACCTTCGTCCACAAGAGACCGGCAATATTCGAGAAGAGAGCTCGTCTGAGATGGCAAGGCAGACTAGTGTGTTTGTTGTAGGCGTTTTCCTGGTAACTCACATGACGGGGAAGGGCAATGACCCACTGCAGTGGTCTAGCAGGCCTTTGACTGGGTTCTTCCACGTACTTCCACGCAGTTCCTGGTAGAAAGCGAGAACGGCGTTGAGAGCTCAAGAATAATGCCAAGTGTCGATCTAGGATCCATCTCATCACCCGGGTTCTCATGGATCCCATTCACTTGTACGCGCTAGTACGCAATAACTTGGCTGTGAATGGGGGCGGAGTCATTGGTGCCGACACGCCCCACTCGCGGCCAGTGCATCCCCCAGCCAACTAGTCTCTCCAAGGCAATGATCTTGAAGCTTTCATGATCGTGTACTTGGATCAAAGCCGAGCTTCCGGGGTCATCAACAGAACTGCCTAATTGGAAAGTATACACGCATCTGTGTCCGGATTGTGCTGATGCTCCATGACTTTCATCGGAGCTGTTGCTGGAAAATGGGAGTCAAGATTAAGGCATCATCCCAGATAAGCTTCAATTAGTGAATGAAGTTCTCCATGGGCTTGACTAAGGTTGGGCTAATTAGTACCTTGAGGCTCAATGAAACTCGGGATTTGAGTCTTCATGGGGTGATTGCTCCGAAAGTTAATATTTTACTACATTTACTATAACGGGCGGACGATGCGATGCATCCATCATCGCTTAGACATTTTAGTAGAAAATAAGAATAAAAAAAAGGAAAAAAAGGAAGAAAGAAAAAAAGAAAAAGTCAAAAAGAGTCGGTGAACGGAGCAGATGCTGTGGTGCGAAAACGAACTGCGTACTTTTGAAACCACACAGTACTTTCACAGTCTCCACTAGTGGGACTTTGGTCTCTCGATTGTCTCTCTGATTTCGCGCCAAATCGTCTTGCATTGATATTTGTACAAGCAGTTTCAGCTTGGGTGTCAAAGCGTCATGAACCATAAAATACGCGGTAATTTATCCATGGTATAATAAAACCAGACCACATTCATGATTGCCTTACCCTCCCGTTACGAAGAGATCCAATCCCGTTAGGGAGAGATCCAACCGAAGCTTCGACGGCACGGGGCCGCAACGGGCCGGAAATTATTTTATATTGATACGACACATCATATGGGCCCAGGGGAGAGTTCGAACGTGGATGGCGACTCTGCACCAGCATGAACTCTATGCACAGAGGTCCATGTTTTTCTTTTCCTAATGACTCTTGCAGATGCGTTCTTCAACACGAGTCAATGCAGGAACTGACTGAGTCTCGGGGCTTGTAAAAGGTAAATTCCCGATTCGGAACAATCTTATTGTGAGCAGCTCTCCTTGTTCTCACATTTTCTTTCTCCTCTGCAGACTGTGGAGCTTTATTACTGTAATGACCATGGCCTCCGTCAACGGCTGGATTCCCGGAGACAACTTTACTCGTGCAAAAATGTAGAGAGCAATACGAAGGTCGATGGAGAGAAGTGGAATCGATGGAGGGAAGTGGAATCGGTGGAGGGAAGTGGAGTCGATGAAGGGCAACGGAGGGAGGATAATGCACTTGATTTTTTTAATAAAACAAAAATAAATGCAGCTAATTGACCTCCAAGCTTGACAGATAGGCCATGAAAGGGATCGGTCTATCCTCTTTTTGCCTATGCTGCACAAGTCTGGGGAGGTCCAGAGCCCTACGGCCGATCGAGCTTTTCTAGACGTGTACAATCATGATCGCTCTCGGCCGGACACTTGTCCTTCACAAGAGCACAAAATACACAAAAAATCCCCCAAAAAGGCAATTCAAATAGAATCATTTTTTAAATTAGCATATACCATTTCTTGATCGCACACAGGAAAATCTATAAATTCTAACTCCCCCCGACCTCTAGGGCTAGACTCTCATCCAAACAGTTAAATATTCTTCAACCCTTACTGCTGCTTATATTTGGAAGCTCGTGCCTAGGGTATTGAAGGCAGCAATGGACACTGCAGCGGTCGGCTTGGTGCTCATTGCTTCTGTCATCTACTTGTACATTACAAACCCTCTTCCACCTCCTCCTCCTCCTCCACCACCACCACCACCACCACCACCAACACACTCGATACTCATCAACAAGGTTTGTATGAGGCTTACTAGTATTTTATGTTGGCTTCTTTTGCTGATTGTGGTGCCCTTCCCACTCTAGAAACCCGCCCGCGATATAAACGCAAGTGGACTTAGAAGACGCCGTCCGCACCGTTTTCAGCCTGACTCTGAGGTAGGTTCGTGGTCTTATTTACCTAGGACTATTTACTTATCGGTCGCAGTCTATGGTCGGAACTACTGTGTGAAGGCCGTGATGTTCGAGGAGCAGGGGTTGACGTAGGCAACACACTAAAAATGGCGGTAGAGGGGGGATTTCATTGGCTCAGGCACACGTGTATCATTTGGTCTTGAAGTCCAGTGTCTAGGTCATGATCCTTGAATGGTGGATAGTGTATAGTGTATTAAAAATTGGGGAGAATAGAACCCTTTGTTTTTCTCATCTTCGTAGTCCCGGGGTCTGAGGGAAAGAAAAATTTCGACATGATCATTAGAGATGTTCATACGTGGACTGCTCGTATCAGTCCAGTGTGTGTCATCATATAATTAATCATCTAATTTGGGGGGGGGGGGCGGTTTGGACTGCAGCGATCTGCAATAATGATCGGCTTTTTCTCCAATGCAGTGAACCTTGACTACAATAATCGCCAAGTGGGTCCTTCGTACGCTTGACCATGGGCATGCTCCGTTCCCGCTCGACCCAGGACGGGCAATAATTTTTTTTTTTTTTCCACCTCGTTATGCAGAAAAGCCCGGGAGGCAGGACCGGAGCTCGAGGAGAGCCCTTTGCTCCACATCATCCTTTCCCCGGGCCCACTATTCCATATGTAGTAAGAGGTGTCATTTCAGAGGTACTCATGGACAATCGGGGACAGATAGCGTTATGGAGTAGCCTAATTCAGGCTTAGCATTGATGGCTTAGACTCTAATCTCAAGAAACAAGGTCCAATCCCTGTTTCTTCACCACTCCACCGTCTGGTTTTCGCAAGTAACTATCTATTGATGACGCATCATTCCAGATTTTTCGATTGGATTTCCTGGCTAGATACGCCTCTCTGCCCCCTTCATTACCATTTATGGATCCCAACAGCTCCACTGGCGCTTCGGAAAGCCACCTAGCCTCCGGAAAAGGTGTGATGCCCAGTGGGGCATATCATGATATGGAAGGTTGCTAAATGTTGTTGAATGGATCCCTTTCCGTGGTCCACTAATGCAGGAGATCCAGGACCAAACCTTCGTTGTCCCCTTCTGGGAAAAAAAAAGCCCCGTTGGACAAGGTCCGCTCAGTGAAGCTTTTAACCGCGTTCATTGATGCCACGTTTTCCACGGTATATCGAAGAGGAAAATAAAGTGGAGCTAAATGGATGATCTTGGAACCGACATACCGGATCCTGGGTAGGAAGAGATGGACTTATGTCATTGCCATGAATCGATTTATCTAAACGTGCGAGATTACGTGCATTCCAAATATCCCTCTAGTTGGCTACAAGCGGTCCGAAAGCCATTTTGCAAGCTTAGAGGAGTACCGACAACAGTTCCCAATAGGAAGGATTAAAAAAAAAAATGTAGGCTCTGCTGACCACGTCGGGATAAGGAAAAATAGATGCTATTGGTCACCACTTTCTGCAGGTCAAGTGGTAAGCGTTTCATCTTCTTTCTTCTTTTTCCCTGTGGCGGCAAAAGTAATAAAAGAACGTTCGGGCTTGCATAAACCAAGCAGCCTCGTGCCCTCTGGCAGGTCCCGAAATCACAACAACGGAGCCCCTATCTCCTATTTCCTATTACTCTGTAGCACATCACTTCGCCGCAGGTACATATAAGCGAGGCCGAGGATTTGATGCGCAGGGGTACATGAAAATTTCGATTAGGGCTGATCCACACTCCACCCCCAGCGAATGAAACAATAGCTATATATTAAACCACCACCATCAACTGGGCATGATGACGAACCCCCGGGGTTTTCGCGGGTATTCCCCTTCCCTGTGAATCTTACAGGGGGCCTTAGCGCATGGATGACTTTCCGCGCATAATATCCGTGGGTCTAATGCGTTGGCAAGGGCCGCCCTAGTCATACCTAGAACCCCTTTTTCCTACATATTGTCCCCTTTGATTTTCCCTGGTCGGTGTTCTGAACGGAATGGTCCAGTAAGCCTTACACTGTAGCCATGTGGCCCCATTCCAAGTATCGCAGCTGAGGGGCTTAAGACAGAGGCATGTCGAACGCCGGCGCTTGTCAAGATATTCTTGATTGAATCTATCCACTCACAAATGAATCCATCCACACACAAAAAGGGCGTTCGAGACGAACTGGATGATCTGCAGATGTGAAACACAGGTGTCATGCGCCCACAGCGGCGCTAAAGGTTCAGCATTTCTCTAAAACGGAAAACGGTCCTGCAAAGCGCCAAATGGGACACAACGCAGACTATCCACTACATCACCCGGTCGCCACCTTCCCATCCTATGACTCAAGATAGTCGTTGAACTTGTCGATCTCATTTCCACCGCCCGCGCGGCATCCAGAAGCGCAATCTTGGGAAGCTGATTTGGGTTAGTAGGGCGAAGTGGATATGGGGAACCTACGATATGGGCACGAGCCGGTCCGATGATCTTCATTTCACGTAAATCATCGATCTACGCCATCATAAAAGTGGAGCATAATACGAGGAAAACACCCATGAACAAGACAGCAGTTCTTGGAATATTTTGATTATTTTTTTTTCTAATTATTTCTACCACTCCTTTTCTTCGACGATGATCACATGAAATCGAAACCTAAAACTGCTGGATAATAGATACAGGTAATAAGGGCCCACTCCGTATGCGCTACTGGTCGCGCTACATCATACATATGCTCATTTCCGCTTCGGCTGATACGGAGCCGGACCCAGAAATTTCACTTTAGAGACGGGTTCCTCTTTTTTCGGCGGGGTGACGACCTTAGGGGCATTGACTGCAGCAGCAGGACGTGGTTGGTATGGCGCAGGGCCAAGCGTGATGACAGGCTTGGCCGATGGAAGGACTCCCCGGGGAACATTAGCAGAGGCGCTGGGGCCGAGTCGGAATAGCGAAGTCGCAATCGGGGCAACGGGCTTCGTGGCCACGTTGGCAGGGTTCAATTGAAGGAGTGTCACGGGCTCATATGACAGTCCCCCTGTAGGCTTGTCATAGACCTTAGGTTGAGGGCCAATTACTTTTGGCTTTGCAAAGATTGAAGTCGCCATGCCTCCCGATGAAGATTTTGGCGCAGCCGACTGAGAGGAACTCTGCGAGATTGCAGGAATTTTGAAAGTTGGGGCCGGTCCATGGTAAATCGCCCGAGCAGAAGCCTCGGAAACTTTCAGTGTCTTGAATCCTTTGACTCCATCAGTGCCAACGGATTTCCGCGGGGACTGATTCATCTCTGCGGCATCATAGAATTTTTCCTTGGACTCTTCCGAGGAGGATGTTTGCGGAGGGGACCGATACTCTGAGAAGTTCTTACCAGGAGGAGTAACAGGCCCGGTCGCTGTAGCACCATTTGACAGACGAGAGGCAATGCTGGGCGTTTGAGGTGCAACATTAGGCAGAGGGAAGGCAATGTTGGTCAGAGGAGAGGCAGCATTGATCTCTGCAGAATCTGAGGAACTACCCTCGACGACCATTTTGTCGGAGTTATTTTTGGAGGCCGATGATAGTCTTACTATCCTCAGCAGTGTACTCAGTCGAGGGCAATTCCTGTCGGCAAATCCAAACATCACGGCAAGTTCTCTCTGGAGTTCTTTATCTTCATCAATCTGCAGATCACTCAATTGCTCTGCAGAGATCAAGTTCTGTGCGGTCGTTGCAATAGTCTCAGCATTTGGCGATCGGCCAACAGGGCTGGGAGTCGGCGGTTCAACGTTTGCAACAACGGTCTCTTTCGGAAAGTCAATTCCTGACAACTCTTCAATGCTAGGGCTTGAGAATGTGATCATGGGAGCTTCTGCTGTAGAGCCAAAGTCGAGGAGAAGTCCAGCTGCACTCTCACTCTTTTTCTTTCCCTTGTCATCGCCTTGCAGAATGGCCTTCACAGGAATTTTGATTGAAACCATGGGGGATGCGACTTCTACCTTCTTCAGTGGGCTGACTTCCCTCGCAAGGGCCTCCACTTTCTTGGCTAACTTCTCCACGCGCCTTGGGCGTGGAGCAAGGATCTTCCTCGCTGGAACACGAGGAGAGGGTGTCGGAGTTGCCACCCGGGGAGCAGAAATTGTAGCTACATCTGCATTCTTGCCATTCAGGGCAGGTTCTGTGACGGGTGCAGTCGTTACGGGTACAGTCGTTACGGGTACAGTCGTCGCGGGTAGCTGTCGGGAGGGGTTCAATGGCGAAGGCACCTTCGGAGCTGCGACGCCAGACGCCGCCAACGGTGACCGGGCTTGCGCCATGAACTCCTGCGGGGATGCGATTCTAAAGAGCGACCTGCACACAAGATTAGTGGGTGGAAACACAAGCAATGATTATTGACTTACACAGGAGTTGGCTTTGTTGCCCTCATGAGTGGGTTGCTGGTACCTTTCATTGCGTTAGATTCTTGTATGGTGGGGTTGTATTCCATTTTAAACTTACCACGAGTGAGTGGTCCCCTCTTCACATTCAAGGAAGGAGCGGGCTTCTTGCTTTTAGAAACCCCAGCTCCACGTGGAGCAGAAGAGACATTATTAATGTCCAGAGCAGGGTCCAGTCTAGAGGGCATGGATGTGAACTGAGCTCTGGGGCCAGTTGGTCTAGAGATGATTCCATCATTAGCAAGAGAACCAAATAGAGTAACGAGTTCTATACTAACACTGTGAATGAGTGTGTGCCACGGCCTCTTCCGCCATTACCACCTCTTCCACGACCACGGTACGGCGGGGGAGGTAGGTGATTGGTAGCAGACGGATTGGGAAAATTGGAGAAGTTAATTGACGGCGCCGGCTGGGACGCGCCAAATTGGAACATGGTGTTTGGAGGACGAGGACGGGGACGAATATTCTCAATGAGTTGTGCACGGTGGCTCTGCCCATGCATCATTCCTCCAAGTTGTGCATTTATGCTGCCTTCATCATTAATAGTTGTGTGGAAGTCTAAGAATTATGTCAGCCCGAAGTCGGATAGAGGATGCCCTGGTATCAACTACTCTGCCATCTGTCCAAATGAACCTTATTGGCTTTAGCCAACTCGAAGGCTTTGGTTCCCGGGATGTTCGACTGGCGACCAGCGTCGAGTTCCTCCAATCCAATCTGGGAAAAGTTGGAGTTATTGTCGGCAGTCGTGATGAGCTCTCGACGTGCGTTACCGAGGTCCGCCTGAAGAGGCACAGTCAGCAATGAATATGTGGGAAGCCATGGATTTTCGAGATTGCCATACCATTTGAACCGCCTTGAGGCGCTCGATCCTTTCTGCGCCCGAGTCCATCTTGAAATGAGATATGATGGACGGTAGGGACGGTAATCAGGGACAGTGAGGAGGGTTGAGAAAGGAGATGCTTTCACGGTTAATGCAAAGCACTAACGTGAAAAAGCTTCAGTTAGAGGAAGCACTCTGACCACTTTTCCACTTTTTTGAGGGGGATTTTGTGAGGTGGACTTTGATAAAAAAGAAGACAGAGCCTCAGGCAATGGAGAGGAAGGACTCGTGGGATACAGTTTCTGTACAAAAGCGCCAGGGGATGGCAAGGAATTGAGGGGAGGATGAAGAAGATGTGGGAGGGACGTGATCAAAAGGAAACAAAGGAGATCACAACAGTCCCGTCGGAGGAAGTGAGAAACAATGTTCGGGGAGATAACGGCGAGCGATCAAGTTGTTTGAGAAACGGATCGTTTGCTGTGATTAGCAAACGACCGTGTCACAAGGATATGAGGAATCACAGTGCTTTGTTAGGATGAGGTCGTTGTTGGGTAAAGAAGAAGATGAGAATCGCCTCGGCGATGAAGCCATATGAGTATGGGGTAAATGGCGGGAAACGGGATAAAACGGCATTATTGCGCAAACGGACAACCTTTGTCTCAATAAGCATTGTTCCAATTCGAGAATCGGTAGCTCTTAGCCTTATCATGTTGTTTCCAAATGGTATGATAGTGCAGTCATTGGATATAATCATATCTGAAGACGTTGCAATTGGAAGCTTTCATGCAAAATGATGTTTTGTTGTGAATCTTGTGGTATATGTACAATCTTATGTATGTACAGTGTATTGTTATTGAGCAAAAAGCAGCTAAAGCTTATTGGTCAAACCAGAACATCCTCCCTAGGAAGCTGCACAAGAATGGCCTTCGCCGTCATCTAATACATGTTAGTAGTGGACTAGCAATAGGGACGAGGATGAAGGACATACTCCGAATGAGTTTGGCACCAGCTTGTACCACACTCACACCCATGACAATAAGTCCAAAGGCAACACAAAGATAGGCAGGGATTTTTTCCCGGCGGCTAGCGCTGCTGAGTTTGATGTAGCAGAGGGGAGGGAAAATGTACGCCAAAGAGGCCGCACTAGTCGCTCCTATCAGTTCAAAGACACTGCCGAGGTCGCACGTTATCAATGCCAGGACCATGGATGTCACGACCAAGGCAGAGGTGAAGATCATGTGTCGGTTGGGGTTGAATGGCTCATCCGGGAAGTAGTAGGTCGTCATGACGGATCGGCAGACGAAAGCCTCCAGGGGCAAGGTAGTCAACATATTCAATCCAAAGCAGCTGAAAATGTTAACAGGGATAAAATCAAGCAAGAGGTGAATCTTACAATCGAGCAATATTAACCAAGATGTTGTCAGATGGAAAATTGTTCAATACGTTGCCCTGCGTCTTCGAACCGAAGGAGAGGAACCCCGCTATGCCCATGGCGAGGCACATGATCAAAGACACTCCTGTCGAATAGTGAGTGACGGTAGCAAACCGGTCGAGTGTGGGCCTCTTTAAGGATCCGTAGATAAGAAGACTGTTGTGGTCTAGCAGGGTGGTTAGTTTCACTGTGGCTCTCGGGATCGAATTGACATACGGCAAACAAATGCTGTCTTATATTAGTGACTGTCCAAAATAAAATCCAACAGAGCAACGTACCAAAAGATATAACACCAACCGCCTGAAAGAATCCTGAGTTGACAATCAGATGACTCTTGATTTCGCCCCGTGATTCCGCTGGGACACGAAAGCCTTGTGTTATGACAGTGACCACGATGATTATCATACTGACAAAAGCCAGAGCAGATGCTTTAGCGAGCTATTGATCATTAGTTTCAAGAAATGTTTTGGTATAAGCACTAGCAGCCTACCTTGGCAATGTCCCTGTACAGAGACAACGGATATGAGATGCACAGTACAAACAAAACAATCACCGCCCTTCGGTCCGTCAATAGCCATAGGAATGACATTTCACGCAGCGATGGGAACAAGGCGCCCATGACATGCGGAATTGTATCGCCGACAATGATGCAAAACGCAACCATGCCACCGAAAGCAAATGCCCATTGCGCAATCGAGATTGCCACAAGTCCGCTCTTCCCAAAGCAATACTGCATAGTAGCTTGGAACGAGTCTGCTCCACTCAACTTTGAGTTGATCACGATCAGGCGAATGGTCCAGTCCACTGTGAGTGTCAATGCCGCTAATAGAAGGATTCCAGTTGTCATGCCTGCTTGGCGGAGAGCGTAAGGCTGGCCAATGATTCCAGCCCCGATAATGCTGTTTGCCATATTCATGAATGCCATCTTCATTCCGCTCCGTGGACGCGCGTTCTCGAGGTGGTCCTCGGGAAAGAAGTCATCCGAGGTAGCAAGGGTCACACTCGGTGCCTCGATATCGGTCAGAAGAGGCACAGACTGTCCTCCGTGTCGCATCCCTGGTGTTCCTCGGTCTCCAAGCTCGTAATCCTCCTCGTCTAACCATAAGGCGTCATCGGGGCTGTGGGCGCGTCCGTTCTCTTCGTGTACCTCTTCATTCCCTTGGTGGCTTCCCCCCTCGGATTCCTCGTCCAGGTCGAATCGAACTCGGTTCAACGTACGGGGTGTGCGCCGTTGTCCATCGGGCGCTGGCTGTGATATTGAAGAATGGCGCTTGAAGTGAGGTCTTGTATTGGGCGCAGACCCTAGGGGCGAAGTGGCACCATGGTGGACTATGAGGTCGTCAGGCTCCTCGGTGGACGGAGACATTAGGGACTGAGCTTCGAGCTCCTCTGGGTCATTACGACCACTGAAAGGGTCATTGTGTCCCTCATCCCCGGGCATTGTTGTACCGTGAAAGTCGTAGGAACGTGGGAGTTCCTTTGAGGCCAGCTTATGGTGGGCTGCACGTGATGTTTGTCGATAAGAGGTCCACCGGCGATAACGGCCGTTCCGCGTCACGACCCGCCGATCGATGCACAAAAGTGGTGCGAGTCTGGAAACTGTGGGGAACCGGGTTTTTGGCAAAAGTTAATTCGGGGACCTGATCCAGTCCTTTCTTGCTTAGTTCCAGCTCCAGGGCTGCTTTCAGGAAACAAATCACCTGATTGATCGCAATTACTGGATCCTAATGTTTTACCTCGTTGGAAAAGGATCGTCTGCTAATGACTTCCTTAGATTCGGCAATATTGAGCGCCCGTACTCGCAGCGACCTCTATTATTTCCCCAGCCCGAAGCTCAAACAAAACCAGAGCGCGTGATGATGCAGTACGCCCGTCGGTACTTCACTGGTTTCCAAGCGTAACCTCGCTCCCCTGATATCCCACCGGTCAGCCAAGCCCAAGCTAAAGCCTTGGACGCGCTGCATTTCCTTTCCGAAGACAACTGCGCCTCCCTAAATTTCAAGAAGGGTGATATCCAGTATATCAACAATCATAGTATTTTCCACGCCCGCAATGGCTTTAAGGATGATCCGGGGAACGAGTACGTGATCTTTTGTGACTATGATCATGACTCTGTCTTCATGGGTAGATAAGATCTCCTGCTAACTGCAAGTACCTGTCTAGGCGACACCTGTTGAGACTCTGGCTGCGGGATACTGGATATTCCTGGGACACTGCTGCGCAGCTACATGAACGCTGGGAGCACGTTTACAAAGATGTCAACCCGGAGGACCAAGTGTTCCCCCTCGAGCCAAACGTGCACAAATCCTTGGGGTCGTAGACTGGGAAAACTGAGCCGTTAGCTGCGTACACTCAAGCTGACACAGAAAGGAAGCAGAGCGTTTTATATACTTCAAAATTGCGGATCATCTAGAACCTAATCGAAGTCGAATAGACTTTTGAGCTGCTATGGATTTCAGTAATTGAATATTTCCCATAACGAACCTTGGGGGCAGGGACGTGAATCGCTTGCTAGGCCATGTTGAGCAACTTCCGAGCTTGCTATATAGCACGTAGGGTATCCCTATATAACAGACAGGATGTTCCCGACTGGGGGCACCATTGATCTGGAATCAGTACAAGGATCCCAGTCACATCCTAGAAGCCTCAAAAGCCATGCAAGCGTAGTACTGACACCCGCCATTCTGTATTATCATTTAATATTGTCCTGAAATACTACCAAGGTAGGAGTTAGGGGTAGGGTAGATGTAATAGGTAAAGCGTGTCTCGGAAAAGGCTTTGAAATGAATCACTGTGGCCAATCACTCTAACTATTCTGGTGTCATCCTGTACGGGCGGGGCCTGATGCCTCAAAGATATATATGAAAACAGTGGCAACATGGGCGGAGACTTGACAATTTCTTCAAAAAGCATACAAAGAAAAAGAAATTATAATCGATCGACTCAGTTCAAATAATCACTCTCCAACATCTGGAGGTTACTGGCCTCCAAATGCGAGTTCATGGGCATTTCTGTAACCGGAATGACGGGAAGCATGTGCCTCTCAACTGTGGCCTCAGGTCTCTATTTTATCGGTAAAGTTGTAGATGCGTGTCCCTTCAAACTCCGAGCACCCTCCGCAAATTCAGCTAGTGCTCAAATGATTTTTCAGATTTTCATGAACTTTCATTTCCTTGGTATGCAGTTCAAGATCAACAAATTGTGATAAGCTCTGTCTTGACAGACTTCGGATGACATGCCTTCACCATGAGGCACACTGTTGACCTGGGCCAATGTCTTCTTCATGCCACTAAATCGCAACTACAACTACGTTTTGTGGCAACTGCAAGCCTGGCTCATCACATCGATTCCTCATGTGAAACAGATTTGTCCCCTCCTCATTGGCCACATCCAACGTCAACATGGATAAAAGAAGCCCCAGAGCTCGAACTGCGCTTTTTCGTTCGATTCGGTCCGGAACAGGATTTCATTGGAACCTCATTAGTCTCCATATTGCAGAAGATGTTGTGTTATTCAACGGTACGTCATTTATGCTCGTTACTCAGGTGATATTGCTTGACTGACATCTGTCAAACAGGTCTGGCTGGACCTCGGGTTCAGCATAGCACCCAAAAGTCATGGTATTACCATGAACACCAACCGTCCTGGCGAGTATTTCCTTGTGCTTGGGCTTTGCAGAGAGATTACCGGGACACATCCTACAAAGAGGCGATCGCTACCGGCTGTCCTACAAAACCCTCCAGATACTCAACCTCCACTAGAAGTACCGATCGTGTCTTTGGCGGCCATTAATATATATATGGAGTCTGGCTACTTATTTCGTCCAGATAAAAAGTCCCAGGAGCTGTCAGTCACGGTTGATACAGAAGCAAAGCTTCGGTACTCAGCACACTTCTTCGGCTCATGTTCTGACTCGCCCACAAATTCAACGTTGGACTCATCCGTTGGCTTTGCTGGCTTCGCTGAGAGAGACTCCATACCCAAGGGAGATGACTTTGACCAATCAACTCGAGATTTTCTCGCACTAGTTGATTTTGGTCTTCAGGAGTTGCTGTCGTCTGCCGCTACGAAATGCTGTGATATCAAAGTCATCGAGAACAGTCTCCAGGCCCTCCATAAGCTGGCACCAGTCATATTCAATCCAGAATATCGTGAAGTACGACCCGAGGGTCCAAGGCCTGTGTATTCTAACTAACGAAGACAGGCAATGAACGAAAGAGCCATATCATGTCCCATTATCGCTAAAGCGGTCAACTCGATGTTGGCCAACACCTCGAACCCAATCCTGCAAAAAGAAGTCTCCAACATACCCATAGATCGGAAACAGTGGATCGGGAACATCCTGTGGCGCATGGGTCAAGCCCACCTCCTCCAGTTGAAAGCTCCAAAAACTTGTGGAACTTTTCTTTCTCATTGCTCATCAATCAACGAATTCCAGCCCAATGGCGATCCTGCCGTTACGGCTTCTTCTGCGGGTGACGTCTTCGGCGGGGAAGATATCCTTGATCTTGACGATGACTGGGACCTAGGTACTGGAAACGAATATGACTTTGACGATCCCCCGCAAATAACGCACACCGACTTCGATGATGAATCAGACGGTCCACTCCTCGGAAGTAGCGGTGAGTCCAGCTTTCGGGATCTATACGAATCCACTCAAACAACACTCGACAGCCTGCCGCTCTCTCAGGCTGTCTCCCCTCCACACACGGATAGCGACATGCTGCTATTTGATTGCGAGCTTGGATAGACGGATATCGCTCCACATGGGGCGAACAGAACATGATAGATTTATTTCTCTATTTTTGCGCACATCAGTGATCCTATGGATTTGTATACATATAGCTTTCAAAAAATCAAGCATATAATTTGAGCGCTTTGCATTGTCCCCGAGTGCTTAACTCTCATGTTCCACATTCAGGGCTTCGGCCCTTGGTGCTTTCCAGTCTGGTCCATATGCATTATATTGTCGCCTGGATCGCAACTTGGAAGGGTCAATATGTACACATACAGATGAGTTAGCATATCATATGCAGTGCTGCGTATGGAGTATTGAAGAAGCAATTATGTAGGGCTGACCCATGGGGATGGTGGTGTGGCTTGAAGCTAGCAGTGTGGGGGAAAATCCGGGGGAGATCTGGATGGTGGAGCCATTTGCGAGTCTTGTGACCGCTAGATTCGTCTGGAATGAACAGCAATTAGTGTATTGCTTGAGGCCTCTATTTTTAGTCATCTTACCCGACGGTCAATTTCTTCCACATTGTTACACACGCTTCAAGTCTTCGCTCTGTACAAATTTCCTTGCACCGGTATCCAATCATCTTCATCGGCCCGTGCCATGATTTCGAGGACGATCATTGTTGGTTGTCCGGAGTATTGCCTAACTAGATCAACCAGGAAACTTCTTTCTCTGTGACCAAGGACATAACCTGTTGGTTCCGACCGCCCCGTTCCCGTAACGCTTGGACCATAGCTAAAGGCGTATGGCAAGACATGTGCAGGCTTTCACCGATGCTGTAGGCTACGAGGGATGAATTGCCACGTACGGGGGCCAATTTGAAACAATGCCTATCCCCAGCACATCTTTACATACCCAGAAAGACTCATTCTGGCCCAACACAATCTTCGTTATCTAGGGGGCTAGAAAATAATCCCTGAGGAATCCCGCCAAGTCCAGGATTGACACAGCCCGACCCTTACAGCTACGTAGCCACAGAAATGTGCAGGAAAGATTGCGCCACTCTACTGGGTCTGCTGATCATTGATATGAATTCCGAAGCATCCGCATTCGATTCACCGGCTCCGACCGTGGTAAGACCGGGGAAAAGAAGATTAACAATCACAGATCGCCCCCGTTTCCCTACGCCGTAGATCGAGGCACACGTCTCACCGCTCTCCTAGTCATGGGATGAATCCCCTCAACAATCTGAGACGAGGCAGATCCATTTTTAAGTGGAGCCAAGATTTGCTTTCCAACCTTCTCGAAATGCTTACGCGTGTGTGCAGAGTTGGGTTTCCAGCGGGGAAGAAGCCACTCAGGTTCGAGTGATTGGAATCATGGGCCGGGTCCCCTGTTCTCGGGCCATTGCCCATAGGAGAATAATTACCCCATCATGCAGAGGGGACGGGACAACGCCCAGTAATGGATCTACGGACAAGCAACTCACCGGGGGAAAAGATCATCCGAGGGGATGATGCCATTTTGGAAGTACTGGGATGTACAGTGTACAGGTCAGCTGGACACATTCTGGTGGGGACGGGGAGTACGGGGTACACTCCAGACCCGATCGCTAAGTACCGGGTACAATGATCAGTCAAGCGCCGTAGATCTCCGACCAACAGTTGTGGTGAATTCGGGTGGTATCCCCCGTCAGTGTAGAAACTTTGTTTCCCCTCAGTTGAATGATCTTTGCTCTGTTCAAGAGGTAGATTTCTTGTTTTATCTTTATAATAATTACTACGTTATCTCTCACCCCTGAAAGTAGTGAACGTCAAGACTCGGGGGGACAAATTATTGGAACGTGGATCCCACTATCGATAACGGGTCCAGACCGCCAAGAAAGTGGATTCATAGCTCTCCCCAACGATTCCCGTGAGCTGTCCAGGGTTATTCTATAAAGGGCGCTGCTGTTGTTCCTCTTCCAAAGTTCCCGTTCATAAACTCTCTTTCTCCGTCATACGTACCTGACTTTGGTCCTTATCACCTGGACTTCCGCTTTCCAATCTTTCTCACACCTTATATCTACTTACCCTCCCACCCTACCTAGCTTGGTATACTATCAACCTTTCACATCACAATGGCCGCTCCTCGTTCTACTTCCCTGCGTGCTCTGCGCCAGATTACCAACCAGCACTCTGCTGCCCCTATCGCCCGCCGTGGCCTTCACATCACCGGCGTCCAGTCCGCTCAGCTGGCCGGCGCTGCCGACAAGGAGCGCCTCCCCTCCAACCATGACGTCCTCCAGTCCCGTGCACAGAGCATTGCCATGCGCCGCATCAACAGCAACGCTTTCTCTGAGTAAGTTTTAAATCCCATTCAACCTATACCTCATATCCCAGAATTCATCAAACTAACATACTCCAGATCTCGTCAATTTAACACTTCCCGCGCCAACAAAGCTATCGGCGACGCCTCCACCGTCGACTTTGTCTACATGCCCTCCATGGCCGATCTCGAAGCGGCCTCTCTCCGTTTCTCTTCGCCCCGTGTCCCGGTCCTTCCCGACATGTCTTCCCACCAAGCATCTCAGTCACCTTCCTCCACACCCATGAAGCCCCAGATCTACACCGTCGCCGGTGCCGGCGCTGACGTCGCAGCCAGTGCTATGAGCGAGGTCGTCGATAACCACGCCGTGGACTTGGATCCATTCTCCCTCACTGAAGCTGTTGGCCGCTCAAGGACTGGCGAGATGATGCAGCGTCAGGCTAACGGTTCCGGTGCTAGCCAGCCTGGTGTCGTTAAGGAGCTGTGGGCTGGGTTCTTGGACGATGTCCTTGGTCCCAAACAATCTTCTCTGAGGAACTAAGTTCCGGTTGTTAACTTCTTGAAGTCTGATGGCTGATGAAACGAATTTTCTTGGTGCTCGCCTCAAGTTTGTTCTATTCTTATTTTCTATTACTTTTTGTTCCGGGAAGAATATCCGGGTTGTTTGGGAACTAGCGTTGCGATTGTAATATTGATATTGTTGTCTTTGGGGAAGTGCTCTCCTTGACTGTTTCTGAGAATCTATCTTTCTTTTGTGATCCATTACATGAACATCAATTGAAGTGAATTGAATCAAATTGAATCAATTGATTAACAAATGACTCATAAACTACGTAGCTAACCCCAAGTAAGTCCGATACTATACTGTAGCCAATCCGATTCAATTTTCGTTTTACCGAGGTCTACCCACCACCTGATCGACAAATCCAAGATCTACGCATACCCGGACTTAACGCTCCGCTCCGACAATTCAACAACCAACAATTGAGTCACACAATTGTAATCCCGACAGACCCGAGGTCATGGGACCGGGAAGAAATTTCAATGCCGTCGGGCCTTTCGTTCAAATCCGTTGAGCTTACCCCATACCGCGGAGGAACTCGGTTAAGGGACTATTGCGTGACCCAGGATCCACACGCGATACATTTTTCCGCCCTGACTACTGACTACACTACGTACTAATGTACCTGTTTTTAGGTTTCCGAGATTAGATCTCTGCGTTTCGTCACCTTTGGCCTTTATCCGGGGGTGATTTTATCCACTGTTCCCGAGGTGTGGGTTTCACGGGGAGAACTGTGCTCCGGTGTTGTTCTTCTATTCTGTTCCGCTCCGTTTTTCCGGGGTATCGGCTATGGAAGTTCCTCGGGATTGGAATCATGAGGAAGGCTTCTAGTGCACCTTGGTTCCTGAGACGGAACTTGTTTGTGGATCATCGGATTTGGGGATTTGGGCTGGGTATCTTCAGGTTGACTATCTAGACAACGGCCCGGACAAGATACATAAAAGGAACACCGAATGTGTCACTGTATACAAAATAACTAGCTCATCCTGTGACTGGAGACTATTTTTTTGTGCCATTGATCATCGTGAAGGCACACATGAGGTCATTGTCACAAAGTAAGTGCCTTTTCGTCTGTCCGGGGTAATTCTCCGGTCTCCCCCGAGAAGATCATGAGGGTTAGGGCTTCAGTGTGTTTTCAACCTTAAGCCGTTTAAAGACTAGTTCTCGATCGTTGACGTGAGCCTTTTAGTTAGTGGACCCTGCATACTAGTACAATTAATCAGGGTTCCATTTAGATGCAATGTAGTATGCGGGCCGTTTGTACCACCACGCTAGGAAAGGCACCGGGAAATGGGCGATGGATAATCAAGAGGTTATGGTCAAGAAGGCAAATGTCACTTGCCACATCTTCGACCTTAAGGTCCGATTCAGATCTTTAATCACAGTCGATGATATCTGTGGCTTCTTGCCAGGTGCCGATCGAGTGGTAAGGTGAACCCCAGAAGCCTCGGTCATGAAGAGCTTAAACAACGAAAAGAGAAAAAAGTAAACAAATCTTCAAACCACGTTTTAGGCGCGCGAGACTGTTCACAAGAAGATTGCTGGGAATTCTGCCTGCATGATTATTCGAGAGATTCTGCAATTGAGTGCTGGTCATGCAAGTCTGAAAGGCCACACTCGGCGATGACCGCGTTATGTAGCATCACATAGGCAAGGACTTGGCGTTGACGCAGGACTACATGTGAACTCGCCATCAGATCTAGACCGTTGAGACCGAGTCAAAAGCATGAGATGACCAGTCAGGTCGATCCGCCAAGCCATTATGTGCTCCGTGCGCTCAAGAACACCCGTTCACTTTACCCCTATCCTGAAGATTGTATACCATCCTGGGCCATCCATATTGACTGAAGGCGAATATCCTCCGTAGTTATCTTCGACTGTTCAACCTGATTCCTTGTTTTCTAGTCTCACACAAGAACAGGAACCCCATTTTTCATTGACCAGTCAGCGCAGGAAACTTGGACTAGCGCTTGGTTAGCTTCTTGGGGATAGGTCGATCACAACCTGGAACAGCATAAAGGTGGATCTTAACTCCCTGAGTTGAGCAGGTCTTGTCAGGGGAGGATTTGCATCAATGGTCCAGTGGTTGTTGTGGACCCGCCACCTTCTCTTTGCCCCCTCACTGCTCTTTTCTCCAACCTCTTGCTCCTTGTGTTTTATCGTCATTTTTTTTATGCCTTTTTAATTGCTTCTGTTCTGCTGTTTGCTTTTCTTTCTTTACAATTGACTTCTTTGAATATACGCTCGCTCTTGATAAATACTTCACCTCGGCTTTTTTCGACTCCTGACCCTGACGAACCCTGCCGATTACGTCTCCACCACTCCACAACCCTGAGAACCCCAGACTACTACGAATTGAAAAGTGCTCGGATTGAAAACTTCTTACATTCGCTTTGTTCCAGCAAATGACGACTCGCTTTCTTCGTTACTAGATCCCTTTGTTGGATCATGCGTCTCTCATCATGTCTCGTCGTGACGGGCCTGTCAATGGGCGTGAACGCCTTTTATCCATTTGAGATCAAGATTGATTCGACACCAAGTATCTCGACCTTGGAGAAAGTGCAACGTCGTTTCATGCCCTGGACCCTACTGCCGGACGATTCCGAGAAAGAAAATGCAAATGCCAAGCCATTGACCCTTGGCATCAGAAAGCTCCCCATTCGACGTGACAATAGCTACACCATTGTTGAAGCCAACACCCCGACTCTACCTACTAGCGCCCCACTGGATCAAAGTGGTAATGACTACTCCTATTTCGCAATGGTGGAAGTCGGGTCGCAGAAGGAACAAATGTTGTTGGTCCTAGATACTGGATCCCCTAGCACCTGGGTATTCAGTTCCGACTGCACATCATCAGTCTGTACAAGCCACAATGTTTTCGACACAGACAACTCAACCAGCTACCACTCGAACAGCTCGACAATCACAGTCGGATACGGAAGTGGGACTATCAAGGGAGACCTGGGCCAAGATACCTTGTCCATTGCCGACATGGATGTCACCCTTACATTTGGACAAGCCACTTCGGCGTCATCGGCTTTCTCAAGCTATCCTATAGACGGAATCCTTGGTCTGGGTCGATCAGGCACTGCGGGATGGACGATCCCCTCTTTCATGGATGCTGTCGCCCAGGATGGCTATCTCACGTCCAATATTGTTGGATTCCACCTTTCGCGCGCTGCAGACGATGCGAAAACCGGCGAAGTGAACTTCGGTCAGCTTGATACTACCAAGTTTAATGGCAACATTAGCTACACTGCTACCGATTCGGATATCTGGTCCATCCCCCTGGATGATGCCTACGTGAACGGTGTGGCTTGCAGCTTTTCGGGCAAGTCTGCTACCATCGACACTGGAACCACTTACATCCTGGTTCCACCAGATGATGCGGCAACACTCTTCGCTATGGTTCCTTCATCCAAGAAATCGGGTGACAACTACATTATCCCATGCGACTCGACCGCGACTATTGAGTTCGAATTCTCCGGTATCAAATACTCCATCTCACCTAAGGATTATATTGGGGCCTCTAGCACAAACGGTTGCGTGTCAACTATTGTGGGTTACCAATCCTCTGGGTCCGACCAGTGGCTCGTTGGCGACGTCTTTCTAAAGAATGTCTATTCGGTCTTCGATTTCGACAATGGCCAGGTCGGCTTTGGAACCTTGAATAACTCAACTGTCTCTGGAAATGGAACTTCCACAGCCTCGACCGCCACCACAACTGCAGGCTCTGCCGTCACCACAACTGAAGCTGCTACTACCGCGTCTGCGACATCGACAACGACATCTGTCGCAGCTCTCAACTCGGGATCCCGCTTCTCGTCCACAGTTATCCCTTCGCTATTGGTCATCATTGCCGCCATCCTTCTTTAAAAGTGCAACTCATTCTCCTTATCCCAAACACCGGATTACGACAACCACAAACCCAATACTTGTATTATTTATCTACGCTGGCCCTACGTGCATTTACCCACCCATATCAAGGCGTCATTCTGTTCATACATGGGTCCACGCATATCTTTCCAGGCCCATCTGCTCATACTTCGCGGATCTCATTCTTACCCCATTTATATCCCCTTCGCACATACTATTCGTTCTTAATCTGGGCGACCTGTTCACATTCACTTTTGCACCTAGAGCTGCTTTCTTCTTTTATATTTACTGGGACATTGAACATTCCCCAATCAACACTCTTTATCAATGTACACTAGAACACAATTTGACAATGGAAACTCCATCATATCGGTCCTCACCATTATTCTTATTTCTTGTCATTTTCTTGGCTATGGTCTGTATGTGCGATTTTGGACTTGATGGCACTCCGACGCTAGTGGATGCCTTGACCGTGATAGACAGATCTTCTAGCATTTCGGTCCTCATCTTAACACATCTTCCCACCTCTTTCCGCCATCTGAAGATCTTTGTAGTTATGAATATCTGGTCAATCCTGTTGATGGAGAGGATCCGGCCTTGCAAGGTCAGCTCTAGCAGAACCTTTTTATCGCTGACCAAAGGCAGGAAAATATTAACATTGTTACTTCAAGCTGTTTGAAGTTGAATTGGCCAATTGGGCTTCGCTTTTGAGCTAGTTTGATCCTTCTTGATTTAAACTAACCCATTTGTACTGTTCCTTCAAGCTGCTGTTCGTGCTCTTTAAATGATTCATATAAGGTTTACCTTTATGTGTCATTTAGGGAGCACGAACTGACGATTTACGATCTGACGACTTCGATTTGCACCGCCGACTTCAACGATTTTCATGATGACTTGCACCGCCGACTTCAACCACGACGATTTCAACCACGACGAATCCGACGCTTTCTATAATGTCTTACATTGACGACTTCAACAACGACGGCTTCAGCGATGTCTAGGACATTGACTAACGACGACTTCCACAATAATAATATCTTACGACTTCGACCTACACCAACGACTTACCGGCCAACAACTTGACTTAAACTATGAACCTAGGACTTTACCTCTGACTTATCTTAGGAATTTACTTAGGACTCAATCTAGAACTTACGAACGATGGACCTAATGACGACTCACGAACGACGACCCACGAAAGACGATCCATGAACGACGGACGACCTACGAGCTGGCTCTGAACTGACCCACGACAGGAGGCCTTATAAACGGATTATAAATGAACTAGCGACCATACTCAAGAGCGTACTCACGAATGTACTTGATAACGTTCCAAATGATGGACTTATGTATGACGGACTCACGAAAACTCCTCATGAATAGGTGCTGACCACATCAATCCACTTTAGCACTACCCCCTTAGAACAACACCAGACTCCTGATCACACTTCCGAGATACTGTCAGATAGTTCTCAAATCCCAGGCTTGGGACACCATTGAAAGAGTGGGCTCGCCATGTAAGGTATATAGTTGGAAGAACCGCTGAGCAATGTGGCTTCGAGAAGCAAGGGTCACATATGCAGGACTTCTCCAAGCCTTGAGGATCATTAAAAAAGATCAGCGAAGTAGCAAAAAGCAACAATCCACAGTCTAGCTTCCGTGTTTATACGGAAGACGATTGACATAAACCGAGAATATCGTAATCTATCAACCGTACCCGATAGGACTTAGTGGGTATCATAAAGCCATAATCAAGATACTTTGGTCCTCAGGCGTGCTCAAATTCCCTCCAATAGACACCCCTGCAACCCCTACACTAGCCACAACCCAGATCTACCGATCTGCACAAATTCGGCGTCTCTCGCCGACTCGGCACTTATTAGTCACAAGTCCCGAGTTTCCCCGTACTCTTGCCGGCCCGGTTTCTCAGCCGAACGCTAAACCCGATCGGGTCGCTCCCTCGGACCAACAGCGTCATGGCGCATAGTAATCCCTTTTCTCTCATCCCACGAATATTCAGAACAGCCTATACACAATGTTCAGTCTCGCGGGAAAAAGAAGCGCAATCGCGCAGTCAAAATGCTTAACAGCTCGTACTCTCCCAGCACGCGCTGTTGCTGTCGCACAGCCGTCTAATGCCAACCGAGACTTTCACTCCACGCCGACAAATGCCGCGTTCAGGCCGACGTGGATGCCCATGCGCGTTAAGACTCCGTGGATTGACGCGTTGACGGCGAGTCGGGAGGCTGCGCGTAATGCTAAGGCGGGTGTTGAGGCGCCGCCGGTTGTTAAGCCAGATTTGACACCGAAGAAGATGTCCGATGGTCGCTATAGTGCTGTATGCGTGGTCCACTTTTGATGTTTGGAGTTCTGAAACTGACTGGTTCTCATCAGATTCTGCCTTTAGCTCAGGACAAATGGCTTTTGGATACTTACCTCAATGCTTCTGGGCATATTCGGTACGTTCATCTGTGACTCTTTAAAAATCGCCAAGCTAATCGGTCTCTAGGCTTGGTTCACTTCTGATGGACCTTGATGCGCTGGCTGGAGTTATTGCGTACCGCCACACTGGAGATGGTGTCACCACTGTCACTGCTGCCGTGGATCGTATCACTATTGAAAACCCATTGATGGAGATCTGTGATCTCGAGCTTAGTGGCCAGGTTACCTACGCTACAGGCCGATCAAGTATGGAGGTCTCTTGTCAGGTTGTCAAGGTTCGACCGGAGGGACAGGAGCCTAAGCCTGAAGATGTCTTGATCACTTGTGCCTTTACCATGGTCTCATTAGACCCTGTGACGAAGAAGTATGTTACTATCCTCTCAGAACGTCCGAGTCCAATGCTAACAAACACCCACAGGCCTGCCAGTGTTGCCCCTCTGCTAGTTGAGACCGAAGAAGAGAAGCGTCTCTTCCAAAAGGGCGCAGAGAACTCTAAAGCGAAGAAAGCCCTCAGAACACGCAGTCTGCTCGAGAAAGCACCTGATGACGAGGAGAGTAACCTAATCCACTCCATGTGGACCAAGGAGATGTCCTACCTGAGTACGTACCTCATCCAAACAATCACGTGCCAAGTAACTAACAAATCAGACCCTGAAACCCCAATCACTCGCCCCGAAAACTCAGTCTACATGAGCGATACCGTCCTCAAATCAGCTATGATCATGCAACCCCAAGACAGAAACAGACACAACTTCATGATCTTCGGTGGTTTCCTTCTGAAACAATCCTTCGAGCTAGCATTCTGCTGCGCTGCCTCATTCGCTCATGCCAGACCCAACTTCTTAGCTCTGGACCCTAGTACCTTTGAGAACCCCGTCCCAGTTGGAAGTGTGCTGTACCTCCGTGCGACAGTTGCATACACCGAGCCTGAAGAGCGTGAGGGTGACAGCAGTAAGTACACTAAGGTGCAGGTTCGTGTTGACACAAAGGTGCGGGATGTGGAGCACGGTACCAGGAAGTCGACTGGTATGTTCAACTATACCTTCTTGGTTGAGAAGGATATCAATGTCATGCCTAAGAGCTATGGGGAGTTCATGCTTTGGACTGATGCCAGGAGGAGGGCGCTTAATGCTGCGGCTATTGATCCGGCGCATAAGACTAGTGCTTTGCGGAGTATCAAGGATAGTGTTACTGAGTAGATGTCTTTATTTAATCATGTGGTATTTATGGGTATTATTATGTACATAAACATGTTAGCAAAAGCGGTGATGTTCGGCATCTAGGCTATCCGGGCGTCGATCATACATTTTTCCTTTTCTCAGAGGATGTAAGGGATCATATGCTAACTTTCCGGGCTACCTAAACTGTTCAAGTACATTTCCATTTTTGAACCCAAGACCAATCCTCTCAACTGGATGAGGAAATTATGTTAAGCCTGCTGACCCGATTGATAGTTGAAATCTAGCACTTAGGAAGGAGAGGATCCGAAATTGCAAGAATCAACACCTTCAGAACCTTTTGCTGTGCTTCCTAATTGATTGCATTTAAGGGTAAACCTTAAATGCAATCAATTAGGAAGCACAAAACCTGAAAATGCCAACCTTAGAAGCACAAAACCTGAAAATGCCAACCTTAGAAGCACAAAACCTAGGAAGTGCCAACCTGAAGCACGAGACCTGAAAATGCCAATCTTAGAAGCACAAAACCTAGGAAGTGCCAACCTGAAGCACGAAACCTGAAAATGCCAATCTTAGAAGCATGAACCCTGAAAAGTGCTAACCCAAGCACAAAACCTAGAAATTGCCAGTCTAAGAAGCGCATAATCTGAAAAGTGCCAATCTAAGAAGCACGAAACCTAAAAATTGCTAAGCCAAGAAGCACAAACCTGAAAAGTGCCAATCTAAGAAGCACGAAACCTTAAAATTGCTAACCTAAGAAGCACGAAACCCAAAAATTGCTAACCCAAGAAGCACAAAACCTGGAAAGTGCCAACTTAAGAAGTACAAAAGCTGAAAAAAGCCAATCTAGGAAGCGCATAACCTAAGAAGTGTCAATTCAAGAAGTATAGAACCTGACAAGCACTAACCTAGGAGGTGCTGTTCTAGGAAGCGAGTTCTAGGAAGTGCCAACCTAAGAAGCATAAAATCTTAGAGCAGCTGTTCTAGGAAGCAAATTCCAAGAAGCATGAATCCTAAGAAGTACCAATTTAAAAAGTATAGAACCTAACAAGCGCTAGCCTAAGAAGTGCTATTCTAGGAAGCGCTAGCCTAAGAAGCAACCTTGGAAGAAATCTGAGAATTGTTAATTTGAGGACCTCGCATAAGCCTAAGAATTTACAATGTAATCAAATTAAAGCGCGACTAGCCTAAGCTTACCTATGAGATCATTCTCGGAAGATAGAACGAACAGCTTTTAAACCACCTGGGCAGTAACTACACACCTCAATACTGTAATCTACAGGAACACATGAGCCTTGGAAGTGGAAAATCCATTCCGGTCTAATTCCTCACACGTATATACACTCAGAATATATATAAGAAGGTCAAAAGGAATCCAAAGATTCCAAAAAGAAAACTCCACCAATGAACAAAGATTGACTCCGCCATGGAGAATGATGAAAATTTCCACCCAGGTAATGCACCAGTATACACATGGCTGTACCTAAATCCAAACCAAACCCAAGGAAAACTCCTACCAGACTTTCCTTGCCCAGGAAACTATCGCCGAAAATGAATTGAAAGAGATCGTGTCACGTTAATATGCAGCCTTCATAAACTTTTGAAAGCACTTTTGTATTTTCAGGTTGATGCGTTGGTGTGATGTGCTGAAATGGAAACAATGCGAGGAATGTGCGTGTTGATTGTGTCGTTGGAGACCAATCGCCAAAAAGAGAAGAGGAGTGAGGTAATGCTCGCATGATGACCAATGCGAAAACCAATAGCCAAAGGTTGTCACTGCTCAGTGAGAACCTCATCAATAGTACTACCAGCCAAAGACCCATTGGACTTATCCCTAGGCTCAGGCGGAATTTCATCTTTCATACAAGCATTTTCCAGAATATTCGTCCACTTGCCACTAGTACCGGCATGACTATGCTTCAAATGTTGACGGAAATGATCCGCACGGAAGAACTTCTTCGCATTGTTGCACTCGCCGAATTTATGTACGGTGGTTAGGTGGTCGAATCGGGCATCCCAGTCTGGGCGGGGGAAGTTCGGGAATTCCTCGCCGCAGTAGCCGCATGTGTCGTGTGATGGACCGGCGTTTGTTTGGTGGGATGGTGCTGCTGAGCCGTGGAAGGCGGCTTGGAAGCTTGAGAGGGCGGCGCAGGACCATGAGTGGCGGCGGAGATGGAGGGAGTTTTGGTGGCGTTCTGCTTCGTTTTTATTTTTGAAGCGGTTGTTGCAGTATTGGCATGAGTATTGTTTTTCCATTTCGTGGGCTCTGTTTGGGGTTAGTGTCTGCTATTCTTCTTTGTTCTTCGTATGATGGGTTTTGCTTACCGGAGATCTTCTGGATTGCCGAATTTTTTCGGTTTCTTGGGACAGCAATCGCAGATGAAAAGTCCACTGATTTTTGAGGTTGTGGGTTTTGGTGTGTTTAAGGCTGTTGGCATTGGCACTTTGCCTGTGGAATCTGTGGCGGGTGGTTCGAGAGTATTTGAACCCATTACAGCCCTCGGCATTGGTTGAACAAGTTGAACCGGAGAACTAGGGTTCAAAATCGACTTCTCATGAAATGTATCGAGATCCGAGCTGGGCGAAAGTCCCCCAGGAGATAGTCGGTCATACGGAGAAAGGCTTGTCATGCTACTCCCTCCAATAGAGATAGTCGATGAGTAAGATCCAGAGGTTCTAATACTCAAAGATGACGCCGCAGACAGAGTGCGTTGACTTGGGGCATAACTGCTGTTAACAGTCAGGTTATTCGTGAATGGCTGTCCACTAGTTCTCCGTTGCGACAAGTCTCCGTTACTGGTAGCCACATGCAAGGTATGGCGATCATCGGTAAGCGGTTCTCGGGGAGGTGAAGAAGCTCTTCGCTTCATACCCTGCCTTGAACCATCGGGGTATGGCGGAGTGGGCTCTCGAAGAATAAATTGCCTTGGAGGCATGGGCTCCTCCAAATATGGCCTTGGAAGTACTGGGTCGTCTGATCCAAAATCTCCTTCGATATCAGAGAACACACCCTGGTCGTAACTTCCACGGTTTGATCGACTCGGTAGACTGATACTATCTTCCCGTGAAGGAGTGGTTTTGTGATGACGCCTTCGACCCACATCGCGCATGTAATCGTAGTCTAATGCTGATGAAGGTGCGGTGCTTTCCACGCTTGGACTGCGACCCCCGTCGATATATTCTCTCCAGCCAATGCTCGATCTCGGGGATACCCCTCCGGATGTGGGACTATAGGACCATTTCACATCGAGCGTAGAGCCCTCTGACGGACCTGGCGAGGGAAGATTGCAAGCTGACCGAGACGGAACTGTAAGTGAAGAAATCGAACCACGGTGATCAGATCCATGACTGATTGAGCCTCGAGGCGATAATGAATTTCCAATCTTTGACAATAAATGTTGATCATATGCATTGGATGAATCCTTGACGCTTCTTAACGAGAAGTCGCGCTCTCCTTTTAATCTGAAGAGCTTGTTAGCGCATTGCTCAGAAATTCAGATTAAATGCATCAAGTCCCAAATCTCAACTTGCAGCATTTCTCCTGCACAATTACTCACATGGCACCTGAAGGAGAAGTGACGGACATGGAATTGGGAAATCCATCATCTGTAGGTGGAGGCGGCTCTATCTTAATATGGGCCTCCGGACTGCGTGACAACGGGAAGCCGCTTTGTCTTCCTTCTAGCTCATCCACCGCCATAGGATCACTTCGTGGAGTCGTATCAGTTCGTCGATGTCCTCCAAACAAGCTTGAATTCGGATTTATTGGCGGAAGCGCAGTGGGAGTTCTTTCAGAGTTCGCATGGAGCCAGCCAGCATCATAACCATTTTCTAAATCCCGAATCCTCGGTGGGGGAGGTAGTGGAGGAGGCGCAGTATCCATGACAGGTCGAGAAGGTATAGGTAACGGGCCGTGTGATGAGTATCGCGAATCGGGCATTGCGTGTGGGGATTTGTCGGGTGGATGGTAGTCGTGTTCCTTGTAATCATAAAAGCTCGGCGTAGATGTATGTCTCGGGTCCATTCTAGAACTAGAATGTTAAGGTGATAACAACCGACGCGATCTCACATGCACGAGCTAAAAGACCGGAGTGGCGTCGCGCGGGAGAGAGATCCTCTCTCCCTTTTTTTAAACACAAAGAAAATAAGTCAAGCTCCACGGCGTTATCGGAAGGTTGAGCGGATTGAATCAAGATCCGGTGTCGCAGCAATAACCCAATCCAGTTGAGCGCAAACGTCGGTCGTGAAACCAGCTCGGATTCCTAAGCGGACCGTTGACTAGCTTCACCCCGATTTTAGAATGTCCAGCTTGTAAAGTAAGCGCGAAAGCGGATGAATTTTAGGTGGCGACTGGGGCTAGTAGTCGCGAGATGTCATGCGACTTGTACTAGTTGGAAAGTCGGACTGGTGGAACCAGGCGAGCGCGGGTGAGCTGATATTGCGCAGGGAATAGTAAGGCTGAGGAAAGAATGTCCTTACCTCGAGGCGAATCGCCTCATGGAATATGAAACGTCCGCTGCAGTAGTGACACGCACAGCCCTGTGGAAAAAGCCGTCCCATAGACACCAATCAATGGCAAGTTGCGGGACTGGTACCACACATGCTCCTCTCTGGATCCTTGGAAAGTGTAAAATAAAATAAGGAAATTGGTGATAAAAACCAGAAAGTGAAAGCGAGAAAGTTATTGCGACTAGCAAGGTAAACGAGTCGCGAGTATAAAGCAGTCTTAATGGGGCCCCGCCACTAGCTGAACAATATTCGGCTGAACACACAAACGCAAAGGAATGGGTACCAAAGGCTGAAAATCCCCCAGTAGAACACTGACACTAGTCCACACAAGGGTAATAAGGGTAATGCAAAAGGATTTGCGGGAAATCGGGCAGTAGAAAGTCGGGGCGGCGGTGCAGGGAATAGGTGATTGGATAAAAGGATTGAAGGGGGGGGGGGGGATTAAGATCGAATGAGAGGCAATTGTGGTGATCTCATCGAAGCTGAGCCTGGAGCCAGGGGGGGGTTTAGAGGGAGAGATTCTGGAACCTACAAAAACCCGGCAAAAAAGAGAAAAAACATAGAACCATGAATTAATGGGTCTTTTAGGCCGGACTTAACCTGCAGTTCGGGGGGTCTGACGTGTTTAAAGAGGCAAAATGGGGTCTGGTACGGGTATATGTATGTACATGGTAAGCATCTTACATACCAATACCGACATGGCCAAATCCAGTAAAGAGGGGGCCCATTTGGAATTACATGTATCGTCAGATCTAGATTACAAACGTGTGAGGACCACGTTGGAATCAAATGTGTAAGGCTGGGGCATTTTACATTCCACCTTACTGCGCTTACTACGCGGAGGTGTCCGGCTTCCCGTAATTTAATGGCACCTTCTCTGCAGCCCTAGCAGCTTCATCCGTGGTTCGCTCTGCCGGAACCTAGGGAATAGCTTTTCCAGAACCTGTCATGGCGGAGGTTCTAGACATAGTCCCAATCACTCGACAAATAGGATGTTTATCTACATTTACACTTTCCTATCGCGTAAGGCAAGTGGCACCACAGGGCTTCATCGTGAATAGAAAAAGAAAAATAAAACTAAAAACCAAACTCCACCTTCCTATGCGGTGAGCTTCAACGCTAGAGTGGAGTTTGTGTGCCTTGAAATTTCTCGTATACACTGGACGCCTCACGATGATCCGATGCCGTCCTGAGGATCAACGAGTTTGCACCGTTCACGCGACTACCTGGATATGCGCCTTACCGGGGGGGAGGGTGTCGCCGGTAATGCGCACTCTCATCAAGGTACGTATCAAATACGGTCTGCCTAACCAGAATAAAGGGTGTTGCATGCTGAAGGAACCGTGGTTGGTGACCACGTTGCTGACATTCATAAGGCCGGAGAACGGCGGGCATAACGGGAATCTCCACAAGGCACAATGATTGGTAGGGTAATGAGTACAGTAACAAATCCTTACGGGCCAGTGACAATATGCACCGGAGAGTCTTGGGAAAGTCTTGGCAAGAGGCTTATATCTGCCGGGACGATAGGAAAACAATTCTCGGTTGAGATGGTCGTACTTGAATACGCAGATGGAGACACAAAGAATGGGTTAGAGGTGGCACGTTAACACTTTTTGGGGAAGGATTCGAATTCTTCATTCTAGCGCCAATAATGTTCAACAAGTGGACGGGAGCATTCAAAGAAGAACATTCTTTTTCATAGCCTCCACATGAAGGGTCAATCCTGAGTCGTTGTTGCGGATCCACTGATTTCCTAGCGTGACCCACTTAGGACCCAGTCATGCATGCACTGCCACACTGATGGTCCGCTGTCATTTGGAATCGCAAGGGTGGTAAATTCACCAGGGAATCTTGGGTGCTATTGCTGGTTAAAAGCATAAACGTAAAATTCAGAAAAGTAAGACCAGGACGATTAGAAGACGACCAAAGATCAGATCAGATTGCGAACGATGTTGACAGCTGCTGAGTCATCTTGTGCTCCACACCAGCTTAAAGATTGAAGTTTCCAAGGTTCTCTAATCTGTAAAGAAAAAAAAACCGCACAAAACTACGGGTCTACAGTAGTGAAACATTTGAGCAGAAATTCGGGTCAAGTCTACCGATCTTGGAGTGAATCCCCTAACTAAGTCAATGGACGCGAGTTCCAGGTAAACGAACCCCTGAGAAGCTACCAAAATTCGAGGCGATTTACCTCGGCCTATAAGAGGGGTAGCCCTACCAGGACACGAACTTCAATAGTGCAATAAATGGGACTGAATTATTGGGTCGTCTGACGTACCCTCAAGACATTGACTCAGGTGCTTTTGCCTCTTGAGGCTTTCGTGTACGGTTACATGGCAAAGCTGATCTGGTTGACGCGGTCAATGGTAGCGAAGGCAAAGTCTTGGCTAGTTGCTCTAGCTAACAGTGTGGCTGCGACTACCGGGCAGTTCCATCTCCAGGTGGGAACTAGTCACAGGGGTTCCCACATTAATCCCCGATCGTCGCACTTAAGGCCGGGTTTGGCGTGTCCGTTCCATACGTACGTACGAACTGACGCTACACTAGTTCAGTATACTTTGTGGCAACCGGGAAAAGCCAATCTACACGCCATGAGTGGTTTTCTGCACTTTCTGTTTAGGCAGTGATTGTCGGGTCCAGCGGGAAACGTCAGAACAGCATCAGCGCAGTCGAGGTTCCAGCTGGTCCTGGTAGGGCGTCAGCCTAAGCCCTAGAAGGCTGCAGCTCAGTGGCGAAGGCGCGTGTGTGCGCCAGGGCGCCTCTTTCTCTCATTGGGGTAAGAGATGCGACACCCGCGTCAGCCTCAATCTATAGTTGCGTTGCAGTCTCTATACATCGTGACCTTGTTCCTACGCACATTTTTATTCGCGGGAAGTTGCATTCTGATCCAGAAAAAATCCACCCCTTGCAGCTTGCAGAGCGAATCGGTGTGCAAGTTTGGGGTTTGTCAAGGGTGCCCCACTCACGCGGCGTGGACCGCTCGGCTAGACCTTGTCTGCTATGTGAACACACACCGAGATTTCATGAACCTCCGTCGGCCCATTACACAATCGTGCGCAGTGGCGGATTTGGCCAAGGCGGGGACTTAGGGATCAGTCTGCATTTCCATGTAGTGCGGTCGCCTGCTGGGGCACTATGTGACGTTGATTGAGCCAATGATATAGCGGAAGTGAAGCCCCTCTGTTCCCCTGTATTCGCGGCATTGAGTGTGTCCCGCAAGCCGTATCCAATCCCGTGGAATGCGGAGGTAATGGCGGGTGGATAAATCCAGCGCACTGGGTCAATCCACATCTCTCGAATTGCCCGTGTCGGGGCTTCCTAACCGCCTATTAGGATTGGCTGATTCATACCGGGTATAAACATCTCATCTTAATATGGTTCCGGCTATTTCATAGTGAGATTGTCAGTACCGAGGGAGTGGATGTCGTGTCTTGACTCTTCCAGGCTGCGCGCGTGGGGAAGACTCCAGAGACTCTTAGTAAATTACGGTGCCTGAGGCGGCAACATCACCTGGTGCCGTCTACCCTTACCCTACAGTACCCTTTTGGGCTTGAGAGGCTTCTCTCTACTCGAAAAACTTAGTTATTCTAGACGGGAATAGGAGAAGAAAGGTTCCCCTGATGGCTTGAACCACGTGGTCCACGACCATGTTGATGCATAAATAAGCTTCTTCCACCGTATCCCGGACAAGGCAAAGAACAAATGTCATTCTTCTTTCCAACACTCTATGCCAAGTCTAAGACATTCCTTTCCGGGCAATCCAGTATCTGAAATCACATATCATCGTTATTGAAAAAAATTCATTGGAGGGTTTCCTGCTGCAACAAAGTTTATTCGCCTTAAATGCTGATGGCGTTAATTAGTACCGGGAACTTTCGCTACTAAAGACTGTTTATTGGTACCTCATTTTGCTTTCGCTTCACCGTTTCTTTTTTGCGAACCACCATTCAGCGCTTGGTTCGCGTCGTCGTATATTGAATATTTTTAGGTGTGGGGACTAACTTCACTACTTTGTGCAACGGGCAAGTTCTGATCCGACGCTATCTATATTGCTTATTCGTACCTTACACAGCAAGGCAGTGTACGCACTTACACCGCAAGATGTCTTGGGAAAAGCCGAAAATCGGACATCATTAAGTTTTGTTCCCAATGATCTCCATGTGATGTTCAAATCACACCATGACATGGGACCCATATGATGTAACAGAAAGCTCGTGTATCAAATATAGATGGATCATCAGGTGGTGAAGAAAATTCGGAGTATGGCCGTGCCCCAGAGGAGGCCAGTGCGCTTCAAAAACCAGTAGCCGGCGCTATACAGATCCAGATTCATGGCCGCCCTGAAGTGGAGATTAAATGTCGTAGGAGCCAGTTCGTATCCCTTTCCGAAACAGAATTAAAGTAAAAATTCAATAACTGTAAATTTACATGACAGGGCGTGCTGCAATGACTCGGCACCTACTCTCGGGCTTGCTAAAGCTGTGCAATGTTTCAATCAGTAAATTAAACACGAGGACGGGCACGAGGGGTTCGCGTTTTTTGATGCGACTCAACGAAACAATGGCCCCGTTGCAGTGCATAGCAACCTGTGAGAGGGCGTCAAAACGCCCTATGGACATAAGCATGCATAAACATCGATATACGAGTCATGAAACTATGATCTAATAATAATAGTTCATAATCAACTTTTTTCAAGATTTCTTAATTTTATAGATCAAATATCTCACAGACCCTCGGAATATACCTTGCAATCTGTATGTCTAAGGCCGAGAGAAGACCGAGTAAGAGCGACGATCAGCAGACCCCACTGATCAGCCACCAATTTCTATTGATCCATGTGTCAAGCCACTCAAACTGATGCGATCAGCACAGCACCTTCGAAATCGATTCTGCTTTCATCTGGATGGCCACTTGCGTCAGTGGAGGCGACGAGTCGTTATCCATACTCTATGCTCCTCACATCACATTCAGCCAGCCATGCAGTTCGAACCAGGAGCAAGGAGCTCCGTGAGGCTCGATCTCCGCCACAGCGCCGCTAGAATCGAGGAGCAGGCATCAGAATCCTGTTCCAGCCTTGCCTAGCGGCTCAAGGACCAAATTCTCCGACGAGCCTCCTATCTGAGACCTGTCTCATTGGTGATACGAAGGCAGCCGACGCACGTTAGGCAACATTTGCGGCTCTTGCTGACCCTTCAACGAACCAGATACCCATACGGGGAAGATGGCACAGCTGACAGTATTTCCAGGGTGTCAGCCTAATCTCAACAGGGCTGGCTGCACTCCGGTACACGTTGCGCCAGTCATAATGTAGATCAACTCCAATGAAAAGCTACTCCGTACTGCCCACCGTGCACACAGCATTTGAGCCTTGTACAAGCTTGCCAAAACAAAGTGATACAGTATCGGTGATGTGTGACCGTCTAGCCTGGCCAATGGCCAATAACACTGCAATCCCAACACTATTAAGTGCCTGACTGGCGAACTTAGGGCTGCATACTGCAGACACCAAACAAAGCCCGTGGCTGACGGAGTTCGCATTCCCTCCATTCCTACGACAACTCCTCTTCCTACAGTAGGACGCTCGCAAAGCCCGGGTAGATGATCTACTCGCACGCAAACCCCGAGCATGCAGTCGCGCGCCAAGGCAAGCAAACTATAATGTCAACTGAATCGCGAGGTGAATCTTGAACACTGGTGGAGCAAGCACTGTTCGTCGGGTTTGCTTTGCTCCACTTTACCGTCTCAACGGAGTCCCTACTGTACCCCTTGGCAAGCCCTTGATTCTCCCCCACGAGGGTTTTCGTCAATTGCTTGCCCCACATTAGAGACGCGCGCTGTCAGGGTTGCGCTCTTAATGCAATGGTGTTTCATCCTTAAAAAGATCAGCAACATTCAAACGCCAATGACGCTGGGCTTGACCGGGCGGTGATTAATTTCCTCTCCTGGGTGGAGGACTTTCCAAGGTTGGTGAAGCAGAAGGAGGCTGTGCAAAAGTGGGTCACCTTCCTGGGTCTCCCGATTGGCCCCACACCCTGCGACGTCTGTATGCGTATTACCGGTTTGAGACCGTCATTACAGTCTGCACTCTTGACATGTTTCATTTGTATCTGAGAAACTGCGCCATATGTATTTGCAGTGTATATAATACTTGGTTATTTCAGCATGTCTTTTACCAACTTTCTTTTCAAATAGCACACTAGCAATCTCATTGAAATCCCAATCACCTATGGAATGTCAACAAGCTACAACATAACCGCTCAACCGAGCCCTCTCATTGGCAGGCCCCAATATCCTAGTGGGGGTGGGGCAGTGCATTCGCCTTGCAGGGGAAGCTCCCAGCTAGCAGTGGAGTCACATTCTAGTGAATCGACTCAAAAGGCGAAAACATCTTGCACTGATATCATAGTTCCCCTTTCGCGCCAACGCTATAATAAACTTCGGCCCCTATGGACCCCTTTTCCCGCTAGGGGTATTTGTGATCGCCTTGCATGTATCTATGACAGTTTCAAGTTTAGGCGGATCTTGATTGATAGTTTCGCAGGAGTGGATTCGGATTCAGAGTCGGGATTCGCGGTAAGCTGCGTCTGATCATTGGGAGTGGCTGCGCTGCGTCACTCGACCGCTTTTTTTTTGCATTGGGCTTATTGTCTGTGCCACGAATTCTTCGCTCATTCGAGGATCATAGGATCATGCATGTCATTCTTTTGGTCTTTTGGGCTGCTTACTTGGTCGTGTCGATTTGGGTTATGTTTAGGTGGTTGCTGGGTTGATTGCTTAATTGACGCTTAGTTCTGAAGTATATCGTGCCAAGATGTGACCATTACGTGTCCTACTCGGTTGGAGATACTCTGTAAGATGATGGATATTAATCCTTGTGATTAATGTGGCAGTTACTATACGTACTATTGAGTTCATTAATCAATTGAAAGTAGGTTAATCTAGTGACAGTTGGGAGCCCTAGGCTCGGACCCCAAATATGTATAGTTCGACCTAGCGGGTGGGGTCGTTGAGGGGGTCGACGAGGCATTGCTAGGCACCTGTGTATTTAAACCACGCAAAGTTATGCATGACGTCTATTCCAAGATTCAAAAATTATAGTTAATCTATATTTGGAGGTCTAGGCAGACTCTGTTGATGTCTTAGCCGGTACATCATGCACCCTACACACTGTCGTCAATAGGAAGGCTGCCACGTGAAAACACCAATCATATATTGGGGGTAGTAATATACAGCGGCCCGTGTTAGAAAGTCTAGAAGCTCAAGGCATTGCACTCGGAAGCCTACAGCCTAGCGTGATTTTTCCAAGACCAGGCTGTGCTAGTCTCGAGCCACAGTAAGATCCAACCCGACAGACCAGGCGTCCCGCTCAACCCCTCCACGTAAGCATCTCTCATAATCCTAAACTCTAGAGAACAGGGCGTTCGATCTACCGAACAGCGGGAAATTATGTGACAGCCCACTAGGGCTGATGGGGTCAGATTCTAGAAGAGGGGGTTTCACGAGCTCCGCCTCAAACGGGAATGCTCTAGTGCTTATTTTTCCCTTTATTCCACACATCACCCATGCACAAGCACACATGCAGTTCTTACCGACGGAGTTCACGGAGCCTTGGTCCCCGACTAGGTTTAACGTTAGATACATTTTTTTTCAAAGACATAAGCGTGTTCGAGTTGAGCTAAGGTAGCAGGGGTGTGCTGCTAGCAGTTTATAGGCAACGGCTTTGTGGAAGGCCTTGCATTAGATGAATATTTGCTGCATATGCACACTGGAAAGCCGAATTGGGCACCCCCCGCGGTAGATGCCGAAGGTTAAAAGAGATCCATTCCTGCAGGATTTAGAACCCAGCACCTTCTTGCAAATTGGACTGTTCGCCATTCAATATGCGCGTTCGTGAAGGGCGCGTGCTCGGTCTGCGAGATTCTGTGGGCGGCCTGGCTTCGTGGCACCAGCCTAATATTAACTAGCTGCTTTATCCTGCTAAGCTGACGAGTAGTCAGGGGGGAACGGCCTTGTGCAAATAAAGTCTTGGTGATCAAGGCAGAATTTATTTGGCAAGTGACGGCCTTCGGGCTTCAAGATTCCGTTCAGTGAGCGAATCCTGCAGAGGGCGGCTGTTATCAAGAACGCCTTGCCCAGGAAAGAGGATCCCGGGCCAACACTCCTTGTTGAGCTTGGTGCATGTGAAGGATGAAGTTCGCACATTCGGGACACTCAGTCTGGACACCACGTAGCTATACTCTCTAGCTGGTACCTTGGAACCTCATGACACGCATTGCGCTTATAATGGTCTGTATCTTACGGTAGAAGACTAAAGCTCACGAGTCGGGACCGATGGAAATAAAGACGGGTTCTTCATCCTTTCCTGGTTTCTCTTGGCCCTTTCGATGCCACGCAGCCGGTCGATGCGCATTTGATAGAAAGTTCTATATTTTATGAGCAACAGAAGTTCATAGAGTCACCAGATAAACATACTTATGTAAGGCAAATATCCGGGACTCATTGTCCGTCTTCGTATCAGTGCCATTTTTAATCGATTCAATCTAGCGAGGAAAACGGTTAGCACATGCATGCCATCGTCCATACTATAACCACCACGCACCTTGTCATCTCTGTCTTTTTCATCATTGGCTTTTGAGTCCGAAACCACTTTATCTTTATCTTTTGGGTTATCCTTTTCCTTGTCTTTCTCGTCCTTGCTAGACTCTTTGGTTTTCTCTTTCTTTCGTTTCTGTTTCTCTTCGTACTCTTGTTTGACCTTTTCAATCTCTTTGGCCATTGCCTCTTCTTTTTGGCGTTTTGCGTCGCCCTCTGTGTCAACAATAGGGGAGCAAAAGTGGCGGTCTTGCAGGTGTGCGGGGCACACGTAGAAGAAATCCTAAGCGACTATCAGTGGCCATGTTCCGGAATAGAGAGAGCTGACTTCCAAATGGGAAGGTTGTGCCTTGGATTTGGGAAGAATACAAAAATGGGCCAGATCTACCTTATTGTCCGGCGTGATTAACACGCTCGTTGATGGCTTGTAGCAGATTAAGCATGATTTGGCGGATGTGTCTGCGACTCGCCGCAAGTGGTAAACGTTGGTTAGAGACATGGCAATGATGCCACACGGTCGTCGCTTCGAGATGAAACTTCTTTGAGGACTTTAACTACTTCTGGCTGAACAAGTGTATGAGTGTACTTGGGTTGAATTGAAGTTGCAAGTTGTAGTGGAGGTAGTCATGTGACCTATATGAAGCCGCGGATACACCAGGCTTCGACTACATGCAGGCCTGTATGATTGAAAGTTCTATAGGGATTACATTTTCCTAAGTCTACTTGGAGATCGGCAATTTGATCCAGAATCTGTTACAATGAAATTGTCCATCAAGAAATGAAAACAAAACGCCCAACCATGCATTTGTCCACTAGGAACCAACTCCTGTAGGAGTGCAGAACATAACTTGAGCGACCAGTCTATGACGACAATCGCTACTAATACACATAAGATTGATTGGAAGCTCCTTAGCTCCAATAAATACCATCGTAGATCATGACTCTTCCATGTCGATGCCAGCGGCCTCCTTCGCTAGCCTGAGGTCCTTGCCTGCAAGCCCGATATCCCGTAGGTAGGGCTTGAAGGATGTCAGCAGGTCACTAAGACCGCTCTTCAGTGTATCCAGCACGAGATCCACATCAGGAACCCGGCGGGCTTCCGCTTGCGCCTCTGGCTGACTTGACGGAGGGAAGTTGACATCTGTCCAGTGAGCATCTAAGCCGCCCTGGTGGACAAACGCCTCCAGGGACACGATGGTGGTGGTCAGAAGACGGATCACAGACGGGACATCAGCTTGGACCTTGCCGTACTGGTCTTCTGCCAAACTAGCGATCAGAAGCCGGGTCAAGCAATCAATTGCATCAACAATACAGCTCAGAGACGACTCAGGACCCCCAAGAACGATGTTAGATGCGCGCTGTGCATACGACTGACGGAAAAATTGACCAATAGGGGAGCGAAGGAACTGCGCAAGCACTGGGTGAACATTTTCAGGTTTATAAGTGGCTGAGGGGCCTCCAGTGAGCAGCTTTAGCTCCTCGGAAGATGCCATGATTCTCTTTTTGCGTTCCGGGCTGAGGACAGCAGACGAAGCCCGATCAAGCACCTGACGAGCACGGGCTCGCGCCTGAGGTGTCCAGTCTGGTGACTGACCGTAGGATTTCGCAGCCGCGGAGAAGGCATCGCCAAATTGCTCCTGGCGCGAGGTGCCCTTTGGTGAATCTGCGAAAACATTTTCAGTCTTCGGGGCATCCGTGAGTCGAGGCAACGTCTGGAGAGTAGGCTGGGAGGCTGTTGTCTGTGCCGATGGTTTGGCACCAGGGGCAGGGGCCTTGCTGGCATCGATTCGGGCACTGATACTCTTGATGACGTCTGTGAGGCATTCCAAGGTTTGGGACCAAGTCGTGCCATGGTCACGGTCAATCTCGTTGAAGATAGCCTTACGGCGTTCGGGTTGTCGCTGGCTGATGAGGCTGAGCTCCCAAAGCGCGAAAGCTTTCACAACTGGCTTCTTCGCTTTCAAACCGTTGATCAGACTGCCATTGGGGTCTTTGGCTTCACTTGTAAGCGGCTGACCACGCTTCAGAGGCTCCTTTCCAATAAACACCGAAAAGAAGAGGTTGGTGCATTGCCAACACAAGACCAGGAGAGAACCCGAAAACCAAGAACGAAGAACCAAGAGTAAGAAACCTGGTGGGAAGAATGATTCGGGCTCCGAGGCAGACCGAGGGAAGTTCCAAAAGAGCTTCGCAAAGTATAAAGACCAGCTCCACGCGCTCTGTCGAAGGAACAGTCGGTACACCACGGGAGTGACAGCGGCCACTGTGGCGGTTCTTGTGAGACCAGTGATAACTATCTGCGGCAACGTATTCTGGATATGCTTGGAAGTCGGGGGGACGGGATGTGTCCGCTGATCGTCTGAATTCGGCGCTCGCTTAACAACCGGGATAGGGACGCTGTCGTAGTCGTAGTAGAGATGGCACGCGGCTTGTACACACGCCAGAATCAAGTGGAAGCTGTGGATGTAGATAGGTCTCTCGTTCAGATGCGGGCGTTCATGTGGCCTGATTGTGGTCAGTGTTTGTTCAATGCAGCGATTGCTCATGGCATGTGACGTACCTGCCGCGATTCACCATCTGCAGGTGCGCACCGGTCGAAGAAGACCAAATGTAAATCTCAGTGAACCACCATGCCGAGAATAGATACCAAGCGAAGGTCTGCGCGACTTGAAGAGGGAAAAGATATTTCAGGGTTGCGAGCGAAGATGTTGTGGTCCTCGATCCAAGGTGCATTTGGCCAACCCGGAGGACGAAAATGACGAACGAGGAGATAAACAGAAGAACGGCGCGAACTCCACAGGAACCGATGGGGAACCATGACCAAAAGACTGTGTCAATTGCTAGCGTCAGATACAAGACCATGGAATTGAAGAAAGTTTCGAGATGGAGCGGGCGCTTGACTTACACGACGTCTTGTTACCGATCGCAATTGCAATGCCATAACAGACCAAGAGAGCAAGCGCAGAGGCATGAACGAAGCGCCGGTGCAGCGACGAGGTCAAAATGCGCCTATACGGCCGAGGTTGGGTTGCGGCCATGATGTGAAAGCTAGCGTGGGATGTTACTCGGGAAAGACAATGGGACAACACTTATTGCATGGTCCGGGCAAACATCCCAGAAGCTGCAGAAGCTGTGGTATGGGGCTGGTAATCTTGCGACGAAGCTGGGGTCGAGATAGAATCGAAGGCGCGCCGAGACGATGGGATCGAACACAAAGCCGGGCCTCGAATATTTTGAGGCATCAAAACACACCAGCCACGATAGCGGTCAGGTGATAGCGTGGCGCAGATACACTTGGATGAACGGATCTTTTCATTACATAATCTATATGTGGCTCAGTCACAATATACACTAGTCTAGATAAAGGCAAGCGTGGAATGATACGTCATGTGAGTTGACCTGCATTTCCGTTGCAGCAGGCAGAACAATCAGCGGCATCTTCACTTGATCTGCGAAGTTTCGTCGCTCGTCATTCTTTTTCCTTTTTTGACATCAGCCAGCATGTCTTTTGATCGCCTGAGCTCGCTAGAGGCCCAGCCTACCACCATGCGCCGGGATGAAGACCCGCAGTACCGCGACGATCCTGGCTTCGACCATCTGGCGGAGTCGCTATCTGATCAAATCTTCTCATTAACATCGAACACCACTCGCCTGTCGAGTCAGATTGCCCTCCTTGGTACAAAGCGGGACACTGAGCGGGTACGCGAACGGGTCCATAACCTCCTCGAGGAGACTCGAGCGGGGTTCAAGGAAGCAGGAGAAGGTCTCAAGAAGATTCAAACATGGGAGGATGTCAATGTATGTCTCAGGCTGAACAATTTCAAATGCAATCGATTAACCCATTTTACTACAGCCTTCGCAGAAATGGACCCAGCAGAAGCTATCATCTGAATTCAAAGCCAATCTGGATGAATTCCAGACTGTCCAGCGTCGGGCTTTAGAAAAGCAACGCGCATCTGCCGTAGCTGCCCGTACCGCTATCGAGGACGGCGAGCATCCATCTGGAGATGCCGATGTTCAGCTCCAAGAACAGCAACTGCTGGAACAGCCACGATTGGCCAACCAGGGTGAGGTGGACTTCCAAGAAACTTTGATCATCGAGCGGGAGGAGGAGATTCGCAATATCGAGCAGAGTGTTGGCGAACTGAACGAATTGTTCCGAGACGTTGCCCACATTGTCGGTGAGCAAGGCGGGCAACTCGATATCATTAGTGAAAACGTTCAGAATGTCACCCAGGACACACGAGGCGCAAATGTTGAACTGCGCAGTGCCAGCCGATACCAGAAGAATGCGCGCAACAAGGCATGCTGCTTATTTGTCATTCTCGCTGTCATCTTGCTTATCATTGTGCTTGCAATTGTTCTTGGATAGATATACTTGCTCTACACCCCTGGTTTGACTTGATTTGGCGATCTCTTTTATCCCTCTGTTATGGTTACACACGATATCCCTCATGCATGATATAGTCCCGGCATTCCGCGGGCCTCCGTTGAATACAATTTTCGTTTTTCTTGTCTATCTCGTTAATGGCGTTTATGAGTGAATGGAGAACATCATTTTCTTTGGTCTTCGATCCTCTAATGCAGTATCGTACATAGTCTGGTTATACATAAATTATACATCTGATGCTTTGGGGCCAATCACGCCCATGCTCCGTTTTCGCCTTGCTATAACTGAGGGCATCAAGTCTGCCCCGGATAATCAAAACTGGAAAAGCGGGTATCATAGGCCAACGAAGCGATTGAACCTCATCCTCCATCCTTCATAAGAGTTCAATTTCGGCCGCACATCCAAAAAGAAGCTAAGCTTCTCTGGTCCAGCGTTTCCTGCTAGGCCCTGGCCTCCATTGCTAGTAGGTTTTCCTTGGTAGAAATCAATCACATATTCAATCTGCTCTCCGTTGCAACGCTCGACGACCCAGTCATGTCGATCAAATGGACGTTGGTAGCCAAGCCATCCGTTAATCCGTGCACGAGGGCTAAGGTACTCGGGATCAACTCCAAGTCCACGGAAGGAGTATAGTTTAGGCCCGCCACATTTCGTGCTTCCGGGATCCGATGATGGTCCCTTCTTTTCCCAATCCTGGATCTGTTTCCATGCGCGCTCATTGACAGCATTGTGAATGGGGATAATTGAAGCGACTGAGGTTGCTAATTCGGAAGCCGTGGAGGTAGAATTGGGAGTATTGCCCTTGCGCATCAAGGCTTCAAAGAACTGTTTTTCAGATGGATAGATCCAGTTGCCTGTTGCTTCATCGCGGCCAGTTTCGGACTCGGCGTTAGACGGGCATCCATGCGACGCGGCGTTTGCGGAAGAGGCGTATGCGGTCGGAACTTGTTTAATGCCTTCGGGGCAGGTCTTCGCGGCGTCGCCAGCGCGTGGTATACCGCTAACTTCTCGGTCTGTTGACAGCGGTCTTTGCAGCTTGACTGGTGTCTGGCCCGCCTCTGGAGCAGATCCGGGGGTGGGAGGATGAGGTGAATTGGCATGTTGTTGCAACCAAATCTCGCGAGTCTTATGATCCACGGGGCATGTCGCTGCCGGTGGCTCTGCAGGTGCAGATGGAGTACTTGCGCCAGCCCCCATGGTGATAATTGGGTGGTTATTGGAAATCGGAATGTCAGGGCTGGGGATGATTGGAAATTGCAGATTAATGATCGGCACTGTAGGAACTAGTGATCAATAATTTTGTTCTCACCGCCCAACTGACACTAGTATTCTAGTATTGAGTCCCCAACAAACCCCCTTTAACTTTCTAGATATCATTGCCTCGGGGAATTTTGATCGATTTCGTTTTCTTTGAAATAATCTACATTCAAAATGGCCACTTCATCCAACCAGCCCGTTTTCCGGGCCACTACCACTGCCCCTGTCAACATTGCTGTGATCAAGTTAGTTACACACAGTGCCCCTCATGCCCCTCAGCTGACTTCCAAACATTGGCATACCAATGCTAACAATCGATACTCCAGGTACTGGGGCAAGCGCGATACCACTCTCAACCTCCCCACTAACTCTTCTCTCTCGGTGACTCTCTCGCAAAAGTCCCTTCGCACCCTGACTACCGCCTCGTGCTCTCCCTCCTACCCCACTGAGGATACTCTCAACCTGAACGGCAAGCCACAAGAGATCCAGTCATCCAAGCGCACTCTTGCTTGTATCTCCAGTCTCCGTACTCTCCGCAAATCCCTGGAGGATGCGGATTCCTCGCTGCCCAAGCTCTCTTCTTACCCTCTCCGAATTGTCTCTGAGAACAACTTCCCCACCGCGGCTGGCCTGGCCAGTTCTGCAGCTGGATTCGCTGCTCTGGTTCGTGCCGTTGCCGATCTGTACCAGCTGCCCCAGTCCCCCCGTGAGCTGAGCCGTATCGCTCGCCAAGGATCGGGCTCTGCCTGTCGCTCCTTGATGGGCGGATATGTCGCATGGCGCACAGGAGAACTCGCTGATGGAACTGACAGTCTGGCTGAGGAGGTTGCCCCGGCATCCCACTGGCCCGAGATGCGGGCTATCGTCCTCGTTGTCAGCGCCGAGAAGAAGGATGTTTCCAGCACCGAGGGTATGCAGACCACTGTTGCTACCTCCGAGCTTTTCGCTCAGCGTGTGTCATCCGTTGTTCCCGAGCGCATGACCGCCATTGAGGAGGCCATTCGTGACAAGGACTTCCCCAAGTTCGCCGAGATCACCATGCGTGACTCTAACACCTTCCACGCTACTTGCCTCGACTCGTGGCCTCCAATCTTCTACATGAACGATGTTTCGCGTGCTGCTGTCCGCCTGGTGCATGACATCAACAACGCCGTTGGCCGCACTGTTGCTGCTTACACCTACGATGCTGGCCCCAACTCTGTTATCTACTACGAGGAGAAGGATACCGAGCTGGTTGCCGGTACTATCAAGTCCATCTTGGGCGCTACCGCTGGCGGCTGGGACGGTCCTTTCTACGAGCCCCTGGCCAATGTCACCTCCGGTGTTTCCCTCGAGAAGACCGACCCCCGTGTCTTGGATGTCTTGAAGAACGGCATCAGCCGTGTTATCCTGACCGGTGTCGGTGAGGGCCCTATCTCCGTCGAGGACCACCTCGTGACCGAGACCGGCGAGATGGTCAACCAGTAAGAAGATCAGCGATCATATTACGATACAATAATATTGCTACAAGCGACTTGGATAATACCCCCTTTCCTTCTGTGAAGGAATCAATACTCCAGTCATCGCAATGATGATACAAATGTCTTTCATTGTATCTATTTTTATTTCGGGCTTTCATAAAAATGCATTTCAGCTTGGTACATCCTAAAAGTTGAAGCCAAAAATAACTTGAATTTTAATGACCTACAATTCCTTCACTAATTAAATCCTTCAGTGAGCAAGTGGAAGTCTCAACACTTTGCACAATCATCGCATCGCCTGAATCCATACCCTAATGAATGACATGTATTGATAAATCTCTTCTGCTCTTGTCCAGCCTTAACACAGCACCCGTCAAACCCACATTCAGTTGGCCCAAAGACTGCCCCAATCCTTTCACATGCATGCTTAGACGTACTGAAGCCCCCGTTACAACTGCATTTGATGGCCTCTGTAGACAGTGCACTGCCCAGTAAGAAAAGAGCCAAGACACTGCAGATCGGCAGATGCATAATCTAGAGGCAGACTTAGTTCGAGTACCAGCTTTTCAAGAAATACAGTAAGGACTTACGGATCCGAGAAAGCACGGACCAGCTCAGCTTAGATCACAATTCTTTTAGTCGTTGGGAGAAATAGAGAAGCTTTATAGACAATCGTGCGATCTTCTTTTCTCCGCAAGCCATGGCATGTATGCCGGGTAATATCTGACCGTGGCTTCCAAGTCGTAGTGTCACCTTGCCTAAAAGCCTGGAAGTACTGAAACCATGCATTTCAAACCGATGAAGTTCCCCACAGTATGAGATATTGCAGTGCTGATAACAGAGAAACCTTACCAGTGGGAGTGTTGAGACTTTCGTGTGACTAGCCATCTGTAGCTCCGGGTAGTTACATAGGATCAAGGCATTCTATTGGACCAGTACTGGAGGCGTAGTACTCAACATACACTTTGAGGATGTTAACTTCTCTCGTGGCACATTTCGTGCATTGCTCTGAGATACTCAACGTTGAATCTCTGTATATTTCATTAAAAAGCACATGGTAAATGGCGAGGTGTGAGCACATCTGATTTGGATATACTCGCCTGGAGACCACAGAGAATTATGAGCTTATCCGGTATGTTTCACAGTATGTTCTTGAAAACATACCCCGAAAAAGTGAGCAACATTTAATCAAAAATAGGCAAGATTACTGCTTGGCAACAACTACAGTCACCTAGAAACCCAGATACACCACCTAATTAGGGCGGTAGGCTAAGTTTGAGAAACAACACAATACGTAAACTTTATTAACCACCCAATGATTTACTCCTTCACGGGGAATTTCTTTATAACAAGATCAATCGCATACTCATACCCCTGTACACCACAGCCAGCCTGAAGTATAAATGTCAGCCACAGAACCCGAAAAGATCACAGCAGAGAAGGGCACATACAATAATCGCCTTAGCCTTATCCTGAAAGTAAGAGTGATGTCTCCATTCCTCTCTAGCATGAATATTCGACACATGCAGTTCGATAAAGGGAATAGAAACACCAAGAAGAGCATCCCGGATCGCAACAGAGGTGTGTGTAAATCCGCCAGGGTTCAGAACAATACCATCCGTTCCATCCGTTCGGGCTTCTTGGATTCGGTCAACGATGGCGCCCTCCCAGTTACTAGATAGTCAATATTAGAATCAATAATCCTAGGAAGGCATAGTGTAAGTGAGGTATAGGTAGGTCGTACCTCTGGAAAAAGTCCACAGTTGCGTTGTGCTCATTTCCTTGCTTTTTTCCGGCTGTCTCGACGTCTGCTAGGGTCTCATATCCGTAGATCTCGGGCTCACGAGTTCCCAGGAGGTTGAGATTTGGGCCATTGATGACCAACACAGTCTTTTTTCCGTCGCGCATGATGATTTGTAGAAATTTATGTAGAAATCAGTATAGAATAAATATCTAGAGTAGAAAGAACGGATATTTATAGTGAATCGGCCAGAATGCCGGTGAATTCAAGGCGGGGCCAAGTGGAGTTCGTTTACCCCATGATCTCCAGCTTTGGTCTTAACCGCGTCGTTGGTGGTGCGGTAATGCGTTCTGCCGATGAAGGTTCCACTTAACTGCTCGGACTTGTCGGCTTCGGAATTATACACTCGGACTTGGATAGATGCGAGGTTTGACGACCGCAGTCTGACAATTCGACGAACTCTGATGTTTCTTTTCTTTTAACCGAATCATTTATAAAGGTAAAGCAATATCCGGTACCTTATCTCAACCTCCTCAAAGCTCTCACTGGGGTATCTGCACCAACTTTCAAGCTTTAAACTTCGAGTATCCCATTATCAGAAGCCGTGAACCAACCATGTCCTCAGTCAAGGTCCACAATGTTGGAATTATCATGAACGGTGTTACGGGTCGTATGGGGACGAACCAGCACCTTATCCGATCAATCTGCGCTATCCGAGCTGAAGGCGGCATTACCACCACCGATGGCGATATCATCATGCCTGATCCTATTTTGGTCGGCAGAAACCCTGCAAAACTTGAAGCTCTCACGAAAAAACACGGAATCGAGCGAGTCACAACAGATCTGGACGCTGCGTTAGCCGACCCACAAAACACAGTCTACTTCGATGCGCAGGTCACATCTTTACGACAAGATGCAGTCAAAAAGGCCGTCGCGGCGGGCAAGCATATTTACTGTGAAAAGCCGACGGCTGTCACGACAGCTGAAGCGCTCGAGCTGTCTCAGATCGCAGAGAAGGCGGGTGTGAAGAATGGCGTTGTGCAGGACAAGCTTTGGTTGCCTGGCCTTGTTAAGTTGAAAGGCCTTGTGGACAGCGGCTTCTTTGGAGAAATTTTGTCCGTCCGTGGTGAATTCGGGTACTGGGTCTTTGACGGGGAAAATGTCGTCTGCCAGCGTCCTAGTTGGAATTACCGGAAGGAGGAGGGCGGCGGTATCATCTCGGATATGTTTTGTCACTGGCACTATGTTATCAACTCACTTTTTGGCGAGATCAAGTCCGTTTCTTGTCTTGGTGCGACTCATATCAAGAAGCGACGTGATGAGCAAGGCGAGGCCTACGACTGCACTGCTGACGACAGTGCTTATGCGACGTTCGAGTTGAAGAATGGCGTGATCGTGCAGTTCAATTCTTCTTGGGCTGTTCGTGTGCGTCGCGATGACCTCCTTACTATCCAGGTGGATGGTACGAAAGGGAGCGCAGTGGCGGGTCTGCGGGATTGTGTTGTTCAGCATGAAAGTGTGACGCCGCGGCCGACTTGGAATCCTGATGTAGCTGGTACGGTGGACTATAATGATGGCTGGAGCAAGGTTCCTGATCGTGAGATGCTTGAGAATGCCTTCAAGACTCAGTGGACAATGTTTCTCCAACATGTTGTCAAGGATGAACCATGGCAGTATAATCTATTGGAGGGGGCCAAAGGTCTTCAGCTGGCAGAGAAGGCCATGGAGAGTTGGGAGAAGCGTTGTTGGGTCAATCTTGCTCAGTTGGAATCCAAGCTTTGATCAGAATAAAGTATATTGAGAGATGATCGCGTATAAATACAACTTGATCTTCCAATCATATCAAATTAGTAGAGTTGTGTATCCAGCACACCGTCGGCTCCTCTAATCGGAGGAATCCCGCTCTCTTCCCATGCACAGGCCCATAGATCAGAGAATCGTTGCAACAACCGCACAAATAGCCCCGGCCAAAGGAAAGACAGATCGGGCCAGATTCAAGGAATTCCACCGCTCCATCAACTCCGGAACTTCCTTGTCGGCATCAGATGTTGACTCCGCTTTCTTCAAAAGGGCATTGTTTGTCCCAGTCATAAATATAAGTGTATATGGAACAATGCCGACAGTAAGGGCAGCAGCAGCAAGATAAAGACCACTTCGACTGTATACAGTCGTCTTGTATAAAGGACCCCCTTGGCGAACGGACCATGCCAGGTAGACCAAAGAGGAGGCAACTGCGGCTGCAATTGGCGGGTTCTTCTTTTTTCCGATCTCGAAAAGGGCTCTCCATTGCTTTGTTAGGAGACTCGGGGATTTGTGGTCTTCTTTCTGGGATTGAACCAGTGCAGGTACGGTAATTGTGCTTAACGCAGCAATGTTGCCTATATACTGGGTCAGAATTAATTCAGACAGACAATGCTGTCAAAGCCGGGAATGGTCATGAGTTTCAATATACTCAAGATATACATACCAGACAACCAAGCTGCTCCAGATATACCGATGGCTTGTGCCATGCGGAGACCAAATAGTTGAGACGTCATGGTTTCGGTGAAAACGGGTCAAGGTCAATGGGTTGACTTATTATGAGGTATGAATTAAAGATAGTTTTGCTTTTCGAAGATAACGTGGCTCCTTTATAACAATGTGAAATAGCTCTATACAAAGTCCGAAAGCCGTGAAACAGCAGCATCAGCCCATAACGAGAGTGATCGGTCTTCGGCGGATTTTGTCGGCTTTTGGACCGGAATTTGACGCTAGGCCTAAAACGGTAACAAGCTTTAGCATTCCTAAGGATACAGAATCTCCAATCAGAAGCCCCGCAGCTCGAGAAAAGCGAATACATAATGACGGAAGACATCACAACAGCATGTTAAACAAAAATCGACTGGCTAATAAAAAGCTAAGACTTCTGGTTGCGGAATTTCTCCGGTGTATCCCCCTGATTCCGCCAATCAGCAGCCTTGAAAGGCTCCAGTGCCTTAAGAGCATGATAGATCCGCTTAACATTAGGCACAAAATCCAGGTCCAATCGGTACATCAAAGCCTGATCAACCGCGGGGACCAGCACGACATCCGCCATGGAGACAGAGCCACCAAAAGAAAAAGAAGAACCCCCTTCTCCAGCATGCTCAACCAACAGCCTCTCATAGGCCTGGAATCCATCGGTGAAGACCTGTCGGGCGAAATCAACCTGGTCATCAAGCTGTCCTCGAATGGACTTTACCCGCTGCGTGATACGGGAATTTGTGGGGGGTTGCGTATCGATAGCGATGATGTTCACTAGATCGCGTACCCGCACCCGATCCCGCAATGCGGGAGGGAAAAGTGGAGTCGTGTCGGGGAACCTCTCCTCGAAATATTCCAGAATCGTCATCGATTGGCGGACGATGGTCTTTTCGCCGTTCGGGCTGGTGATTACTAATGTGGGCACGCTACCGCTGGGGTTATAATGTTTGTATTCGTCGGTTTTGTGCTCCTTAGCACCGAGGTCGATGTAGGTGAATTCGAGGGAAATGCCCTTGAGTTGGGCGGCGATGATGATCCGTTGGCAGCATGATGAGCAGTAGTATGAGTATAGGTGAAAGGTGTCGGTATGCATTATGGGCTTTGTTTCGTTGAAATGTGATTTGATATGTTGTGAGTAGAATGGAGTGCGGAGGTTGGAGGTATCCGAGAGAACAATATGGAGACTAAGAGCCAATCACTTATATGTGTTGGAACTTAGCTCTCTGATAAGGACGCGTGTTACTTCGGGAATATTAAGCAACTTTGTGTTATCTTTACGATCAATAATCCGCTAACACTGATTTAGTCAAGCGTGATTCAAGCTACGGATTGGAATAACGTGGGATGCTTCCCTTACTGGAAAGATCCAAGAGCTATGTGACGTGGTTACAAGATCATACCATTCATGAATAGGAATTTCCAACGATACGGTCGACCTTCCCAGAGTCGTACTGTATTCCCCGCTGGCCTTTCAATCCCGAGAAATCGACTCGGTCTGTAGCGAATGAAAAGTTCCACCGGTGCGGTATCCCTGACCTCGAAGCTCCAGAGCTTGGAGTATTGTACCATTATTCGCTAATCTCGAACGACTATTTGTGTGACCCGGCCGTGTTGTTTGCCCATGTATGTCATGAGTAGGAACTGGAGGTACAGATTCAGTTGTTTTCTTTCTCGTACATCAAATGCACCACAGACCGGGTAGATAGAATGTTGACGGCGAGACTCCCGAAATCTAATTTGATCATTCTCATGATAGCTCTCATCTCGTGGATAGTATTGTTCTGATCGGAAAGAGTCCCGTCGACTCTCGCTTCTATAGTGCAAAAGGCATGTGGGAGGGGACAGATATAATCCGTTCTTCGCGGAAGATGTGGTGTTTCCAGACCACTGGGGAAAGTCCACCCTGTTGCATCAGCCTTTCATCAAAACCTCTTCGACAAGGTTAATATTATCATAAAATCAGCGTGGGCAAGAATGTCTTTCACGTAAATAGACTGCTTTATAGTTTCGAAATTTCGGAGAGTCAAACCTGGGGGATCACCTTTTCGCCTTGCATTAAGCTCAGATGCGATGTATAAATGAAGGCGAAAAGCATGCTGGTGGTGGTCAAAGGAGTGCCAGTGTTCGGCTTTTTTTTTCCCACTAACTCGCCAGCCGCTTGAGGGGTTCTTCTGGTTTTGGGAAATTATCCTGTACTGTGGCAAGGGCTTCTTGGAGCGTAGGAGTGCACCACAAGGGCATTTCCATCCTCTGCTTTTCCGACGGTGCAGCAAGGTCAATTGGGTACTGCTGGAGTACACCCGCTGCCGGGTGAGGCTCGAAGAAACGTGGTTCGAATTGCGGATCACCGTCATCTGTGTTTTCTACTTGCCGTGCTTCCACACCGAGGCGCTGCAAGTCAGAGGGTAATAGGAAGAACGATTCACAAGCTGCTATACGCTTTTACATCGCCCTAATTCTTCCCAGGTCTCTATTTTATGCCCTCTAGTCCCTCTGTCTTGCTTGTTCATTCATCGCGAGAGTATGGCGTGCGTCGACATGAGATGGGAGAAAGACCTCTATCCAGGTGTAGGACATTTTTCTGGAGTGAGTAGCTGTCTACAAAAATGATAAAATTGAAACAATGGCATCATGTCGATGTAATCAAGGCCACATGTTAAACTCTACTCAAACAACCGTGGCTGTAGAGGTTTCATCAGGCTCGTCATTGGATCTACAATCTAGAGATATGTACTTATTCCTGAGGGCCGTAAACTCCTCAAAATGGAAGTCCGAATATTTGAAGTTAGTAACAGCCGCTCCAATATCACGACCACAATTAGCTGAGCGGAACCTAGATCTATACCCCAGCGTATCTTGAAACAATTGCTTATAAAAGCATATTGATTCTGGTTATTTATATCTGCTAACTAGAGATCAAATTGGTGCAGTTCAGCGGCCGTAGCTGTTACTTACATTCAAAGACGTACTGTTACTCATTGCCCAGGTGTGACATGGACCTATAAACTCTTATGAACGAATAATTTGAAATGCTAATTGCAGATTTTAAAGGACCTTACTGCTTTGCAACTTCTGTCGGGGCATTCCTTTCCATCATAGAAACGGTCGCAAGGAGAATCAGACTTCCAAAGGCATGAAACGTGCAGAGACAGATGGTATATCAACTGCTCGGACCTGGACTTTTCGCTCTGGAAATAACAATTGGCCCTTATGGAAACTTTCAATGACCTGTCGTAGATTCCAAGGGAGCTTCATCGCATCAACCACCGTCTGCCATGCGGCGCTCACAGGACTTCCAATGATAGGTTTCATCGCGAGGCCGCAACATGAGACTTTCCAGTGCGTTTCAAGCTTGCTGTGGCGACGTCGGCAATACACCAATGAAGACGCCAAGGGCCCTGCCTCTTTCCTCAACCTTTTCAATTTTTGTTTCGTTGATCCTAGGTCATCTTGATCTCCACTTCCATTGGCTTCAAGGTCCATCTGCCTTTGCGATGCTCAAGGTGACAGAGTTTCGTAGGTCTTTCAGGACTTCATGTGAGAAACAAAAGGACACGAATCGCCTGCGTCTTCGCTTTCGCGGACTACCACCAGCAATGAATATAGTGGGTATCCATGACTTGTGGTGAATATGCTGGTGAGAGCCATCATTCAACTGGGTCTATTTTCTTGCTCGAGGAACCCCACATGATGCTTGTCCTCGATTCTGTTAATTAATATGTCGCTTGGCATAATTTTGGCGTCTTCCACTCTCTCCATGCCAATCTATGAACTTCAGCATTCCCTTTCTCGGTAGGCAAAACAGTCCAAAATTTGTGCGAATCAATGTCTCGAATGCTGGGAGTGTATGTTTTGCTCTTTTCCGAGCTCATTTTTCAAAAGGGGGTAGCCGATCATTCTTCATTCATGGTTGGAAGCGAGGTACTGTCACTTTGAACGCTGGAACCACCTTATTTCCCCCATTGAGCCCGGCGGATCTGGCTTTGGGTCAAGAGCTTGCAAAGGCGTGTTGGGTGATGATTGAGTGGCTTTCCCCGGCTTCCTGAGCGGGAGGTGAGATTTAGCTTTTCAGTGCCATGGTATGATAAGTCGTTTTCACTTACATAATTCATCGTCTATAGTCGAAATGCCATGCCTTTTTGTCGCTTTGTGCTCTCTCATTTGAGAGGCTGAGAAGGTGGTGGGTGGTGTGGTAAGGAAAAAGAAAAGATCGAAGGAAGAGGCCTTTTATAGTAGCGCTGCTGCCTAGACAGATATGCAAATCGATGGGTACCCATCACATTATATATGAGGAACTAGAAGCGGAGAGGACGAATTCTAAGTGCAAAAGTGCGGAGGTGTGTATACAGATTAAGTTTGGCTCGGTAGCTGCCAGGTCAAATTCGGTCGACTGATTGACCTTTCACTTTGACTTTGTTGAGGTCACTTATGCTATGAGGTCATGACAGGATCGTTCAATCACATGAGGTATGTATTGAGAGAAACAGCTATTTACTTAGAGCCTCCACATGAAAGTACGTAGGACTCATAAGCCCAAGTCTCTTCAAGACCCCTATAAATCTCAATCAATCATCCATCATTACGCGCTTGCCCTCTAAGGAAGTGAGAGGAACAACTTCTTCATCTTGGGGTAGTTGGGAGTTCCCAGGCCAGTCGCAGGGTCCCATCTAGAAGCAGTTAGAATTTGGCAGGTTAAAACGACTCGTGTCAGACTCACCCTTCAATAGCAGCGAATCCATCGGTATCACATCCAGCACTGGTACCGTTGGTGATATCATTAAGAACCTCGGGGTGAGCGTACAGGACCGGGTTGACGAAACCGACGGGTCCCTTGCCCTTTGCGATACGCTCCTCGTTGATCTAGATACTGTCAGTCATATCAATAAATATCTTTAAAGAAACAACTTACCAGAGTCAGGACCGAGGCGAAAAGTGGCGATGCCAGACTGGATCCATAGTAGAAATAATCGTATGAGTCAGTGTAGGCACGGAATCTGGCACCGTTTGCCGAAACGTCGGGATAAGCACGTCCAATACGGTTGTAAAGTCCCGAAGTGGTGTTGACATCGACCTCAAACTCCGAGTAGTAAGGGTAGGTCAGGTCGGCCTTCTTGAAGTACTTCTCCACAGTGGCCTTTTGGTACGCGGGCTGAGGGAAGTAGTTGGAGAAACCTCCAGAGGTACTGAAGTTGGCAGCGGTGCCACCGAGGTTGGCGTGCATGACGCTCTCAGCATCCTCAACGGTCTGATCAGTGTAAAGCATGGTGCCTCCAACGGATGTGACGTAGGGGCAGTTGGAGGGGTACTGCGGGTTGAAGATTTTGCTGTCTGGGCCCAGGCAGCCGTTAGAATCGCCATCACCGGCGAACGAGGCCACGCCGTAATCACCGGATGCGAAAAGGATAGAGTGGCCTTGGAGTCCTAGCTTCATGAACTCGTTGCACTGGCGCTTGGTGTAGCTGACAGGGAGATCAGCTTCAGCCTGGCCGTAGGAGGCGCTGATGACGTTGGTTGGCTTGTAGACACCGCACTGGAGCTTGCCCTTATAGCCTCCGGCTGCTGGGTCGGGGTAGACAGCGTCAATGGATGGGTCATCGCCTGTCTCTCCGTAGGCAGTGTATGTGCAGTAAGACTAAATTTGTTAATTAGCGGCAGCCATTTCAAAATGCAGAAGCAAGACATACACCATCGAGAGCATCAAGGAAAGTGTTGAACAGATTGGTGGTCGCGACCTCCTCGGGCTCGTAAATCTGGTCATCGACCTGGTACAGAGTCACCGTCTGGGGGTAGATCAATGAGAAGCTTTGAATATGATTAGTACGTATTGATGAGGCCGAGGCTTTGTCACTCACGCCATATCAATGTCAATATCAGATTCACCGGTGTTCAGAGAGCTGTAGGCTGGCACAGAGTAATTGGCTCCATCAATCATAGCAGGGATGGGGTAAGTACCCTGTGGCACCCACGGGGCATACGCTTTGTAAAAGAGGTCGATATCCGACTTGGCGAAGTAATCACCTTGTTCATAAAGACCAAGAGAGTTTCCTTTAACTGCCGTCTTGGCGTCCGGGATATTATACATGGCCTTAATGCAGGTCGGGGTCATGTTGTAGCCACAGCCCTGAAGATCTTCCGCAAGGGACAGAGCCTTGGCAGGGATCGAGTAGTTTTCTTCATCAGCCACGGCCTTCGAATTGGTCTTAACACCAATCAGTTGGGAAGCTCGCTTGGCCTTGGTAAGCTTTTTAAGCACTGGGGTCAGCTTGACACCGGGTGTGATGTAGTCAATGTGTCTCTGAACATGCTCCGGAACATGGTACCTGTGGTTCATCGATTTAATAAGTTGATCAGTCGCCTATGATAGAAACAATTGCCTTACTCGTCGCATCCAACTTTCATGCTCGAAGTAGCCACGTGCTCGTGCTCATAGAACTCGGTCTTGAACAACCGTTCCGCTTCATGTGCATAGGCATCGAATGCAATCCAGCCCTTGTTATCGGAATGAACGACTCGAGACGGATGAATGCCACTAGCTTCAAGCCACTGCCGAATTGACTCCACAGCTTCCTCGGAGGGAGCGAACATATCATGCACCTCCTCTGCAGACCAGAACTTTCCATAACGGGGCGAGTCTGGGTGGGAGCTGTGTGGAGATCAGCAACAAAGAAAACAAAGGCATGAAATAGATCAGCCACTCACACTTCCATAAGATGGTCATAACCGTTTTCCAGGTTATTTTGGCTCATACCAATGCGGACAGGCAAGATTGCATCACTCTCAACCCGGCCACTCTTCACCCAGTCATAAGACTGTCGGTCCCGCTTCTCATGCAAGACATGTTTGATTGTAGCGGGGGCAGCCTCGGCCAAAGCCGCAATGGCCAAAGCAACACAAACTTGACGCACAAGCATAATGACAAGTCCAAAATGCCCACACTGGAATCACAACCAAGAAGGGAAACGGGGTACTTCAAATACATAATGCAACAGCACCGCCATATCACCGCGGCATAGCTAGCGACAAACAAGCGTCCCCACTCCTGAAAAGGCGGGATAAATTAATTTCAAGGTATCCTGACATCCTCGTGGTCTGATTGGATCCATAGTGGCACGGTCTCTGCATGGGGTATGAGACACATCAACATACCGACATGCCCACGCGTAGCTCCGAGCTAGTATAAGGATCCAGGATAAAAGCTTCGGCAATCAGCCAACTTATTTGGCTAGATTGGCTTTGTTAGCGAGGTGCAGAGATGAAATTACCAAGGTAGGTATGGTCTTATCAACCCCGCTCTGGCAGGACCAGGATTTCTCCGCAGTGTTGGGCTTTTTTTGCATCGTTATCGCAGGGGAAATGCCGCTAATTGCTTAGTGTAATCTAAGTTATGCAAGGGCGGAGTTCCGACGGGTAATATGCTCGGATACCCGGTTTACCAGCGGGGGGCTTGTTCGTTGCCCCTTGCAGAGTAAATTCGTGGCGATAAGCCACGATAGCGATGTACATGTTCACCTGGTTGGGTTGGGATTTGCTTATTATTCCGGGGTTTCAAAGTCGGATCCCACGAGGGGTGCAGTATACTACGCGATATTTGTAGCTCGATGGCCCTGGTTGACAAGAAGGGAAACATATATACCATGTACGACATAAATCCATGCAGATAGCAACCCACGCCCTAAGCGAGCAAGGAAGACTTTTTAATCACCTTCACAACAGGCGCTTCTTTCCGGGCAACCCCACCTGTGGCGATCGCTGCCATACTTTCCTCAAGTACGCGAGACCCGGAAGTAATCTGGATTTCCGGTCCCTCATCATCTTCGTCCTCGTCCTTCTTTGGTGGCGCAGCCGCAATTTCAAACACGTCCTCGCGGCAATCTGCGCACATCTTCAACACATCTTCCAGTGCTTTCTCGACGGCAGCTGCTCGTTCGCGCATGCCACGACGTAACAGGGCATCCACAAGTGCCTCTGCCTCGTTGACAGCGGAGTTGACTCGTTCCATGAGTCGTCGGATACTATTAACCAAGTATTCCTCCTCGTAGACCGTACCCTTCTTACCCTTGGCTCGTTTGCGCTCTTCACGGCGACGAGTCTTGGAGGTGTGACGAGAGGATGAAGTTTTCCCGGTGTAGCGCGTAAACATGGTGCGTCCGGCCAGTGTTGTCGCTTCTGTGGGGGCTAGGGAAACGTTATCGGGGATATCAACGCCACCTTCGCCACCTGTAGGGTCACCTCCGTAGAAGGCCAGGGGGTCTGCGGCGCGAAGCAGGCGCAATTCGCGGACACGAGGCACCTGGGCATTGAGTTGGGATTTGCAGTCGGCGAGCAGATCGGTCATTGAACCCATTGCCTCTGCCAGTCCGGTGTCGACGATTCCTACGACCAGGTCCTTCTTGCCGTGTAGCGTCAGCAGACGGGCGGCATCAGCAAATTTAGAGCCCCGGCACAGAAGCTGCGCAGCTGCTTCAATGTCATGCAGGTGATCCGCGTAGACGGTTGCTGCGGACACAAAGTCGCGAGCCTCTTCAAGGGTCAAAATGAGGTCATTAATATGCGCAGTCAACTCTTCCTCGGACAGTGAGGCCATCATAGCACAGTACAGAGACTCTCGCCACATATGAGCCAGGTGGTAAGACTTATAAGCCTCACTATACACCTCGAGTGATTCGTAGGCAATCGCGGCATCTTTGTGTTTAGATTCGCCCGAGAGGTAGTCGGCGTAGAGATGCGTGATTTCTTTCTGCTGCTCTGGGTGGTATTTGTAGATCTCAAGAGCCTCTTTGTATAAGACGTGCTTAGTAACATACCCGAGGATCTCTTCGTGGGCTCCCAGAGTGAAAAGATGCTTTAGGGCCTTGGTGAAGCGGGAAAGGTGGTTGTCAATCTCGAATTGACGGCGAGTCTCAGGCAATTGCTGCAGCTTGCGCAGGAAAGGAAGATATTCTCTGGGGTCCATCTGGGCCTGTTGGGCAACTAGAAGAGTGAGCTCGAGGTCGTAAATTCCAAGTGCGTGAGAGTAGAGACGGTTCGCATCCGTCAAGAAGCACATGTGCTCAATAGCACCATCAGCTTGTTCTGGGTTTTCGGTCCGTAGACGCGCAACAAGTCCCAAACCAGCTTCCAGGTCGGGTGGTGACTTGCAGACGTGGGCAGTGATCAGATTTTGTAGATTTGTATCCAGGCGATTTTGCAGAACCTCCAAGAAGGCATTGCAGATGGTGTTGATCTTGCCCTCTTTGTTGGTGGATTTGAGAGCAGCGGACACAGCGGGAGCATTTGGCTGAGCAACAACTGCAGACTCATTCGTGGAAATCTTGAGTGTATCTTTGTACAGTGTTTGTGAGACATCCTCTTCACTGGAAGATGTTAGTACATAGTCCTTGTATTTTAGTATTTCCCTTACCTGAGACGAGAGAGGAAGTCATCGATGAATTCAACTTTCTTGACCTGCTCAACAAAAAGCTGAATATTATCCAGGAATTGCTGGGGGGCGTAGTCATGGAGGATGTTCAAGTCCACCATCTGGCTACGACAAGCCAAGAATGCAGAGCGATATTTCTTCTGGTCGATGAAGGTTCGAATGCCTGCTAAGACTAGAGCACGGGGGTAGATAGTTTCAATGTTGCCTCGTGGCGCCTGAAGAACGACACCGAATACCGACGGCATTACAGACACAAGCTTTGATCCACGCTCAAGGCTTCGGCATCTCTCATCTGTTTCCGGGGTATCTTCGGGCACTTCCATATCTATTGCCATTCCATCAGCTGCTGGGATACCCAGGTCATCACAATAGGTGATTCGACATACCGTCCACGTGATTTAGATGAACGAATTTCAGTAAATGTTGAGATGTGGTGAACAAGAGATGCGATGGGGTCACCAAGAAGGAGGTGCAGTTCTTCGCAAGAACTCGCTTATTGGCGTACAGACCACCGGTCCGTGTCATGGTTATTAAAATTCGCTAGTATTGTCAGCAACTTGTTGCAATTCCCAAGTCACGGAAAGCATTACCTCTGTATCTGAAATCGAAACAGCCTTGGCCCAGTGAGTGTCAACATTGGGGCCTTCGGCCCAAGGAGTAACAACCTCACCACCCTCAATCAGCTCGACAGTTGAGTATGTAACAGGATGATTGGGCTGACGCGCGTGTGAAAACCACAAAGCCCGATGTCCAATTCCAGCAAACATGGATGATAGCTGCTCGGAGTCAGATGCCTGATAGACAACACGAGTTTCCCGAGTCTCCAAGCTGGTCTGCTCAATATGACTTGTGTTTGGCGAACTATCCTTTAGTACATACACCTCGTTGTCATCCACGAAGGCGATTTGTCGAGGTCTGCTATCAGCAGCATCGGACAAAGGATAGCTGGATTCTAGAATCGGCATAGGAACTGGGCGACTCTTCAGCGACCAAAGGAAAATCGAGAACCTCGATTGCATTAGCACTGCAATTCGGCTACCAGATTTGCTGAACGCCACATCAACAACGTTGGAGTCTAGTTTCAGTTCATTGTGGGCCATGGGAGGTGGCACACCAGCCAGTCTTAGTGGAGTAAGTTTCAAGTTTTCTGTAGATTTCAAATTAGACCCCATTCTGAAGGTTTTGTGCCAATGTCAAATCTGTGAAACTCACTTCCATCAATAACAGCTACGGCCCCAACGTCATCTGGAATCACAGTAGAGCCATGGTGGATATCAAACACATAATCTATATCCAAAATAGAACCTAGATATTGTTAGCTCCAGTCCTCGGTCAATAGTATTGGGGCAGCATACCAGATGACCCAGCAACAACCCGCAAAGCCTTTTCTTGGTGCCACTCAAAGGAATATTGGTTCATTGACACAGGGTCAACCGCGATAGGAATCTCCTGCTTCAAATAGTAGTGGTAATTGCCTGTTGTCCAAAGTTGAACTCGGTCTGCGAATCGGACTGCAAGCACCGTGGAGTCAATGTTCCATGACAAGAGAATGCGCGATGCCCAAGTTTGACGTTCCTCCTCGGTCAAGCGAAGAGTAAACTGGCCATGGCGAAGACCGTTTCTTTCGAAGAACACAACATCAATTCTGTCTTCTAGCCGTTGGATTCCTGCAATGAGGTTTCCTGACGGACGCCAACTGAGAGCACCCTCGAGACCATCAACCGGTTCGCTCACGCTATCCAAAGTGCCTTCTCTGGAGTAGACTCTGATAACGCGACGGGCACCATCTTCGACAGTATTCACAGCAACATAAGCTCCATCACCGCGCCAGCTAATTGTTGTGCTGGCATCGTCGTAGGCGCTCAGAATGCCTTCGTCCACTTTCTCTGGGACGGTAGGGTCCCGCATGGCCTTGGCCCTTTTACCTTGGAACTGCGTCTCCCTTTTGCCCCATCCAACAGAAACATGCTGCGAAGCCTGCATATCAGCCTGGGAGAAGGTGATTTCAGCTACATTTTCGAATTCCCTGGTCATGTACAGGAAAGTGTTTGCTCGGGTCGTGATAGCCAGCAGCTCCTCATCAGGAGACCACGCCGCAGCTGAGATTCCCACATCGACTGAACCTAAAATCTCAATCTTGTCCTCTCCTTCGAGGGGCTCCTCGCGCACCATGATAATATCACCGCCCTCCAGCACCAGACAGGCGGTCAAATTATCCGCAAAATAGTGCAGAGAGAGGACTCGATCACATGGCAAGTCCGGCAATGGGCATGGTGCATCCCAGGATGCAATGCACTCAAAATCATTGGGGCTCAACGGCTCCGCGGAAACGATCTCAGGGCGCTTCCTTCTGAGCTCGATGACCGGGCTGTACTGGGAAGGGCCAAAGGTACACACGATGGAATCCGACGAAGTGTCCCAGGCAGTAGCAGTCAAGGGGAGGTCACCCTCGACTCGCGTCTCCTGAAGACGCACGTTTTTGAGGTTGCGCATCTTCGATGGTGGGTCTCAACTTTTTTTTTTTTTTGTATCGGATCCCGAATCTCTACCCCGCCATGGGACGGTGAGATTGTAAGTAGATGGAGACGCGATCAAAAAGTCCTCAGGACTGTCGTTATTACGAACCAGTCTCGCGGAGTAGAATTTCCTGGGGTGGTGGGATGTGTGACTAGGTTGTGTCTCCGAGACTGATACAAAGTCAACCGCCGAACCAAAGATTTTGATTTTCCACACCCGCTCAGCCAATGACTTCATTCATATTTCAACGTCGCCCCAGCTACACCTTACAGCTTCTATACAACTACAATTGAGGAGTCCTAGCGTGTAATCAAAATCCCAACTTATTCTCTAACTTTGTACATGATATCCATCTTCTTCAAGGACCAATTTCAAGCCTTGCACTATCAAGCCGTCCGTACTGCCGTGTAAGAAAGACGAAAGCGAGCTTATTTGGTCTTGTAGGTTTGCCAGACTAGAAGAGACAATTCATTAATACCATAAAGCACATGTTCAGGGCCATTGGAAGCTTACCGGCAATGGCGAAGGGGGAGCCGAAACCAACAGCTAAGGAAAATCTACGTTAGTTTGCGGTCGATAGTCGGTGTTTTCGCGGGTCACAAACTCATGAAGGCCCAGTAGCGCCAGAAGAAGTGCTTGGTCAGGGGGTTGAAGGGGATGTTGGTGCGAGGTCCCTCAGCGTAGTGGTAAGGGCTGCCGAACTGAGTGCGGGTGGTAGAGAAGCCACGACGGGCAGCGGCGGTGGCCAGACGGGCACGGATGGCGGAGGAGGCGTACATCTGGGACGGTGTAAGCTTGCTGCTGTGGCGGATGAGGTTGTAGGAATTAGTATCACCCACCTTGTGGTACAAAGGGGAGGGAGTAAACGATCGGAATTGGACGGACGGAGCCAGGATGGACATCGCAAGGTTGCGGAATGGGACGATTCGCGGTCACATGATTTTGGTCACGTGTTTGCTCTCATGTTACCGAGATAAACCAATCAGAGGTTAGAGATTCAAGTAACATTGATTGTACTCTATTCGACCTTTGAAGTATGTATCTTTATTTTACATCTTTGGTCTAATCATTTCGCTTACCTTTCGTAGTGTTTCTCGACGATCTTCTGCAATTTGATACACCAGAAAGGTGAATATCCCGTGGCAACCGCTAGAACCTGACAGATGACTTCATTAACTGGTGGTATCGTCCGTTTCTTACCTGAAGTCTGTCACATCAGCGCAACCTCTAAACTAGGCACCGTCTTCCACACCGTGATGATGCCTACACCGCAACCTGTCTGGAAATCAACAAAGGCTTTGTGCTACAGATCAGCTCTTCTCATATATTGTGATAACGGAATACCACTAAAGTCGGCGGAATGCCTCCCTTATCACATAAAAGCGTTGCACAACGACTTGCAATCCAGAAAAAATGTCACTGGGCTCGATCTTCCAGGTATTAGAGAGCATGTGATTTCGCATGATTCAAGCCAACATGCGAGATGACACGTCATTGGAACCGTAATATAAGTAAGAAAATGCACCAGCGCAGTCTTATTGCTCTTCAATCACCTTCACATTGCAGGATAGTCTAGTGGGACAAAGTAGGTACCTGAGTATGCACTCGATAACGTTATAGATGCATAGATGGAGCCAATCACAATTATGCCCATCGTATCACGTGATATACGAGAGGGGATTAGCGTCAACCGATGATGATTCTTGATTGCGCCTCACCGCCCTCATTTTTCTCCGAGAAAAAAAGTTCCAGACGCTCTCCCCAGCGCTTGTCCCTTCCTCCATTCGACCACTGGAGATGGATGAGCTTTTCGACGTCTTTGAGGCTCCGTCTCAGGCGCCAGCACCACCCGCTGGCGCCCCCAAGCGGTCCAAGAAGGAAAAGAAAGACAAGTTCAAGAAGCGCCAAGCAAACGGAGATGTCAAGGGAAATGGAGACATGACAACAGAGAAAAGAGATGATAGCCCGGAGGACCAAATAATGGAGGATTCGAAAGCTGCAGAGTCGGATGACCTCACCACTACCGAAAAAGCACAGCCTGCTACGAAACGACCCCGCATCGAAGAAGCACCTACACCCGTTGTTGCCGATACCTTCGAAGCCGAACAAGAGGTCGAAATTGCTGGTTCCGCTGGCCTTCAAGCAAACCAGGATACCTCATCACTGATTGTATCACACCAAGTGCGCCACCAAGTTTCAATTCCCCCAGACTACCCCTACGTGCCTATCTCGCAACACAAGCAACCAGAGGACCCCGCAAAGATCTATTCCTTTACCCTCGATCCTTTCCAGCAGATTGCAGTCAACTCGATTCAAAGGGAGGAAAGTGTGTTGGTGTCGGCACACACTAGTGCCGGTAAGACAGTTGTTGCAGAATACGCCATTGCGCAAAGTCTTAAGCGCAACCAGAGAGTGATCTACACAAGTCCAATTAAAGCCCTATCCAACCAGAAATACCGTGAGTTTGCGGCGGAATTCGGTGATGTTGGATTGATGACCGGTGACGTGACCATTAACCCCACCGCAACCTGTCTCGTTATGACCACCGAGATTCTTCGTTCCATGCTGTATCGTGGTTCGGAGATCATGCGTGAAGTTCAGTGGGTCATTTTCGATGAAATCCATTACATGCGCGACATCAACCGTGGTGTGGTATGGGAGGAGACCATTATTTTGCTGCCTGATAAGGTGCGATACGTCTTCTTGTCTGCCACCATCCCCAACGCCATGCAGTTCGCCGAGTGGATCGTGAAGATGCACAACCAGCCCTGCCACGTTGTCTACACCAACTATCGCCCAACCCCTCTTCAACACTATTTCTTCCCCGCTGGCGCCGAAGGTATGCATCTTGTCGTGGGTGAGAATGGCGATTTCAAGGAAGAGAATTTCCAGAAGGCAATGAGTGCAATTGCCGACAAGAAGGGAGACGATCCCGCCAATCCCAACGCAACCCTTAAAGGCAAGGGCAAGGACAAGAAGATCAATAAGGGAGGCGAGAAGGGACCGTCCGATCTCTTCAAGATTGTGCGAATGGTTATGTTGAAGAACATGAATCCAGTTATTGTCTTCAGCTTCAGCAAGCGCGAATGTGAAAGTGGTGCCCTTCAGTTGAAACAACTATCATTTAACGATGATTCTGAGAAAGAAATGGTTTCCAAGGTCTTCGAGAGTGCCATGGAGATGCTCTCCCCGGAGGATCGCCAACTACCACAGATTTCCAATATTCTGCCTCTTCTTCGGAGGGGTGTTGGTGTTCACCACTCTGGTTTGCTGCCTATCCTGAAGGAGACTATTGAAATTCTCTTCCAGGAGGGTCTGATTAAGGTCCTCTTTGCTACTGAAACATTCTCCATCGGTCTCAACATGCCTGCCAAAACTGTGGTTTTCACCAGCGTTCGAAAATTCGATGGCACAAGTCAGCGTTGGGTCACTCCCTCCGAGTTCATTCAAATGTCGGGTCGTGCTGGTCGAAGAGGTCTTGACGAGCGTGGTATTGTCATCATGATGGTCGGTGAGGAGATGGACCCTGCGGTTGCCAAGGAGATTGTGCGTGGTGAGCAAGACCGCCTCAACTCGGCATTCCACTTGGGTTACAACATGGTCCTCAATTTGATGCGTGTTGAAGGCATTTCCCCAGAGTTTATGCTTCAGCAATGTTTCAAGCAATTCCAAAGCACGGGCAGTGTGGCAGGCTTGGAGCTTGAGTTGAAGGAATTGGAGGACAGAAAAGCCAACATGAACATTGACGATGAAGGAACCATCCGTGAATACTATGAACTGCGCAAACAGCTGGACCAATTCTCCGGGGACGTTCGCGCCGTAGTTACTCATCCAAATCATATCCGCCCTTTCCTTAACGATGGTCGATTGGTTCACATCAAACACAAGGACCTGGACTTTGGCTGGGGCATCGTGGTCAGTTGCAAGCAACGAAGACCCATGAAGAATTCTTCCGAAGAGTTTCCCCCCCATGAAGCCTACATTGTTGACGTCTTGCTCAACATTGCCGAAGGACCTGCTATTGCTACCAAGACTTTCCAGGATCTTCCAACTGGTGTCCAGCCTGTGAAGGAAGGAGATAAGTCCCGCATGGAGGTTGTGCCGATGATGCTCACCTGTATAAATTCAGTTTCTCACATCCGGATCACGCTACCCAAGGATATTTCGCAAGCTTCAACACGGTCCGGGATGAAGAAGATATTGGATGAGATTAAGCGGCGATTCCCTGATGGTGTTCCCCTCCTTGACCCCATCGAGAACATGGGTATCAAGGATGACAGTTTCAAGAAGCTACTCCGCAAAATCGAAGTTTTGGAATCTCGACTTTTGAGCAACCCCTTACACAACTCGCCGCGATTGGCAGAACTGTACGATCAGTATGCTGCGAAGGTCGATCTTGGTGCACAAATCAAGGCCGCTAAAAAGAAGATCTCGGATGCACAGGCGATTCTCCAGCTTGATGAGTTGAAGAATCGTCAGCGAGTGCTTCGTCGCCTCGGATTTATCAACGAAGCTGGCGTCGTTCAGTTGAAGGCTCGCGTCGCTTGTGAGATCAGCACCGGTGATGAACTGATGCTCAGTGAATTGCTGTTCAACGGTTTCTTCAATGACCTTACCCCAGAACAAATTGCGGCTATGATCAGTGTATTTGTATTCGAGGAGAAGGTCAAAGAGGCACCTCCTCTGTCTAAGGACGAGCTGGCCAAGCCTCTCAAGGAAATCCAAACTATGGCTCGAACCATCGCCAAGGTTTCGCAGGAGTCCAAAATGGCCGTCAATGAGGAGGAATACGTGACAAGCTTCCACTGGGAGCTGATGGAAGTGGTCTACGAATGGGCTCATGGCAAGTCCTTTGGCGAAATCTGGTAAGTCCTACGTCTGGTATCATGTATGATTGTTTGAATTCAGGCTAACATCCACAGCTCAATGACCGATGTTTACGAAGGTAGCTTGATCCGTGTTTTCCGACGTCTGGAAGAGTGTTTACGACAAATGGCACAGGCTGCCAAGGCCATGGGTAGTGAGGACCTAGAGAGCAAGTTTGAGGCTGCGCTCGGCAAAGTGCGTCGTGACATTGTGGCTGCTCAGTCCCTGTACCTGTAGATATGATATCCCTGGAAGTTTATGGAAGTTTATTGTATGCAATGGACAAAAACGCAAGACTTCACCAATTATGCACTTCATTGCAAGTAGAAAGAGCTATGTACCTGTATGGAGAGTATCAGTATCATCTCTGTGGCTTTTGACTTTGGTCACCCGATAGGACCTCGTCATCCCTCAATGATAATTTTCTATGCTCAGTTTTGCTGACCTGAGCTGAAACATACGTTTTTTGATCAAGAAATGTGATCTCAGATATTTTCCAATTTTTGCTCAATTTTTGTTTCTAGACGTAAGGACTGTCCATCTGCAACGTTGTAAAGTGACCTTGAAAGCTGCACAGAGGGACTGCGTTGCCGCCCGCAACACCCTTGAGTCTTTTTCTCCACCGCTTCTCTCTTCTTTGCACTTCTACCTCCCCACTTCACCCTTTTGGGCACCTCTTCTCGTACTTTTTTCTCCTTTCTTTCGTTCATCGTTACCCTTGAACTCGTTTCGAATATATCTGCTGCCATCCGGCTGTCATCATGAACAGTCTGGTGGCCACGCCTCCCGTTCCTCCTCATTTCTACGAAAACCCTCGGCTGTCTCCCTCCCTAATAAGTACGACTCATCCTGACTCTCTCTTCTCCTGTTCTTCTTTGAAATCCTTTGGGAAACCTAATAGCTGACCGGTTTTGATTTGCAGTGTCCGCCCCCTCTTCTTCCTACACCAGCCGAAAGCGGAAAGCCGATGATGATGGCAACGACCATGACGGACGGATGTCCGCCTCGCCCACCAACTCTCCAGCTTTTACTCCTCGCCAGCTCCCATCCTTTAGAAACTTTAAGCGGACCCGACCGAACATCTCGGGCAGACCTCTCTCTCTTCCTCGCTTGCTAGAGACCCTCGACACCGATGCCTTGCGGACGGTCGTGCGTACCATGTGCGAGCGCCACCCACAGCTTGCTGACGAGGTTGCCCAAACCTCTCCTCGACCAAGCGTTTCCTCTACCCTCCAGGTGCTTCGAAACTACCAGGCTGCTCTGCAGTCTTCGTTCCCGCTTGGTGGCAACACCGAGTCCGACTACGCCTACAATCGAGTTCGGCAGCCACTCACCAACCTCCTCGAGGCCTTGAGTGACTTTACACCGAACTTCCTTCCTCCGAATGAGACCCAGCCATCAGTCTCACTTAGCTACCTTGATGGGGCAACCGAAATTATCCACGCCTTGCCTCGCTGGAGCACGCCACAGAACAACATCGAGCGGGACTCGGCCTATGACGAGATTGGCAAGGCCTGGGTCCTGGTGATCCGTGAGGCAGCCAAGCGTGGCGGAGGTATTCAACTCCAGTATGGAGGCTGGGACCAGAAGCTGGCCAAGCACAACCAAACCTCCGGAGGCAAGCTGCAGGGTGTGGTCAACGAGCTCGGCTCGAGCTTGGGATGGATGAACGGACCAGACTCTCCATCCCACGGCCCTGGTGGCAATGACATGGGTTCTATACGAGATCAGCTTCTTTCAGGCACTTATGGCATGGGCACGCCCGTCAAGGTTGGACCTTGGTGAACATATGACTCATAACGAATACGTTCCCAATTCGACAATTGGGATCGACTTCCCCCTACAACGATAACACCGCGCTCCTTGCGCTACAATCAAAACTTCGCATTGACTCCACCGTGAGCCTCCTGGCGGTCCCACAACCTTTCGAACCGCACAATTCAACGTATGCCACGATCACGATACCTACTGCATGACCTTTAGAGAATCCCACATGGTCTCAGATTGGCGTTTATACTATGCAAAGGCGAACTACCTGACAATTAACCTGTTTCTCTTCACTTCCTTTCTAACTTGGTATTCTGGAAGATGAATGTTCACCTTGGCTGTTATTCAACTCTTTAATGATCTCACTCGAGCCCAGCACTGCCCTCTATTCGATCGTTCCCTTTCCTTATGCATGTTTGCTTCTTTCTTTCTTCCATTCATTCATCTTATCGTTCTGTCAAGTTCTTCTTTGAATTGGTACTTACCTCCGTCGTTCCCTTCCCTTTCCCTTGTCTTTATCCCATTGCAATCTCGGGTGGTGCACTTCCCTTATTCTTTCGGCGATATCCGGAGTCTTGTACATCCATTTCCTTTCTCTTTATGTCATTCTTGCCTTGCCTTTCTGATCTTGTCGAGTTCGCATGAATCTTGCATTGTTTCCTGGTCCAGGCATAGCCTGATATACGTGGCGGCCATCTCTTTCTACCTCTAGTGCTGCCAATCTTGTTCAATTGTGGTTCTGGCTCCCGCCAAAGCTATTGTGCTTTGCAGTGTCTTGTATACTGCCTCGGGTCGGAAGAATTGGTTGTCTACATTAGCTTATCAGAAATAAGAAATCTATTTTAAATAAGACATCTCGGTGCATTCGCTATCTCAAAACAGTCGTAATACAGAGCCGGAGATCTTGTATGTACCTCCACGTAACTCTTATAATTAGTTCTTGCCATATTCCTGGATCAAATATGGAACAATGACGAACATATATGCAACCAAACAACGCTTTTCTTAATAGATCATATCAATGCTCGCTTCATGACTCGGAACAACCAGCCTGCATCCTCCCAGCCACCGTGGGAACCAGGCTTCTCGACATCAATAACAGACTCGCCATCTGTATGCGAGAACGCATCGGCATCGTCAGATGTAGAATTGCGGTCTACTTCTGAACCAACTGACAAAGTATCATGGTTCTCAGCTAGGTTCCCATGAGAAGATACGGCCAGATCCTCAAATGTCACAGTTGTAGTAGTCGTAGCACCGCCAATTCTAGCAGAAGAAACAGGCACAACGGGCAACTCATCTACGCCAAATAGAGTCCACTCAACCAACCTATCAATCCAGCCCCCAAGCCCGAACCCACGCTCTCGCGTAAGACGCTGCAAGTCTGCTTCATCAAACTCCTCATGCGTCTCATCTGAAAACTCATCTTCCGAACTGAAATACTCCTCTTCATCCCAAACGTCTCCTAGATCATCATCGAATGAATTCAGATGACGATCCTGGTTCTGATCATGATCAAGGCCCCCCTGTTGCAAAGATGCCATCTCCGCCCGGATCTTCTCATCTACAAAATCAGGAACCAGTCCCGCTTCACCACTCCGGCCGCGAGTCTCGGGCGTCACTGCTCCAGTCGCGACAGGGCTATAAATCTTCCCTGGGACAGAAGCAGATGATAAAGGCGGGATGGTGGTCATAGTCAGACCAGCACGACTTCCATGGCGACTGGTGCCACGTGACCGTGAGCTACGACGCGAATACGCGGCCGGAGTTGAAGTGCCAGAGCGTGATTTCCGTGACGATGCACCGGATTTAGTGCGGTTGTGGTGTCGGTGATGTGGTGGTAAGGCATCATCGAGTGGCGTCTCAGAGACGAGGCTTGTAGAACTTTCGCGCTTTGAGAGCCAGCTTTGACCTTTCTCTTCGCGGGTTGTGGAGGCGATAGCTATACCAGCGCGGAGCATCCATTCTGCGTCGGACCTGCTTGTCGATTTATTATTGTGGTCTATAGCACTGGGACGTTTCTTTTGGGTTCCTAGATTGTGGTGGAGTGGGAAAGATATGCTTTTGCTCTGTAGGTTTGTATCGCTTAATGGAGTGGCGCGGGTTGAGCTCTTGCTTCGGGTGTGGTGGCGGGTACGTGACGAGCTGCGTGAATGGGAGAGGATTGGTGGTGTGCTTGGTACTGAGACGCTGGATAGGTACGAGGATGATCTTGTTGTTGTTATGGCTCCCATTCCGGATACTGAATCTTCTCCATGTTGTTGGAAATAGTCTGTTGGTTCTACGTCGTCGTCGATGGGGAATCGGGGAGTAAGTGGAGCTAGGGAGATGTGGTGGAGGTTGGGGTAAGAACGCCTCTTTGGAAAGCCGCCCGAATTGTGGAACTAGTGGATACGGGTTAGCTGAGTATCTTCTTATGGTCAGGTTTGGGGTAAACTTACCTCCATGGTGGACTGAGGAAATAAGAATTTGGAAAAAGAAAAAGGACAAAGTTGACGTTGAAATGCGGAGGTGCTGCACGTGCGGTTGACATGTGAAAACGGCCGTTCGGCTGAAGATGGCACCACATGAAGGTATAAATGGTGTTTGTCCGGTATCCGGCGATATCTACGTCAATTCGTGTAATGGCTCAGCATGATCGCAAAAAATCAATTTGTACAAGGCTATCGTATTTACATCGCAAATCAAATATATCGCTATTCACAGTCGGGAGTCGTGGAAATCCAGAAGCTCGGCTCCTTTGATCTTCAAGTCCTCCAGCACGTTGTACTCCATAATCCACTTCATACGCTCCCCAAGAGCGGTGGGGTTAAAGTTATCGGTCATCTCGTCCGGCGACTCCGAGCTAGCGAGCTTGCCAGCTTCGTAGCTCGTCTGTGTAACACGGTCTGTCCGGGGCTTGCGCAGATCCTGGTAGAATTGGAAAGCTCCCTGCAGATCATCATTTTTCCAGTGACGCAGGACAGTTGCAAGTGCAATGCCAGACTCAATGGCCATGCAGGTTCCTTGGCCTATTTTACGTTGTCAGCTAAGGTCAAAGCATAAAGCACATAAAAGGGACACGTACCTTGGTGGGGAAGAGTGGAGTGAGCAGAGTCACCAAGAAGAATGATACCGGCATCCTTTTGACCCTCTTTCATTTCATACCACTTATTAATTGGGTCGCGCACGTAAAGCGCCTGCTTCAGCATCTTCTGGTCAGGCGAGCTCTTGCGGAGTCCAGCAATGATGTCCTGGACCTGCGGGCACCAGTCGCGGACGTGCTCTTGCAGACTATCAATATCAGAGCGGGACATCCAGCTCTCCGAGTCCCAGGAATCGAGGGACTCCGACATGAAACCGATAATGGCAGCACGATCAGTCTTTGTCTCCTTGTTGCCAATGGGCAAAATCAGGACGTGGCGGTTGGGACCACGGAAGTTAACTGTCCTGCGGAGCAGCTGTGCGGTCTCTTCGGGCAAGTCCTTGTAGTCGACGAAGCCACGGTAAACGACCTGACCGGAGTAGTTGGGCGAGTCGCCCAGACCCATATCCCGACGCACATTAGACTTGATGCCGTCACATCCAATCACGATGTCGGCCTCGGCAGTGGTACCATCTTCAAAGCGCAAAGTGTAAGGAGCGGAACCCTCGCTAGTGTTGCGGTCGATCGAGGTAAGGTGCTTGCCCAGGTTCAGGCTAGATTGGGGAACGCGCTCTTTGAGAGAATCGAGCAAGTGGGCTCGGTGCAATAGACGGGCAGGGGGGTTGGAGAACTCTTCGATGTGGCCCAGGTAATCGCCGCTCTTGTAGCTGTGGTACTCCATATAGCAAGGCAGCTGACGCGAGGACTTGCGAGTCATGCTCTCTTGGAGACCAAAGGCATCGAGGACACGGTTTGCGTTGGATGTGATATTGACACCGGCACCGACCTCGGCGAATTGTGGTGCTTGTTCATAAAGTTGCACATTCTTCAGTCCGGCGTACAGGGCAGCGTTCAGGAACGCCATGCCACCGAGGCCGCCACCGACAATGACAACGCGCTTGTTTTCGAAACCCATGCTGAGGCGGGGCTGTTGATATAGGCTAGTGAGGTATTTTTCGAAAACGAATGTATTATGGGAGGGATATCCAAGGGGGACCTTTTGAATACAAAGCGAGAGTGTGAAGAGGCACGATACCTCATCAGTTTTATGTATGCCAGGTGTGGTGGGATGTCGGCTTCTCCCCGCTAGCAGGTTACGGATCCGATCAGACACCCAAACGTACCATTTCGGAGCGTGGAGAGACTGTGGGGGTGGTGCCTTGGCAGGCTCTTCCGAGTTGATAGTTTGGGTCTGCGGATTTGCCGGTAGATCTCAAGAAGATTAGTTTGATGAACTATATAGCATATACTCTTTCATTCTGTGTGTAACCGTATTCAACATGCATTGATCGATGCAAGCCAAAAGGTCCGAGTGTCGGAAAATTTTCTACCCTATGAGCTTATCCAATCAACCACACGTAGAATTGTACTACGTTCCTATAGTAGGGATTGGTCTTATTCGGATGATTTATTATAAAAGTTTATCGCCCCTCGGATATTATGCATATGATCTTTATGTACAATCACAAAAGTGTACTTCACACATTGACTTTAATGTGATCGGAAGGCTCGCACTGCACATAATAGTGCAGCATCCGAAAGCCCCACCATGTATCGGATGGGTACAATCTTATCAGTATGGACCGGATGGCAACACCCAAGACATGGGATGCCGAGTCTCCCGAACTTTAAACCAATCATCTTGCTCCCTATTGGCTTATCCAGTATACCCTTAAATCCCACATTCCGGATGAAACGGCTTAGGTTGTTGAGGTCATCGGGTCACAGTTTTCCTAACTTTTGCTATGTATGAAATAATTACAATCCCCAGACAGAGTATGTTCCGAAACCGTCATGCTCCATCCGCGCACAATTTACTCCACAATCTTGCCCTTGTTAACCACAAAGCCCTCAAGAGCCGAGATAGCCGCCCACAAACGGTTCTCGGCCTCGGGAAACACTAGAGAGCGCGAACTGTAGAAGACCTCATCGTCAACTTCTTCGGGGTGGCGGGGCAGGCAGTGCATAAACTTCCAGTTCTCCTTGGCACCTCCACGCTTGGCCAGATCAGATGTGATCTGAAAGCCCTCGAACGCCTTCATACGCTTCTTGGCCTCCTCCTCCTGGCCCATGGAAACCCAGGTATCTGTCACCAGGATGTCGGCATCCTTCACAGCTTCTTCGGGGACATTGGTCTGAGTGAGCTTGCCAGGGGCGGCAACGCCCTCGCCGGCACTCTGGATGACCTTGAGCATATCTGCGGGGATCTCGTAACCCTTGGGTGTAGCGACAGAGACATCGACACCCATTTTAGTAGCACCGATAGCCAGATCGAAGAGAACGTTGTTGGCGTCACCAACCCAGGCGATCTTGAGGCCTTCAAGGCCCAAACTAGAAACATCGTGAGCCTTGGGGGTGAAAGTCTCGTAGATAGTCACAAAGTCGGCGATAATCTGGAGGGGGTGGTACGAGTCGCAAAGCGCATTGATCACGGGCACGGAGGAGTGCTTGGCCAGGTCGGCGACGTCGGAATGCTTGGCGACTCGCGCGACAATACAAGAAACCATTGAGGAGATAACGACGGAGGTATCATATAGTGACTCATTCACGCCGAGCTGGATATCTTCCTTGCCCAGGAACATGGGGTGGCCGCCCATTTGGACGGCGGCGGCCTCTGTTGAGACACGGGTGCGGGTACTCCGCTTGTTGAACATCATGGCGACGGTCTTGCCAGACAAAGAGCCGAGGAGGCTCTGCGGGATGGCCCCAGACTTGATGGCCTGCTTGTGCGATTTGGCATTGCGCACCAGGGTCGCGAACTCGGCCGGAGTCAGGTCTGCAATGGACAGAAGGTGACGAGGTGCGAGGGAGGTAGGAGAGGTTTGTGTCTGGTGGGCAAATCGTCGAAGACCATTAGCCTGGACTGTTGAACGCAGGGAAGAGGTGGAGCCGGCCAATTGAGTTACACTTTGGGCGCCATAACGGGTGGCAGCTTTGAGACCGCTAGCCATGATGGGCTGAGGGCAATGTTGGGCAAATGGGTGTTTGGGGTATACAGGTGCAATTGGGGAGAGGGAAGCGGGAGAGGGAACCAGGGACTGTGGAGGGAATGGCCAATGACTATGACTCAACAACCAGAACTCAGAGATGGAAGTGCGGTCACCAAAGATAAAGGCATGCCTTGGTGCCTGAAGTTTAAGGGTATTAATTGGTTCCTAATCTAGTCTAGTGTCCAACTCCACATCCCGTTATCGCACTGGCTTATCGTCATCTCGTCATCCTCCCAACTCCATCGTCCCTCTTCGCGACTCGCTATCTTTTCTCCCTCCAGCCAAGCAGGGAGACAGCTTTACCTTTAATATCGCAACTGTATCATCATCTTACCTGGCCGCTATGGCTGACGAGGCAAGTCGGCCTTTGTTGGACGGGCAAGCCGGGTCCTCCTCCGATCTGGTCACGAACAGGTCTTCTCGTCGGGATGAGCAACATCGATCGTTTGGATATTCGTCCAACACTATAACCACGTCTTCATCTCACCAGGCCACTATGGCTGATGAGTCAAGTGAGTTATTGCTGGGCGGGCAGGCCATATCCTCTTCATCCAACCTGGTCACAAACAGACCCGCTCATCTAGATGAGCAACATCGATCATTTGGACTATCGTCCAACACCACAACTACATCTTCATCTCACCGGGCCTCTGGGGCTGATGAGACAAGTGAGTCAATTCTGGACAGGCAGGCCAGGTCCTCTTCATCCAACCTGTTTGCAGACAAATCCATTCGTCCGGATCAGCAAAATCGATCATTTGAATTGTCCTCCGAGTCCACGCCTCTTCTGCATCGCCGTGATGATATAAATACTACGTACGGGACAGAACATAGACAATCTAGGTCGTCCTCCTTTGTATCTCGTGGAGAAGAATCTCCGGATGACGGGTCTACCAAGAGGAGTCGAGTACGATGGCCAACAATTATATCCCTCACACTGTTGACTACTGGAGTCCTAGCGATTCTGGTATTTGCTTTTGCAGCACCGGCCGTGGTCAAGGAATACTCCCAGGGAGCTGCTGTCTTTCAACCCAGTACGCTCTCGATTGATTCGACAACTCCAGATGGGGTCCGGGCCAGGATCCAGGGCGACTTTGTCATGGACTCAAGCCGTGTGAAGAGCAAGACGGTCCGCAATTTTGGCCGTTTTATGACTTGGATTGCAAGGGAGGTCGAAACCGGCCCATCAGAAGTCGATGTATACCTACCAGAGTATGGGAACGTCTTGATCGGAAGCGCAGCGGTGCCGAACGTCAAAGTGAACATTCGCAACGGCCATCACAACAGGCTTGATTTTTTGACCGACCTTAAGGCCGGTGATATAAAGGGTATTCATGCAATTGCAATGGATTGGATCGAGGGTAGACTGGCTCGTCTTAGAGTAAAGGGCAAGGCGTCTCTACATCTGAAATCAGGCTTACTACGTCTGGGAACTCAAGTCTTGACAGATACCATCACATTCGAAGGTGAATATTTTGTGATTACCTCATGACTTGCATCCGCACACTGACTTCCATGGACAGAAAACGATTTTCCAGCCTTGCCAGACATCAATCTTGTCAAGTTGAACGTGCATGATGGAAACAATGGAACAATGGAAGTTGAGGCCGTATTGGGTGCCATGCTTCACTCCCCTGTTGCCATCACAATCCCTCCTCTTGGGTTCGATATCCTTGTACCCAATTGCTCCCCGGGTGATCCAAATATCCTCGCCGCCAGTGCACTGAGTGAAGAGATTCACGTCGAGCCGAATCAACTTACCAATGTTAGCGTTCAAGGTCTGGTCAATAATCTCCCCCAGGAGTTGATCTCCGTCTGTCCCGGGCAGAAAGGCTCTCCCCTGGACTGGTTGGTTACCAGCTATATTAAAGGCATCGAAACCACGATATACGTTCGTGGGGCAGACGCACCATCTTCTCAGACCCCGGATTGGCTGGTAGATCTTTTGCGCAGCGTCACAATTCCCCTACCCTTCACCAACCATGCATTGGATAATCTAGTGAAGAACTTCACCATGAAGGACACTCACTTCTCTCTTCCTAGCCCATTCGCAGACCCGGACAGTCCCGAAGGCAAACCCACCGTGTCTGCATTGGTCAAGTGTCTGGTGGCCCTTCCAGAGCAAATGAACCTCCACGTGGACGTTCCTCATGTTCGCGCCTTCACAGACGTCTTCTACAATGGCAAAGAACTCGGGAAGTTGAACATTGATAAATGGCAAGATTCCAACTCAACGCAGGTGATAGACGAGGATGGCTCCCCTGCGATGCTTGTAGAATTTGCCGTCGAGGACGCACCGTTGCAGGTCACGAATGACGGGGTCTTGTCACGCCTTGTTCAGGACATGCTTTGGGGTAGCAAGGAAGTTATCTTACATGTGGATGCAAAGGTAGATGCAAAGGTCTCAACCGGCTTGGGACAATTTGCTGTTCGGGGGATTCCTGCAGATGGAAATGTCCCCGTCAACAGTGTGTTTTCATGAACTTAGATAGGATAAATTCAAGAATGATTTTTCCGGGTTTCAACGGTTTAAATATAATATGTTTCGCCATAATATAGTACTAAATTTGTCTCAGCACTCTGATCATAAATGAGTTTCCAGAGACTTTTTCGCGAATAGTAATGGCACGAAAGGTATTGCGGTATATATAACAGATGGCGTCTCACTCTGACATCATCTGGTGCTGTGGTCTAATGGCAGAATACCGCATTGTGGTTTCTATGGTGGCTTGTACCCATAACTCCCGACCTGCGTTGATCCCGGTTCGATTCCGGGCAGCGCCATATCTTTTTGTCCACTTCCTTTTTTGAACCTCCATTTTTCTCGATCCTTAGTTCGAGTATGGGCTTATATCTTTTAACACATCGGTTTACTATAACCAAAATTATGTCTGATCATAATAAGCGCGATCTTCGATCTAAGAAGGCGAAGAAAGGGCACAGCGGTTGTGACTCCTTCCCAATGTTGACTCCAACGTCTGAGAAAATGCGTTGGCAGCGAGCTCATCGCGACATTGTCGCTAAGGCAATAGCGATTGAAGGTTTCTCGGTGGAGCTAATGTAGCTAGTCAGTGAGCTACGCATCAGGTGTAAAACGTCTGCGTAGTCTGGAACACCATAGTAAACACAATATATATTACGTATTCGTATGTGAAGACCGATATACGAGATGTAGAAGCTTGAAGGTTTCATATACAGTCAACTCTCACTTATTGCACACCTTCCCGTCCAAGGAAAATCATATGCAATAAGCGAGAGGTGCAACAAGTGAGAGTATGACATAATATAGAGTCTAGCTACTAGCTTCCATCCCATCCCATATCCTCTAAGGTCACCTAACGCTTCTTGACCTGAATCCTGCCAGACTCGCTGACTAAGCTCTCGAACTAATGTAACGTATTCGGTAAGCGAGCTGCGCATGTAAGCGAGCTGCGCACCCCATCAAGAAACGCGTCAATTAATCAGAACTCTGATCTTCAACCACCAATATGCCTCCAAAACGCTCTCAAAATCGACAAAAATCGGCAGAACAAGAGGGTCGTATCCTACTTGCTATACAAGCAATTCAAAAGAAAGAAATTACCTCTATACGGCAAGCAGCACGTATATTCAACGTACCCGAATCCACGCTCCGCGCGCGTCTCCGTGGGGTTCCATATCGAGCAGAGACACGCGCAAATTCGTGTAAATTGACCATATCTGAAGAAGAAACTCTTGAGAATTGGATTATATCTCTAGATATACGTGGAGCTACCCCGAGGCACGAGACTGTACGAGAAATAGCGGATCTTCTACTTGCTGCTCGAGGAACGACCCCACCACTAATTATTGGCGAAAAATGGGTATATAACTTCATAAATCGACACATAAGGATATGCACCCGATTCTCGAGACGCTATAATTACGAGCGCGCGAAATATAAGGATCTAAGGATGGTTAAAGACTGGTTTAATCTAGTCCGAAATACAATCCTTGAGAAAGGGATCGATACGGATGATATATATAACTTTGATGAGACGGGCTTCGCGATAGGCTTAATCGCGACCGTAAAAGTTATTACGAGAGCGGATTATTATGGTCGGGCCTCTCTTTTATAACCTAGAAATCGTGAATGGGTGACCACGATCGAGTGTACTAGCGCGTCTGGATATAGCCTTCCTCCAATAGTTATTTTTAAGTCGAAGACCTATATCGCAGGCTGGTTCGAAGGGTCTCTAAAAGATTGGTTCTTTACGGTCAGTGAAAATGGATGGACTACGCATGCAATTGGAGTTTCTTGGCTTCAAAAGGTCTTTATTCCCTCGACTTTCTCGCGAACGAAGGGGAAATATCGACTCTTAGTTCTTGATGGTCATGGAAGCCATTTAACTCCAGAATTCGACCAGATTTACTATGAAAACGATATCATTCCGATTTATATGCCTGCGCACTCATCACATCTTTTATAACCTCTTGATGTGGGTTGTTTTGCAATTTTAAAGCGCGCGTATGGTCGACGTATGGATATGTGGATGCGGAAAGGTTATAACCACGTTGATAAATTCGATTTCCTCGATGCGCTACCACCCGCCCATTTAGAAGCTTTTAAACCAGATATTATCAAAAGCAGCTTTGCAGCTACTGGTTTAGTTCTACTTGATCCAAATCGTGTGATTTCTAAGCTTAATATTCACCTTCAAACTCCAACACCTCCAGTAAGCCGTGGAAGCGAATCAAGTCAAAATTTCACACCAAAAACCCCTAAAACGCTAAAGCAGCTCCGTCGGCAAGCTTCTTCAATCAAAAAGCTCTTAAAACAGCGTTCTACAAGCCCACAAAGCCCATCAAATCGTGCTTTAGATCAGCTTATAAAAGGGTGTGAACTTACAATGCAAAACGCGATAATTCTTGCACAAGAAAATCGCGATTTACGTGCTGCCAACGAGAAAGAGAAGCGAAAAAAGGGTCGATCTAGACAGCAAATTACTTAATCGGAAGCTATAAGCGTAGCTGAATTCGAACAATTATATCAGAACGCTATAATATCTAAAGTTCAACCTTCAAATATCACGTCAACCGGTCAATCACAAGGTCAAGAACCACGACGTCGAGCTCCACCCACGTGCTCTGAGTGCAATATTTAGGGGCATATAAGAAAGCGCTGTCCAAATTTGGTTAAATAGCTTATATATTAAATATTACGTTGTTGTGGTAGAATTACGTTGAATTGAATTATCAAAATTTAATGGGGTGCGCAGCTCGCTTACATGCGCAGCTCGCTTACCGAATACGTTATGTGGTCTGATGTGCTCTTTTCTTTACTTCTAACCCATAGTAATATATCCTGTAAATATACTGTTACCTTAGAATTAAATAATATCTTAGGTAGTGGCCCGTTTCCTTAATACCTTGTGCCACTAAGCTCCCTATATCAATGTATATATCTTGCCCATCGGTCTCATCTTTAACTGCAATATCTTCCTCTAATGGATCCATTCAGCGGTATAGTATCATCATGGCTAAGCTTCTCATTACTTTATTATATAGAGCTTGAATCTCACCACTTAATCTAGGCTTAGAAACTAGGTGGCCGGTCTTGATAGGGGTGGGAAAAGTATCATTATTAGGCATTCTAATTGGTTGATGGGGCTGATCAGATAGACTACTTAGCAAAAAAGGTGTGCAAAGGGTGAGTGTGCTAAAAGTGGGAGTTTTGTATGTAAAATCTAAGCGGGAGTGTGCTATAAGCGGGAGTGTGCGGGTGTGCAATAGGTGAGAGTTGACTGTATCGTACTTTAGCAGCCACATGTCTCCATCAATTTCCTTTCCTTCTCTTCCTTCATGAGTCTTATTTCCTTCTGTTCCTTGAACTTCCTGATCCAGAAGGCGTTTGGTATTGACATCGGATGTTTGAAATCTATCTTCGAGCTCCCGTCCGAGATATCAGTGTTATATCCACCACCAGTACCAAAACAGGCTTGCCATTTAATAGTCGTAGTCCCGCACTTGTATGCTTTATACTTGACAGCGCTGTTCCGCCCCCTTCTCCTGTTTTCCATCTCCCCTAACCATGGCTTCACTTTCTCTTTCAAAACGTGATAAACCGCGTGGTAGAAGTGAACTTCAAACACCTCCAGATCCTCATTTTTCTTAACTAGCTTTTCAATCCCGTCTAACCACGCATGTTGGATATATTTGTTTTTATCATTCTCGGAGACCCTTTTTGGCATTTTGTCCCGAGATCCCAAGCTCGGACAGTCAATATAAATCCGAATATGAGATAGGGAGAATTTCGTCCCCAGAGCGTTCCACAGGGTGTCATATTCTGCTTTGCTGTGGCGTGACATGTGTGGTTGGCTATCTCTTCCCAGTCTCCACCAGAAGGTTAGACGTCGGATAGCAGGCAGACCCAGGGAGGGGATTTGGGCGGGAAAGTTGTTGCATATATCTTTCTGATACGCAAATCGGAATTCATTGCTGCCGTAGAGAATTGGTAGGCTTTCGGTGTATCTGTTTCTATTATCAGAGTCATTGTTTTCTGTAGAGTTCCCGATGTATGAATCGCACGATAGAATCCAATATGGAAAAAATTGAAACTTACACCTTCCAGCATGAGAACAGAAGCCTCACATCAACCCACAACCCCCAAATTGCTGCCACGGAAGGTCCATGTTCTGGACTTAATTGGCATTCATCTAGGTCTACTCTTTCATAGGGTGAATAGCATCCAAACGAATAGACAACCCAATTTCCCGATTCTTCCACCCATTCACACTGGTAGTGCAGGGAACGGTTTCCGAAAAGCAGCTCGTAGATAATGATTCGAATTTCTGGAGGCAGGATAAAGAATACGCTTTGGGACTGGGAATTGAAGGAAGATTGAGGGGGGTAGAGCTTCTTTTGGTGGATATTGGATGCCGGGTGTTTGTTGGATTTGTTTCCTGATATTGTATTAAGTATTTGATGGTTGGCTTAGAGTTGAGCTACTCACTTCTCTCTCTATGTCGTTTTAGAAATTTGAAGGGCATGTTGTTGGCCAGGAATGATAAGAGAGATGATGGAGAAAGCTGGGGGAAATATGGAAACAAGGGGTCCGAGGCGCTTAAGTATTTATAATTTACTAGGGTAACTTTGGTATATCTAATCCTGGTCATTTTACAGTACCGACCTCCAAATTTGAACATCATTCCCCGGCCCGATAACATCACTTCGCCATAGATGAACCCTTGCTGCCGATAAAGTAACCGGTAAACGAGCTAAACCAGCTTCGCAGCCGGCTGTTTGAACACCACAGTAAATGTGACCAATTGCAACTGGATGCATATCTCGGCAACGAACATGTGTAGGGGATTTCCCTCATGGCTTATCACTTTCAAAGACATTTGACTACTTGGGGAAGTTAGAGAATAACTGCACCTTGGTGGAATGGAATATACATGCGAGGGCTGGGGGATCTAAGCAACGTAATTTACTCGATTCTCAACGGAAGGCGAAGGGATGGCGACGAAGCTTCCAACTTCATTTTCCTATACACTCCTCTAATGATAGAGCTTGTGCATACGACTGTAGGGTATGGACATCTAACATTACCGCGATTATAGTAGGGTACATATCAAGAGTACGTAGGCAAGGCAAGAAGATGAGAAAAACAGTATGGGTAACATTCGTCAAGACTAGGAGAAAAAGCAGGATTTTCTACAACGTAGGGTGGTTTGTTGTAAATACATGGACGAGGTTTTCCCACAGTCTCAATATGAGAGAGGGTGCACTTTCAAGCGTCCATCATGTTCAGTAGGCGAGACCGCCTCGGTCGAGCTGAAACTGCAATGAGAACGTTCTGTTTTTACATCATCACTCTCAACGCCCTACATCACTGGCTCAAAAGCAGCTTCACAGTCATTAGTGGACTGGATGAGAAGCCGCGCTTAAAGTGAGACTGCGCTCAAAAACAGCCGGCATGTACTGGGATTTGAACCTCCTGAGCTCTAAGCAGACAATCAATGAAGCCCCGATTGCAAGTAATGGACATGGATTTACTTTTTGAGTATGAAGGGCATACAGCTATTCTCAGTAATGGTGTCGGGACGAAGAATAACAAGTCTCAATGGGCTGCTGATGGGCCTTGTTATGGCGGTTGTTTAGATGGATGATGGCGGCTAGTCACTTGTATATTTGAAAGGCTATAAGTTCATATATTTTATTTTACTTTGCATCCATAGTGCGAATCCGAAGGGCGGTGCGTAGAGAATACAGTCATCTTTCATCATCACGCGGTCAGGAGAAAGACATCAAGTGATCTTACATGAAGGCGCAACGTAGTAACGAGAACGCTGGTTTACAATAAGTATATCGTAACATCGGACCTGTGGAAATGTTTGAGTAGCGTTCTAGTAGTGGGATTATTTTCTCACTGGCTTCAACATTTAAAGGCAGATATCAGATCTGCTAATCCGTTACTTTGGATTGGGTGACCAATCTCAGCCTTGAAATCGTGGCGCTATCAAACCCGGAAAGTGCGTTTAGCCTGACCCACTCATGCATTCAAGAATTGTTTCCGAGAAAATGCAAGTGTATTCGCATCTACTAAAAACCGAAAACATAATCAAACATATAACATTTTACAGATCGATAAAAAGAAGACATCAAGATAAGAACGGATAACTAGGACCGCAGCAAGCTAAAAAAGCGCAACGGAGGACCATCATATTGGGTATGTAAGTTTTTGAGTTGACAGATGGACACAATCAATTTAACCAGGGGGAAGGGTGCTGGCATCGACAATATCACCGGCGTCCTTCTCAATCTCCTCGCTCTGCTCCGACAGGGGAGAGCGGGGCAGAGCCATGAGACCAGTGCGAGTGGACTCAAGGATACCGAAGGGACCAATGAGCTTGAGGAAAGAGTCGATACGGCTGGGCTTAGCAGACCTATTTCAGAATTCGATTAGCAACGTCTCAGGGGAGGGATATTGAAGATACGTACAGCTCAACAATGCAGTTGTTGGTGCTGATATCCAGAACCTTACCACCGAACTGGTGGGTCAGGCGGGTAATAGCATCCAAGTGCTCATGCTTGTGGCGCAGACCCTGGCTGAGCGGCAGGTTGCGGGGGTGGTACTCCACAGCAGTCTGGTTGCCGTGACCCTTCTCCTGATCACCGGGGGTGGTGATCTCACGGTGGTGCTGCAGCAGCTCCTCGAAGAATTCGGGACCAAGAACCGAGACCTTGGCGAGGAGCAGCTCGCGCTGAACCAGAGCCGAGTCGGTGTAGTCCAGCACAGCCCAGACAGGGACAAGGTCATCCAGCTGGCGGCGAGCCTGCTCGACGACACCGTTCTGGCCCTGCAGGACAATGGTCATGCGGGACAGATCCTCGACCTCAGTGTTGCAGACGACAAGACTGTCAATGTTGAAGCCACGAGCAGCCAGGATACCGGACACACGGGACAGGACACCGGGCTCATTCTGAACCAAGCAGTTCAGGACGTGGCGCTTGGGAGGGTTGGAAGGCGGGACGGGAGTCTCGTACAGAATCGACGAGACAGCAGTCGGGGCATCCCATTGGGAAGAACTCTCATTGACCGGCAAGGGGAGAGGGGACCGGCGGTGCAATGCCTTGTAGGCCAGGGCGGAAGTCGAGCTGGACGAGGCACGGATGGTGGTGAAACGGGGCAGAGCGGCAGCGGTGCGAGACCGGGCAGCAGCTGCAGCCGACGACAAAGTCGACGCTGACGCTGAAGTCAGCGCCAGTGAGTGCCTGAAAGCCATCTTTGGAGTTCAAGAACACCAAGGGTTGTGCGATGAATCACTTCTAGACTCTCCGGATTCTTTTTGCTAGCTCCGACCTCGGCCAGCGCTGACTCATACAGGCTAGCCCCATTTAAGACTAGCCTCACGTACTTCACACAGTCACATGATCTCGAACGTTTTCTCGATGTGCTTTGCTATCAATTACCGTCTTGGGGTATTTGACAAGCTTCTGGTTCATCTTTCTGGGAGGTGACAGTTCTGCGCATTTGATCACTGATTGGCACACTTTGCAGAACTCTGCTTGTTCTCAGGAGCCCCTGCACTTGCCTTTATCGCGCTAGACCTCCGTTTCCTGGCCCAACCTCCTTCCCGCAATTTATCGGGTACTTTTTTTTTTTACTCCTCCAATTCGTCCCCTCACCGCTACCTCACCTTCATACTTCAAAATGGCCGACGACGAGCGCCGCGCCAAGCGATCCCGCTTTGATCAAACTGAGCCTGAACCCCGTCGTTCCCGATTTGATCGCCGTTCGCGATCTCCGTCCGCAAGACAATCAGAGTCCACACGTACTCGCAGTCCTTTGAGTCGCGAAGCGCGCAGTCCCGCTGGTGATGGAGCACCAAAGCCGGCTGTGGCTGATCCTGCAGCAGCAGCAGGTACGTCTCGCGATGCGCCTACAATGTCTTGCGCTTTGATGTCAATTGCATGCTAACTTGTGTGGTCTTACTAGCTGCCGCCGCCGCAAGGATCAATGCCCAGTTGCAAGCGAAGAAGGGTATTCAGCATGTCGATGTGCCTCCGATCCGTTCGGTAAATATATTGTTGGATGGCTTTGGTGATCATTTGAGCTAATCTCTTTCTAGACTGACAGCCCGGGCGCTAAGTCCGACGAGGCCGGCGAAGGTACAGGAAAAGACGTTTATGTCACCGACGGCGACTACATTAAAGACATTGAGATCAACGATTTGCGCAATCGCTATACCCTGACTAAGGGATCTACTCAGCAGATGGTAAATCTCTCCTGTTGTCAGCTCGCTGATCTTCCAGACATGCCTTTACCTCGAGGCCAAGCAATATGCATTGCTCTTGGACCCGATCCCCTTACAATTACCCCTTTTTGTCTCATATTATCTATTGTGTGGTTGGACGAAGCTTACTCAAGACCAACTAAATGCATAGCTTCTTACAACCCCTCTGTTGCATCTGCTGACCTCCGCTGCGTGACTTCTAGATTAAAGATGAAACTGGCGCCGGTACGCCTTCTTGCATGTTATGTTGGTAAAGACGCTCATTGCTTACTTTTATACAAGATGTCACAACCCGAGGAAACTATTACCCGGATAAGAACATGGCGACTGCCGCGGTAAGTGGTGGCTTCGAGTCAACGAAGGTCGATTGCTGATTACGACAATATAGCACCCCCCTCTGTACCTCCATGTCACAAGCACCACCAAGGAAGGTCTCGAGAAGGCCATTCAAATCATTGATGATCTCATGCAGAAGGAGCTGCCTAACCTGATCGACGAGCGACGATTCCGCCGACGGGAGCCCGAGCCCGTGGAACGGGATGAGTATGGTCGTGTATGGCATTCTAATTCTCAAAAATAAACTCAAGGCACTCCGCTAATTAATGACAGCGCAAATGGCCCGACGAGCGTATTCCGATTGACCTCGAACCCATTCCTGGATTTAACTTGCGTGCCCAGGTCGTCGGTCAAGGTGGTGCATACGTGAAGCACATTCAGCAAAAGACCCGTTGCCGTGTCCAGATCAAGGGCCGCGGATCTGGATTCCTTGAATCCAGCACTGGTCGAGAGAGCGACGAGCAGATGTTCCTACACGTTGCGTGAGTAATATTAACGCTGTGCAATAACGATCATGACTAATCAAGTAATCTAGTGGACCTGATGCAAATGATGTCCAGGCTGCTAAAGAACTTTGCATAGATCTCTTGAATAACGTCAAGGAGCAATACCAGAACTTTAAGGATAACCCGCCACAGCACAACTACGGTGGCTACCGTGGTGACCGCTACCAGGGCGGCGGCGATGGCGGTGGTAGAGGCGGCAGTGGAGGATACGGTGGCGGCGGTTACAACAACCGTCGTAATGATTACCAGCAACAGCAATCGCAGTCCCCAGCCCCAGGTGCATCTGCCAGCCCGACCGGTGCGGCTGGTGCCGGTGCCAGTGCCACTAGCATGGCTGATTACGCCGCCCAATACGCTCAGTACTACGGACAAGGTGCTGACCCCTACGCTGCTTATGGTGGGTACCAGAACTATGTGGCATACTACCAGTATTACCAGCAAGCCGCTGCTGCTCAGCAGCAACAGCAACAACAGCAATCGGAGACCGCTCCCCCGCCTCCTCCACCAGCTGGCGAGGCTCCTCCTCCCCCTCCCCCAGGATCCGGATCTCCTCCCCCTCCTCCCGGTGGAGGTAGCTACAGTGCGGTATGAAAACCTGAATTTGTGAAAGCCTGGAACGTGTAGCTGACGCGATTGATTCAGGTCCCTCCTCCACCTGGTCTGTAGTGCTGCTGGACAATGATCTGTCTTTGCCACTGGCAATTTGAAAATATTGGCAAGTTTCGTTTTTGATTTTTGAAAAGTGCAGAAGGGTACAGCGATTTCAATGTTTAGTGCAAGTTCCATGGGTCGTGATATTTTGCTAAATAGCAGTCTCTTTTTCTTGTAAACTCTCTCGGTGTCTCTTTACTGTTCACAGGTTTGTCCAAGGCAAATCCGCCTGGAGACGACATATAACTCTTCCTAGGACGATTCCGCTGTCATTGGATAACATAGTTGAACGCCTTTTGACGCATTCTTATCTTCCTTTCGAGGGCTGGATCTACCCAAGTGCTTATCTTTCTAGGAATCTAGGCAAGCGCATTTCCTTTGATAATTAATACATTCATTCAGACTCGGAGACCATATGACTCGACGTGGTATCGATGCATGGCATCATAATATAGAAAGAGAACGCCCTCCCGGTCATTTTGAACACAAAAACCATATGCATCCAGATGCAATGTGCAAAACAACAAACTCCCCCAGTAACATGACAGGCGTGAAAGAATTGACATGATGATACACAAGAAATCCACACAACAGTGGTCAGACATACCCTTCGTCAATCATATAAGCAGTCGACGATAACATCTTCCTCTTGCGTTTCCCTAGAGCCACACGACCCTCCTTGCAAAAATCACAAGCGTAGTCACATGGCGTTGAGCCCGGCATCCCAAGACCACTTCCCCTAGCAGCTTGTGAAGACGGCGGCTGCTGAGACCCCATCTCCTCCAACTCAAAGTCACCGAACAAGTCCTTGATCAGATCATGTCGACACCGTGTCACACTTTCACAGTACCGGACAACTTTCTTGAAGCTATCCAGACGAGCTTCTTGATTTTTCATCGTACTGGCAACGAGATGTTTAGGCCCGCCGCGATTGCGCATGTTCTCCGTATCCCTGTTCATGCGGTCGAAGATACGATCCCGTTCTTGAAGGTTATAATATACAAGAGACGCAGCTGCACGGCCATCACGACCCGCTCGACCTGATTCTTGAACGAAGCCTTCAAAGCTGCGAGGTGGTGTCCAATGGACCACGAATCGGACATAGGAGTTATCAATCCCCATACCGAAGGCATTTGTCGCGACTATGATGGAGAAGGTAGGTGGTGGTTTGCCGTTGCTGGTTTGCTTAGATGGTGGAGGTGCAGTCCAGAGTGATTGGATGCGTGTTCGTTCTTGCGGCGCCAGTCCTGCGTGATATGCCACGGCAGAGATGCTTTTATCCTGGGATAGAAGGCTTGCGAGGTGCTCGGATATGGCGCGCAGTCCGACGTACACGATGCCCGAGATTGGTGGTAGTCGAGCGGCTTCTTCTGCGCCCAAGCGGGTTTCTCTTCTCTTTTTTATGGCGCGAAGGTATTTGAGTAGATTTTCTACCTGATAGTCACCATCTTCGCCACAGTCTTCGAGGTAGCGGACCTCGTAGTGGATGTTTGGGCGGGCAGATGGGGTGTTGAAGAGTTTGAGTTGGGTTGGATTTAGGTTAAGCATGTTGATGATATCTGTGCGAACTCTTGGTGTGGCTGTAGCTGTGAGTGCTGTGATGGGAACTTCTGGGTCAACGAGGTTCTTTTTGAACCATCCCAGCTCCTGGTAGGCTGGGCGAAAGTCATGGCCCCATTCGCTGATACAGTGGGCCTCGTCGATAGCAATACGGGCGAGTTGCCCTTGTCGATGTACGACTTGCAGGTTTCGTCTAAAGCTGTCTGTTTGACATAGCTCAGGAGTCACATAGACAAGGCGCGTGCGCGGGTGCCCTGAGAGCATATCGTCTAGAATCAAACGTCGTTCTGCTAATGGTGTGTTGGAATTGATAGTCGAAACTGCTACTCCTATGGCTTGGAGAGCATTGACTTGATCCATCTGCAATTGTTAGTGAATTGAGCTTTAAAAAGAGACCAGTTTAATTCAATTACCATCAAAGCGAGGAGAGGACAAATGACAATAGTTACTGCACAATACAGGTTAGAATCGTGTCAAAGGTCCTGCAAATAATACTTACATCCATTGTTGATGACCGCCGGCAACTGGAAGCACAGACTTTTTCCAAAAGAGGTGGATGCTTGGAGAAATACATCATGGCCATCAACAACTGCTGCAATGACTTCTCGCTGCAGGGGGCTGGTTAATTGTCAGTATCAAGTCAATGTAACAGTAGTTGGTTCACTAACCGAAATGACTTCTTGCGAAAGACACGATTCAGGTAGAACTCGAGATCCGGTCTACGCCGTGTAAATGACCCTCGATCAGCCATCGGGCAGCAGAGCAAGGGTATTGAAGATAAGTGAAGCCTTCAAATGCAAGGCGTTAATTTTACTTCAGAGCCGCACGTGTTGTCGCGTCTACGCCTGCCCGCCGACGCGAGGTCACGTGAAAACAAACGGCTTCCAAATTAGGATATATGCAAGTATGAGCATATCTGCGGCGCTTTATAAGGGCGTTTAGGCTTAAAACCACTAATAAAAATTGCTTAGGCTCAAACACGGCGATAAAGCGTAATGCATGCTCTAGATTTAGTGTTTGTAGGACTAAGAGCTAGAGGCTGACCGATCCATTTTAATACGTTGAAAAGGGAATCTCAGAATACCAATTGATCGATTCTACTGTCCAGCTAGAGTAGTATGGAGGAGCCGCTGACTGTTAGCCGACGATTGGTGAGCGAAAACGAGGTTGAATCGGTAAAGACATAAGTTTACACAATCTGCGCTAAATTGAATCGGTATATAGTGTATAATAATGTACAGGTATCAAATCACAGCCATCAACTCTCCCCATATTATTTTACATTTATCGTGGATTCCGCGACATTTGCTCATCAATCACCTCCTTCACCGCAAGTACATCAATTGCCTTGCGCTTGTTGGGTGACCAGAGCTGTTCGAGTTGTAACCAAGCTTCCATAACCTCCTGGGGCCCACAGCAAGTACCAAATGCCCGTAGAATGAGAATAATCATGCGTCGTCCAACGAAGACACCATTCTCGAGACGGTGTGACAAGTATTCAAGATTCTCGTGGTCGGGATCTCCTTCTTGGTTGAGAGACAATGGGCGAGATGTGAAAATGCCCTCTGCGTCGAGGTTCAGATTCGCAAGGTCGTTATCGGGTTGGTCCTCGGAGATGTCCTCGTTCTCGAATTCGTCTTCTTCATAGACATCCTCCTCATCACGAGCAAATTCGTCACTTTGGTTTTCGACAGGACCCTCGGAGGCTTGTGGCTTTTCTTCTGGGATGGTTGAGGAGGCATCCTTGCCTGTGGATGAGAAACTCATGTAGAGCCCATCAGGCTTGGCAGAGGAGTTGACGTCCGGTATCTCAGCTTCAACGTCCACGCTTGTTAATGGGTTTTCCCAGACCATAGCTGGAGCATCGCGGTGAAATCCTGAATGCCTTGCTTTTGAGTCCCGTACTGCTTGTATAAAAGATAGCCATGTTAATCGGAGCTTCTCTGCCGTCCACCAGTTCTTTCTTCGGCGTCCATGAAGTCCAAAGCCCTCGAATAGATAAAGATAGATCAGGTGACGAGGTGGAACTGAGAATGTGTTTTCCATATCCCGCAGAACGTTCATGAACATGTCCAGATCGCCAGTGACGCGCGTGCAAAACTGAAGCCAGATGTAGAAGGTCCGCGTGTCTGGTGTCATGGGTAAAGAGTCTTGAAGGGCACGGTGGTAAGCAGGTAGGCTTTTCTTGAGAGCCTTAGACTTCTTCAATAGGCGACCGAGCTCCCTGGTTTTTGCTCGGTAAAATGTGAATTCTGGAGAAAGGCTTGGAGAGGTTTCTGGAGAAGTCCCCGAACTTGAAGAACCCTTCTTGTGTTGGACTTGTGCGTTGAGCATCCGTCCATACAGCTGCTCAGCAGTCTCGACATCGCCAGCTCGAAGAAAGGAGGCCATGACACAGTTCAACACAACGGTATCAACTAGCTCTCCGGACTGGACAAAGTAATCGAACGTGCCGCGAATGCCCTCCAAATCTTTGCGCATGCCACAGGAAAATATCTTTGAGACTAGTCCCGAACGTGAAAAGCGAATCTCTCTCTTTCTCATCTCATCCTCCAGACGATCAGCCACGATAAACTGGTTGGCTTTGATAGCAACGTCGAATAGAATATTAAAGACCACGTCGTCGGCCTGAATCCCAGCTACATGCTCCATTTGCTGCCAAAGACCGATTGCGTGGACTAGACGTCGTTTCGAGACCCTGCCATTGTTGCTTCGGCCAGCCATATGAATTGCGGTGGACCATAGCGAACGTGACATTGGAAGCCCGGCGGTATTCATATCGTCCACCAAGGCAAGATAACGACGCGCATCTGCCCAACGTCGATTCGGAGGCGATGCAAGTCGCCTCAAGAGACGGCCGCGTGAGGCCTTGGACAAATGTGCAACTCCGGGCTCTGGAAGATCTCTGTACAAACGAAAAAGATACTGAGTTGTTGCCTGTTCTTGGCTGGGCAGTGCTTCCACGAGTCTTGCAACCGATGGAGTTTCAATTGCATCGCGTGTGTCGTCCACCTTTCGGACAAACGTTTGTTTAGGTAATATAGCCTCCACAGCGTCTTCCCAATCATATTTATCTCCAAATAACCGCTGGAATATGTCAGAGACGGCATTCCGCACTCTGTCATCCCGCGTGAGGGATAGATTTTCCGGTTTATAAGCCTCTGTTGCGACCTCTGAAGGTTTATCGTTGATTATATCTTTTTTCGGGGAAATTGTTAACTGACGGACGTCCGGTATTGAGTCGAAAAAGTGTTCCTCGAAGTGCTGTTGCGATCTGCTGTCCGGAGCCTGTGGTAATCGGGGCAGCGCGTGATCTTTATTCTCCTCCGCTCTCTCTCTTGCTTGAAATGCCAAATTTTGTTTCTCTGGATTATCTGTCTCCACCGGCTCCAGGCTATGGCAGAGCCATGATCTTTGTCGCGATTGTTGGGCCAAAGGTCCAGAGAACTCCCAGCGTCTCCGTGCTGGGCTTTCACCACGCTCTACCCCCTCTTTGCCCCCGAGCCTCCGCAGATTAGATTCTGATGTCCTCAAATGTAATGTAGACAAGCCTCGACCTCGTGGTGAGTGCTCGTGGCAGAAACCTGCCAGGACAAGGGAGCCAACAAAAAGGTCTGCTATTGACGCGACGGAAGGTCGGGGGCGCCGAGTAGAGAAGCTTCGAACAGAGGAGCGGGAGAGGGAGGGTTTCGGATGAGACATTGATTGTGGTCGGGAGAGGAGAAGCTCATCCAAGGCCTGCTTGGGAGGATCTCGCAGGCCCGGTGAGCTGGGGAACCTATTGGGATGAGGCATGAGATGACAGACATCGTGGCACTGGGTTAGCCATGCGCGTCGCAAAGAAAGGCCTAGGCCAATGGTATGAGAACCAAATTGACTGCTGCGCTACCTCGAAAGCAAAACAGCAATGGAGAGAACGTAGGTCGATCAACGGGGTGGAAGAAGGTGTTTTTCTGATGGACGGACTTTCTGGCTTTGCAGCGGAGCCGCACTGGCCAATCGGAGCTCGGCATTGGCAATCCCATCTTTTTCGAACTTCGGCATCTCTCACCCTTCTGCATCGTCACGATCTCAGCCCGCGTTTCCCTCTTTAATTGCCCTTGAATTCCCACCGATAGTCTACACGCAGCTATCTCTGGCTGTGTGTCCCCCCCACCATGGGCAAAATCAACCTCACAGCCCTCCGGGTGCGACAGACCGCGATCAACCAATTTGCAAGTGGAAAGATCAGCAAGCTACCACAATGGGTTGATGTAATTCGCGATATCCCTCCCTCGGAAGTTTTAGTCCGTACCGTTCCTCACCAACACCAGTTGGTCCGACAACGAGTGAAGACCGACGACAAAAACAAGAATCAGATCGTGTTCGAGGTTGAACAGAAGCGCCGGAAGTCCAAGAAGCCTAGCCGCCTGTTCCAACCGGTCGAGCTCAGATATGAGGAAGATGAGCTGCGAAAGCAGTTCTTCAAAGATCACCCCTGGGAGCTTGCCCGGCCTCGCGTGCTTGTCGAGTCCACCGGCAAAGACCATGAACGCTACGATTGGAGCCAGCTCCGGCAGCCTGGAAGGAGGCTAGATGGTGAAAGGTGAGTTTGGAATTCGCCTGTGCACTCTATCGCCAAATACTGACGTTTTCCGTAGTGTGGTTCAACGACAGCTTTATCTCCTGGAGAACACCCCCAACATGACCGTGAGTCGCGCATACGATATTGCCCGCCAAGAATTCTACAAGCTTCGGTTGCAGGAGGATATTGAGCGACGAGTTGCGGCGGAGGAGGCAGAGGCTACCGGTGCCAAGTTTGGCCCGACCTACCTTGAGATTGGTATGGAGCTGGAGAACCAACAGCACGAGAAGTGGAAGGATTGGGCCAGGTTGGAGGCCCAAGTCCTCAGTCAGCGGTCGGTTGCTCTTTCCGGTGCCCCGGAACTTGCATCGGAGAAAGACACAGAGAGGGAGGCTCAGGCTCTTGATATTGAGCGGCCTGAGGAGCAATAGATGCTCGTCATTTGCATATCTGGCATATCTTTTGTCCCTTGATACTCCAGTTGGTCATGTACATTATTTTTAGTCTGTTTCCTGTTGAATGTATTCCCATAGCTCAAAACAATATGGTTTCACTCGAATCAAATGTGTCTCGCCACCAACTATATATCGTACGAGCTACTTGGTATTGTTTGTATCAGGAAACTAGCATCACGCCAGAACGACTGCTTCAATACGGGTACACCAAGGTAAAGTATTCTACAGCATCGTATGTAGGGTTATAGCTGAAATGAAATGGTGTGCATTTTCAATTGGTTCAAACCAGTGGGCCGTGCAACCGTTGAAACACGAAAACACCGTTGATCGCAAAGCTCGGGCGCCTCTCGTCCAATCACAGCACTTTCAGCCTCTCCAACTTCGCTTTCAATCTGGACCACCAGGGTTGTCTTGATCTTAAGAAACAATTCCGTGTACACGTATCTTGCACCTGATAAACTCGGCATTTCTTGCGATACATTCCAAGGTTATCCTTGACCCTACTGTGGCTGAACATCCGCCACAGGCCAACGTTTCTCCGAGCTTCATTGCGCCATTCCCGCTCCTTCGGTCTTCTTCTCTCCAGCCTTAACGGATTTGACGTTGCCGATCCACTGTCTGATTGATCTCCATCGCTGTACTCAAGTTGTCCTTTGCTTTAGACCCTACGCTGTCGCGTCGCCTTACCCCAAAACCTGAGCCGACGCAATCATACCCACCCCCTCGAGGCCCACCTACCCTGTTGACGATGCTTGGGTTGACTGTGCTTGCTGCCTGTTGGTAACGGTCGAAAGACAGGAGGATCCTTTGGTCTTTGGCGCATTTGCCATCATAAGCTTGCACGCCCTAGCGCTAGCAAGCAATGGTGTCTACGATAAACCGACCCGAAGACACGGTCCGTGGCCCCCGGTCATACCCAGACACGGCCGAGGAAGAGGATAATGAGAAATCACTGCACGATTCCCTGGTCCCCCCACCGCTGTCATATAATGAGGGATTTCCACGACTTGAAGGAGACGGATCAAGGCCAGGCACAGCTATGGGTGACGCACCTGGTAGTTCTGGGAAGTCTGGCCCGAAACCGTTGACCCATGAGGACACTATTGAGTTGGCAAAAAAAGCAGTGGAGAGCGGAATTCAAGATACAAAACGGTCGCTGGCAGGAAGCGAAGCTGTCACCGATGTCGTGAAGCCCAAGTTAACCATTGATCTGGGTCATTCACATATTGTGCGGATACCAGAGCCAGTAGTGGATATAATCAAAGACGAGGTAGAAAGGTACGTTGTTTGGTGCATTCTGCTTGGGATGGTTCGGTGAAGCTATGCGCGATTATGACTTGGTATAACTGACTTTTGCATAGGCTTTCTCTTTCCAACAACCATTTGTTTCACATTCCCTATCGCTTTGCTGAATGTTCTCATCTTCGGTACCTCAATATCAGAGCTAATAACTTCCGTGAATTTCCAAAAGGAGTGCGTTCAATTGACCCTTTCCTCACAATGCCTATGCTGATTATTTTCAGGTTTACAAATTACCACTGCTAGAGATTCTTGATCTTAGTCGAAACAAAATAGGCTTGTTACCCGACGAGGTTGGCAAATTGAGATCACTACGAGTACTCTCTATCATGCAAAATCGGCTTGATGACCTGCCTGCGGGTTTGTCAGATATGAACAAGCTGCAGGTTCTCAAAGTTGCCGGAAACCCTCTTCGCTCCCCACTTCGACGTGTCCTGGAGGGTCTGGAAGCGGAAATGGCTCCATCAGCAATGTCCGATAACGAGAAGGAGGTTGCAATCACTGCAGAGCTAAAGAGATTCCTCAAAACCCGACAGTCAGCGAGTACCCCGGAGCCAGAGTTTAATGCAGATGCGAGGTACGTTATATTAATCACTTTGAAGGTATGAGGCTAATTGTACACAGCGAGAGCTCGTCATTTGAAATACCAAGGCCGGCTCCAGTCAAGCGTAAACTTAGCAGTCGATTCCCTGTTATTCCAAGCACTGGTGATGGCTCAGCATCATCTTCCCGATCTCCATCCATCTCCCGGGGACCAGGGATGCCAGGTAAATCTCATTACCGCATGGCCTCGGGGCAATCAAGTGGTACATACCATATGGAGGGTCTCCGACGACCTAGTGTGACGCCCCACGCTGTTAATGAGCGCATTCGAAGTAACAGCGAGGGCATCATCCAAGCATCCTTCGCAGCTCGCAGCAAGCGCATGGGAGTCATCACTCGCAAAAACACGGACCTGGGGACGTTGGATGAGACACGGCCTTACCGAAACAGCCATTTGCGAGGTCTCAGCCATGGCTCAGTCCTTCGAACACGCCCGGCAGGACCTACTCCTGCAAGTGATAGTAGCTCCTCGAGCCCCAGCAGCCCTAGAGATCGTCGACGCCCAAGGGATGGCTGGGTTAACCGCATGTCGAGTCTACCTGAGCAAAAGGGAGAAAGAGCATCAACCGAGCCAGTTATCGAGAGCGCCAAGGGCATTTTGTTCTCTCTTTTCCAGGTGCATTCCCACATATCTACACTGATCAATGTCATTCAGCGTGATGACACGCGACGCCACAGTCTTGAACTTGTGTTCTACAATGCTTCAAGTCATGTTGAACGGCTTAACGAAGCTCTTGAGAACGCAGAAAAATCTCCTTCCGATGAGCCAGATTCGGCTCGGGCACTGAACGAAAGCGTAAAGAGAGAGTGTGAAACATGCATCACGGCCTATACACATGTGGGCACTCAGCTGCGTAATAGCGCTGCTAAAATTGTCTCTAATGGTGACTCACGATACGTGCGCTCGCTCATGTTGATGATGTTTGGTGGCTTGGTCGAGTTGCGAAATGCATGCGCCAGTCTCAACGTTTCGCTCCGACCAATCCAAAAACGGCGGATCTCGGCGCCCAAACCAATGATCCCCGAAGTAAGCAAAGGGCCTTTGGCTTCAGAAAGGCCCCTGCGGCCCTTGGTCACTCCCCCGCGGGATACGGCAGCACCCACACGACGATTGCGCAGCGATACTACTATTCGACACCCTCAAGTTCCAGTGCCACTTATGAACCAGACAGCAGCTACTGGCTCACCTGGCTTTGCTACCCCGGCGTTTAATTACGCGCGCAGTAGATCTAGTAGCCGGACAAACATGATCAATACTTCCGTGCCCACATCCTTAGCTACGCCTCGCTCTGGAGAGTCATTCCCTCCCATGCCTATGGGCAATGGTCCCCGGATTAATCCTTTAACCGGATTAGACGAGATTGAGGAAGAACGACTCTTTGAGAAGATCTTCTATCAGCTTACGTCTGCATACAGTGCTGCACTCCAAGCACTCCCGTTGGCTCGACGGCAGTTGTCTCGATGCCTTGAAGTGGCCGAACAATCCCGAGAGGCCGAAGGGATCCAAATGCTTTGGAGTAATCTGATCCGCCGGTGTCGAAGCTGTCTCGAGGTATCCGAAGCATTGGGAATGCGCCTATCCACCATGAAAGTCAAAGAGCCAAATGGCGGACTACGGAACCAGCGCGAGTTCTGGCAGCTGTGCAAGGGCTTCATGCAGTCATTCGTGGACCTTATAACAGACATGCGAGAGGTGCGCAGCATGAACCTTCTTCCCCAGGATATCATCATCATTCTACGACCAGTTCAAAAGGCTAGCCGAGAAGCCGGTCGTTTGATCGAAGCATCTCCCTGGTCCTTCCTCGCAGACCCAGCGACCAACGCACCGAATAACCTCTATGGCCCGCCGCTGCAACCTCCACACACCCAACATCAAACCTCCGTCTCAACATCTGCTATCGCTTCCCACTCCCATTACCCAGGCGTGGGCATGTCCCCCCATTCCGTAACTGTTCCTTCCACCCCCCTCAGTGCAGCCCTCGGTCCCGCAGCGCAAGCTACCGTCCCCTCCACCCCGGCTAGTGCATACAGCGACAAGTTCTTTGAAGGCGATGTCTTTCAGCGTGCTGACTCGCTTCTTTCGATGCAAAACCAAGGTCCATATTTTGCTCGTCGTTAGCCCCGCCTCCTTGTGTGATTTTTGTATGCCCCTCATGATGATGATTTCTACACCCTTCACGCATCAACTCTCGATAGACCACTTCTAAAGTTTGCATCTATCGCTCCATGTGCTCATGTTTTGTCTCATATTAGCGGGAAATATGATATGTTTTTCTTTTACCCAGGGAATAACGGAACATACGGCGGTGCTTTTGTTTTCGACATAGCGTATGGTCATATTCGGTTACAAATTCAATATCAATTATTATGTGTCCGGTCGGAGCTGGTTATTGTAGTAGTCTAAAAGACATATATTGCACAGTCAAAATCTCTCTTTGCCTTCCCTACTCATTGTATTGCGCATGCTCTTGCCATAGTTGGCGAAGAACCGGTGAAATGAAAACACCTGAAGATGGCTGCTAAACACAAATCAAAAAAAAAAAAACAGTCTAAGCAATTCGATAAGGTATATATTTCTGGAAGGAGTTACACATGGTTTTCTGGTTTCTAATAAAGTGGATTAACTTTTGACAAGATGGATGCTACAAGAAGAATGAAGTCCGTCACGGAAAACTAATTTGGCCGAAATCACAGAAGAAAGGCTCTTGTGAGGCTACTTGAATGGGCATAGTGTTTGCTCTGCGTCAAAAAGTCTAGTGCCAGTTCAATGGGTAGCAATTAAGCCTCTATATTTCCTGGCCGTTACTGGTTCTCAGGCTTTCTTGAAGAAGCCTAGCTATAGCCTGACATGCAGATATCGTGGCAGCTTCCCGGTTGGGATACCCCCTGCTATCAATGGCTTTCTTGTCATTCAACCAGGCCGCACAGCAGAATCTGTTTTCTTGTGTGGGTGTGGTGTAGTTTTGGAAGAACACCTTTGCCTCTGGATACAACTTGTGTAACAATATCTTCGGATGGTCTGTGATCACGCTATTGCGGAGTAATTGCTTGACGCGGTTGAGAATTCCCATCCTATCCACCAGACGCTGACAATCCGTCAGGCTAGCTTGAGAATCCACAAACACAGCCCCTATCACGCTCTTAACGATGTCACTTAAGACAGTGTGGCCACTCATTGCGGCTAGCTCAGCCCAAGGGTATCTTATATTCCTCAAGAAGGCTTGTTGAATCCTCCAGCAATCTTGCCGGGACGCTGATCGAAATGTACCCAAGGTAGTTGTCAGCTCATGGCTGTGCGACTGTAAAAAGGTCCACAAATAGACCCCATCTAGGGGCTCCACCGTCCGGCTAAGGGTTGGCAGCGAGGCATCTCCTTCAGCATTAATTTCCAAATGAAACTCCAAGCACAGAAAGGTCAAGAATAGATGGTTAGTGACAGCGGTTCGAAGACTTTGCAAACGATCTACCTCCAGGGTCCTTTTCGGAGCGTGGAGCAGAGTTTGGGTCACCAGTAGTTCAAGCACAGCATCGCCTAAGAAGGAGAGTCGCCCATAGGCACTGGTCCGAGTCGACCCGGACCCGTAGTGAGAAGGATGCGTCAAGGCCTCCACCAGCAGGCTACGGTCTGAAAATGTGTACCCAAGTAACTTTTCCGTGTCGTCCAGTGCCAAAGATTGTGAGATTATAGAGTTCGGCCGAGTCTGCTCAAAGCTGCCATCACTAAGCGCTGCAGCATGCCAGGTCTTGATTGCCGGTAAAATGGCTGCAGCACAGTTTGCTGCTTGTTCACTACCGCCATCCATATAGGCTGCCCCCACAATCGCTCTCACCATCTCTGCTAGCGTCCTCGTGCTGACCTTCCGCGGCTCCGCGAAGCTCCGTGGTGAAAGAAGGCTAGAGATCCAAATGGATTCCCACTTCTTCCCGTTGAACCTCCTTGTATTAAGGAATCTCCCAAGGCCACACATTTTGGCCGCTTGGGCAAGCCCACAGTCCGAGATAACAGCCTCCTTGACTTTAGATAATAGGCCTTCATGCCAGGCGTAGTGATGGAGAAATAGCTGCTCGCTAATGATGTATTTGAGAAAAGTAGCCCCCACGAATGCCAGAGACCGGAAACGAGCAGGCCTCTCAGAGCAGGTAGGTTGAATAGCCAAGGAAAGAAGACCTGTTCTGTGAAATTTCATGCCCGATAAGACTTTTTTCCGTAGCTGTTCGGCCACCATATGTGTACCAATTTCGTGAATGATACTGGGCATATAGAGAGCCACTTCTGCCCATCTAAAAGGTAAGCGATCCACCGTCAGCTCTTGCTCATCTATGAGCGTCTGTTTAGCTTCATGGGTTGGTGCCGGATACGCTGACGTCGACCCTCCGGGTGGGCATCGAGAAAGAAAATTCCGTCTACGGGGTAAAAGGCGTATGTGTGCCTGGAGCTCTTCAACACTACAGGATTGGTTTGAGGGCCATGAATCTATGATCCATGGGCAGAGGGGCCGTGTTGAAACACGCAGAAGCCCTGGCTCATATGTGCGGTGTGCAGTCTTCAAAGCCTCACCGAGGCGAAGGCTGCCAGAAAATGCTTCCAAAAATGCCTGCATCTCGGCTGGTGCAGCATCTGGAACAAACAGCGCTGAAAAATCCGTTGGATGCCTATGTTGCAGCAGGCCTCCATGTACAGACTGAAGGATCAGATGCGTGACTTGACGGCAGAGCATTTTGACTTGATTGTCAGCGGCGACCAGTGAGCCTGGCGCCAGGTGAACCATTATGATTGTCTTATCATCCACAAACAAAGGAAAGCGGGCTTGCGTCTTGATCTGCAGAGGGATTATTATCATCAACTCGAGACTATCCTTTCGTGGGTGTTGAATCTGCAAACGGTGGGCGTATAGGCTCACTTCACCCGAGTCCCATCGAGCAGCCACATCAGCCCAAGGATTGAATGGTTCAGGTAGAAGGTGAAATCCTTTGCAAGATTGTAGGTACGGGTCATCAAGATCAGCGGGCTTTGTTGGTAGTAGATGGGCATTCACCAAGCCTGCCGCCCGCAGAGCCTTAAATGCTTGCAGTGCAGCGTCGGCATTCGCGAGCTTCCTACTGGGCCACCAGCTTAAGCCATCGGTTTCTTGAAGAGACGGATGGAATGCACTGGGTAAGAGGACTGTGGCTCGGATTTGGTCATTAGAGCGTTCCTGATAGCGGTATAGGGGCCTGTTGGTAGTATATGGCTGTTTAAGTACTTTTGCACAGAACATGTTCAAATGGTTCACAGCTTCCAGCATGCCCAGTTGAGCGCTATCATAAAATAGTTAGCTATACTGATTTTCTCTTGTCGTCTTTGTAGCAGTTACACATACCCTGTGCTTTGCACCACTAGAGACAAATAAGACTTTCCCTCGCATGGCAGATTTGAAAAAGCTCGTGTGTCATCTCGGTATGTCTTTTCTAGCCCGTCTTCAGCTTCTATAAGCTCCCTCAGCTCTTCCTCATCCTCTTCATCATCGAGAAATATGATGAAGGTGGATTTTCCTTGGCGAGCCCGCCCGCGTCGTTGAACAAAAGACCTAATACTGCGAGGCCGGTCAAAACTGATAACAGTATTGCATGCAGGAATGTCGATTCCCTCTTCCAGTACATTTGTGGTGATGAGAAGATCCAAGGCTCTTATACGGAACTTGGCTAGTGTCTCTTCCTGGCCACGGATTTCAGCGTGCGAAATATCAAGGTCCCTTCTACCGTGCATGTGTGACATGCCAATGAAAGTTCCGCAGCGTAAGGGATATTTGATACCAGGGTATCTCTCGATGAGCGACTTTAGTATTATCACCGTTGCTCGTTGATTCACAAAGATCAACCCATGAAAGTCACAATCTGCTAACTGGGACAAGGTCTCGAGGAGCCCCCGGCATTTCGGGGACAGATCAGCTGGTATGATAGGTAACTGAGGCTGCTCCAGCCAGCCAAGGTCACAGACTATCTGCATGGTGAAGTCGTTGGCAGCACGAGGAGACCAATTTGTCTCAGCATGTGAGCGCTGGTGCTCTTTAAAGTGCTTGATAGAGGTGGCCATGTACTCAGCCACAGCCCAGCTGCCGAGCTCGTGATATAAAGCTTCCGATCTCCTTAAGAATCGACGAAGCTGCGAGGTCTTTGATGAATGGTGATCTCTATTTGTACGTTCGGTCATGTCACGCAGTCGACTCAATAGCTGGGGCTCGGTTGTTTTGTGTAGCCAACCGTCATCTAAGAAGCAGCAGATGCGAACCTCCGGGCGATTGGTGAAATCTAGCAGCTCCTCATAGTGTCTATTTGGAGCCATACACCTGCTATCAAGGCTGATCTCCAGCTTCCTGTTATGTAAGCAATCAGCGCCGTTTCTCACTCAGTCTCAAGTGTGGACCTACTGGAGGCTAGACACATCCGAATTTACTGGAGAGGCTGATAGACCCAGGATTCGGGGTAAGACGCTGGGCATCATTTGTTTGTAAGGATGGTAGAAAATTGTCATGATTTTGTTCGCCGGGCTGTTCTTTGTACAATGATGAGCTGGTTGGAATGTGCGTTAATATATCAACAACCATAATATTGTCCACTCATGCTTACCTTCATCGAATACGAGTAATGATAATTGGTTCATATTTATAAACCCATGCGTCAAGGCGTCAAGGAGTACCTGGTGGGTCGAGACCACGACTCGCACGCCCGCCAGAGCGGCATCCCAAATGGCCTTTTCTCCCCAACGGTCTACTTGATCCCTGCCTGTAAATGATCGGGCCCGACTTGAGGGAAGGTGGAACCGGAGAGCCCCGACTTGTTGCCCACACAACGCAATAGTAGGACAGAGAAACCATACAAGCTATATGTAGATGTTTTGGATGAGCGCTCTTGCCACTGTCCAGCGTAATATCAATGAGGGGAAAATAAAGGAATGCGTACCTTATCTGGGCTCATATTCAGTGCTTCCCGGATCCGAAGAACCGCTCTGAATTATCTGTCAGTGATTTGATAAAGAGTGTAATCGAACAGACTGACAGACATGAGTGTTTTCCCTGTCCCAGTACCCATCTAGAGTGCTCCAGTCAGTAATGAAGTCCGAAGTTTCATGGGAAAACTTCCGCTTCTCACCGCGACAATGATGTTTTGCTGAAGGCTAGCTTGCAGCATCTCCAGTTGGTACGCTCGCTCCTTCAATGGCTGTTTTCCCCTGCGACTGAGAGACATTCTGGGGAGCGATATACCTTTGGTAAACAGAATTTAGATATTGGGGAAAGGTCAATCTTGTGGTGAAATCAAAAGGAGGGTTTCGAAGAACGTAGCATTGCGGGGGATAAAACGCCCTTTTTAGATTGACAATATGCTCTCCAATGAAGTTCGAGCACATTTCACTGACTAAGGCCTTATGCAGAGATCTACCTACTGAATTGCAAGAAAAGCTAGCAGCCAATTTAACATTTATCAGTTGAGTTATTGACCGCCCATGAGGTATTTATTCATGACTACTCCTCACAGAATCACAAATCATGGATCGTCTACCCTGTTCCTCTGATGACTAGGTTTAAGAAGCAATATCTCGCAACAGCCTCGAAGTATACCAATCATGCATTTTCATTTAGTTGGCTACAAATTGCTCTGGCGGCCAAGTGTGCCGCTTCCTTCTTTGTCCGAGCCTCTCCAGAGCAGGTAATGTCTCCATACTGTACTGTTACTCTAAATAGAGGGGGGTCAATTGTAATTGCCTCTTCAACTCTCTGCAATCTCTTGTTCTCTCTCTGGGCCCTCTCATGTAGGAGAGAAGTATACCGATGGATAGCAACTGCATGATCGTTATTCTGGCTAAGCTCCGAGTGAGCTGGACTGGAAGCACTCGACTGGGGTGTTTCCGTAATCGATATCTCTTCATTGTCCCGACAGGAATGTCCGGGAGCAGCGGATGAGAACATATCGGCGAGGCCACGTAGAAGCGCAAGTCTTTGTGACTCAGGACAGACTCTATAGGTATGTCCTATGAGTGTGACCACTTGGTCTCGAGCATCGTTGGCTTCTTCAATAGCTGCCGGAGGAGGACCTTTGGCGATCTCGAGTGAAGTCATCATTCTGTTCCAGTCAATAGTTTGGAAAGCATTGTCGAAATAAACCTGGGTCAATGTGAGTCCGCAAGCCAATGGGAGATAACAAGAACACTGGGCTAACCTCAGCCTCATTGCGAGATGTGCCAGAGCCCACGAGGGAGGAAATCACCGATAGACGACAAACAAGCGTACCGATGAGACGGTCTTTGTATTATGGAGTGTCAGATTGGTTGATTGTATAGATGGTTGGTTGGACTCACCATCGGGCCCGCTGGGTTGATGGTAATCTTGCAAACTGGCCATGCTGGTGCTTCAGGGTGGCAGTGAATTGGAGAATCAACAGGGTCTATTAATGGTTTCCGGACCCCGTCTCTTTTGAAGTAGTTCCTACATGGAAGTTCCAAGACTGCAGGGAGGGGAATACTCAGATGTGACTCACTGTGAGGCTCTGCTATGACGAATAGCAACCTCGAACCGCGTTATCACATCCACAGATTGCAAAGAGCTCACATGCGAAAGCCATCTAGCCTGTGACGTGTCATGCTCTCGTCAATGTGTATGAGTTGTTCATGCGGGGTTATCAGCCGCATAATACGTTGGCAGACAGGGGTAAAGACCACCTCGCAAAAGTACTAAGAGACGTACTATGCAACCAACATGACCCTTGCCAACAGGCTGGAGCAAGGAATCATCCAAACAGAGCAGCGCTATGTCGCACATTCCACTTTCAGAGGCGCAACATTACGTGGTTATGTGACATGTCATATAGTGGCCGAACGAAACCAACAAAGATCAGGGAGATCTATTGGTGTCGAGGGGAAAGAGGGGTAGGCATGAGAGAAAGACAAAAATCAGAAAAAGCAACCGGCATGGAGGCTAGCATTGGGCAGAGATAGTGCACGAGATTTCCCACGAGTCACCCAGACGCAATGAGTCAGACATCGCAATTTAAGAGACGAGGCAATATTCACTTATAAGCATGGGTAGTCTCTAGGATACCCAAATCCAGGCCTCTAGAGAGAGATACCACATTTGACACTTGCAATCCTCTAATCGTATTTTTGAACGCTTTCTCAAGTCGGACGCAATGAACGAAGACCTCTCAGAGGCATCGTTGATATGCCATCAATCTAGCAAATTACGCTTGCTCTATGAGCCTCTGTGCCTGCTCTATACCTTAAGTCCAGTTCGAGGGGATCGGATCAAACCCAGTGAAACCTTACAGGAGGAGCCGGGGCTGACTGGTAGCAAGGGCTACCGAGCTTTTGTGGATGCCATCGCCTATAGTTGTGCATATCGAAAGGAACCAGGTTACGTCACTGCGGTAGCCTTAGAAGAAACCCCCAACGACATAGTGGTTCTGTTGGCTGCCAACAGTGACATTGATAGCAAGGTCACCAGCCTTCTGGAGACAATTCATCGGATTCTTTCATGGATTATCAGCAAGCACACCTTTCGACTGGACACGAGAGAGGGCCAAAGGATCTTCAAATTCTTGTCTGATCGTGTGCTGTCGCTCAATGCCCCGAAGATCTTTCAATACTATCAGAAAGTGAACAAAACCGTCTCTTTGGTGATGGATCGACTATGCACTGAGTCTACTTTGAAAGGTACCCGACTTTTATTTTATTCTTCCGAGAACATCCCGTCTCCTTGAGTATCAGGACTAACGAAGTATTTACAATTACGAGCAGATCGAGACAGTATTATCAAGCTCCGTGCCTGGTTTGCTGCAAACCTATCGAAGGATGGCATCCCGCTCCAGGAATCCGATATGCCAATCCTAGCCCTCTCCAGCTATAAGGACCGCGAAGTTTTCAAAGCCTTGTACAACCACCCCGGGAACGTCGAGCAATCCCGTAATTTTGAGCGACTCTCTAAGTTGCTCTACAAGCTAGGGAAGCACGTTGCTCAGTGTAAACGTCTGATCTTGGCGACCATCGGGCTACGTTCACAGCTAGCACGAGGCCTTCGCATCGAGATGATAAACGGGTCGCCGGAGAAGCGTATCCCTCTCGTGGCCCGTACTTGTAACATACAGAAGATCAGCAATCGTATGATCTCTGTGCCTGCCCAAAGGGAATTGTTCTTGCGGCAATTACAACAAACTTACTTGGAGGATGAACTGGACAGGGTGCTGTCCAGAGATCTCTGTAGAAGCAAAACGCGCGTGCATGCGGAACTTCTGGTCCTCGATCATTTTGAGCAGACGCAAGGCAGATTTCTCTTCGAACAGGACAGGTACATTGGATGCAGCAAGCCAGCATGCTATCTCTGCCACCTGTTCATATCTTGTCATCCGGGACATTATGCAATCCCCCCATCCCATCAAAAGCTCTATATGAGTTGGCGACTTCCAGATATCCATGCAAGCGGGTCGAATGCCGCGATCCGCTATCGGGACCAACAGGATATTTTGTCTCGCATGACTGACACCGTCCGAAGGAATTTAAGAAACGACATTGCTACCAGTGCCGGCAGGCGTATGAACCACGCGGACTCGACGGCAGGTGGCACCTCAACCATCATTGACATCGAATCTGATCTCATTTCGTCAACCGCCAATCTTTCTATTGAAGAATTCTTTGAAACACTCGATCATCAATATAGCGCTGGGTCTAACTCTCGAGCATTTGTTGTAGATCCTGTGCTTCCTCCCTTGAGCAATAGCTCCTCCCCCAGTGAGGATAGCGCAGAGGCTGAGAGTGATGATGATTCCCCAATTGGTGGGGTGAAAGTTTGATTGCTACAACCAATATTTGTCATGAACTCTCGTCACCCTTTATCAAGCACGAAATGTTTTCAGATTTATTGATGAGCAAGCAAAGAATAAAAAAGACAAAATAATAAAAATTTTGAGTTAGTAGCTACCAACTGGTAATACAACCAAGCAATGCAGCCTAACGATTTGTCCATTTAATGGCTAGGATTGTACATATCGATCCTCCGTGTTCCTTCCTATTCCATTGGTCTCCGCTTAAACAATTTAATGATATGCTCGCTTCTATAAGCCGCGGCAACATCCAAACTTGTCCTCTGTTGCGCATCCTCCGCCATAGGATCAAGCCCCAATCCCATCAGATACTTGAAGCGTCCCACTAAAGCATCTATACCGTCCTGCGAACTGCCCGATCCCCTCGTATCAAGCTTCTTGGCAGCTAATAGATGAAGCAAAGTGGTCCCCTCATTGTCGCTTGTGAAGAAATCCGCTCCTGCATCTTTGAAAAAATCAAAGAAGGGGTCATGCCTCTCATCACTTGGATTATCACCGCTTCGGGGCATCCAATCTTCTTGCACAGCACCTTCAACATAGTAGAAGAGCGGCGATATGCCCTTCTCATTTCGGGCGTTGATAGCAACGCCGGCATTGAGGAACCGCTGGAATAAGTCTTTGAAGCCTTGGTAGTGGAGTGACTTTGCGAGGTGATGAAGGCCCGTATCGCCCCTCTGGTCAGGTTGAAGAGGATTGGCGCCGTGGTCCAGAAGTAATTCAGGGTAGTCGGTGAAGGGTACATAAGGGTGTTGACCGTAGAAGAAGGGTGGGTCGGCATATGTGAAGCGTGGGCTGAACACTGCGCAGCGTTGTTGACGGAGCGCATAGTGCAAGGCTGTATCACCGGCCTGGTCCGCTAGGTGGATGATACTTGGAGTCTTGTCGAGCAGAGCCTTGAGTGTCTTGGAAGCATCTGTCCTAGAGTCTAGGCCCTTGATGCGATGAAGGATTGTTCTGCCACCGTTGTCTTGCGCTGTTACATCTGCTCCACGATCTAGGAGCTCTTGCAAGACGGTTTTGGTGACTCCCTCTCCGTAATCGATTTTGTGGCCCAGTGACTTGCCGTCAAAGGCAGCAAGTAGCAAAGTGCGGCCTTTAGGGTCTCGAAGTTCAAGTTGCAAGGTTGGCAGGTGGAACAATGGCTCGACTACTTCTCCGCGTGCAAAAATTTCATGAATCACAATGTGTGGTTCTTGTTCCCATGTCGAACCTAATGTTTGCCATTCGGAACCTTTGCTGGCCTTGTGAGATTTACCAACGGCTACTTTAACTTTTTTGGAAAAGGTAGCATATGGGTCTGCGCCATGATTGAGAAGTGCCACCATGACCTGCCTCCGGTTTTCTGCATCGACCTTCTTGCTGACCGTTATGTCTGGCCTACGAGTATCCAAAGAGGCTTCTAACAGGGGGTAAAGTTGGTAGTCAATAATCTTGCCCGGAAAAATCCTTGTTCTTGTTTCGCGTGCCTCGACTGTCCCAGGCTCAGATATCCTCAAATTGGCATTGTCACCTCGGGAGAGCAGTTCTTTCAAGACCTCAATTTGCCTGTATTCAATTGCTTCAAAGATAGCCACTGCATTGATTCTGGCACCGTGATCGAGTAGCAGTTTAGTCGTCTCCAGGTCACGTCCAGCTCTTGATAAACATGTTTTTCCGTTAGGATCTGCGGCATTGACATCTGCCCCATTTTCAACAAGGGTCCTTGCTGCTTCCTTATAGAAGGGCCCATTTTCCTGAAAGCCCAAGGCAACGTGCAAGGGCGTTCTTCCGTTTTGGTCACGCAGCTCTATATTTGCACCCATTTTGATGACAAAGGGCAAAGCTTGGGCGACATGCCACCACTTACACCCGGCAGCGAGAACATGAAGGACACTGCCACCTAGTCCTTTGTCTTCCCTGCTTTGAACATCAATATTGACGCCGATAACCTGGACGAGAAACTGGAGAACGCCCATATTAGGCAGCGGGCACTTGCAGGCAGCAAACAGCAAAGATTGGATGAAACGTTCAGGGCGAGGACGGCGACTCGGTGTATTTCCTTTGTCTGTTTCTGGAACTTGGCACCGGTCATGGTCATCGAACTTCAAAGCAGCACCGCGAGAACAAAAGCGAACAAGAAGGTCTTTATAACCGAGTCTAACAAGATGATGCAAGAAAGAGTCCTTTCCCTCGTGAAGTCTTGCGAGATCAAATCCTTCCGAGACTCTCTCTCCAAACAGATCGTAGTGTCTTAAAGAGATCAATTTCTCTGCAAAGTCGAAATCCATTTCTGCAAGCGACTCCTCCGAGATACTGTCATATTTGGAGATTCTCCAGCTTTCTCTCAAGTCTCGCTTTTTCGCTCCCAGGCGATGAGAGCACAGGGAATAGTCCTCAGTCATCGAGTGCTTGATGGGCTCCACACCAGAAATGCGGTCAGACAGCGACAAGAGGCAATCCACAGTATAATCATGTTGATATGATACGGCAGCATTGAACGTACTCTGAAGGCATCCATTCTCTCCGTTGACGATGGCACCATGGAGAATTAGCATTTCAAATATCTCCCCCAGACGAGTTGTATCATGCTCTTCTTCCAGATGGTCTCTTTTCTCTGCTTCGAAAGAGGCGCATACCCTGAATGGGGAGTGTCCATCCTTGTTTAGCAAATTAAGATTCGCACCCGCCTCAAGCAATGCTTGAACACTTTCAGGTCGACCTGATCGGCAAGCATAGTGGAGAGCTGCATTCCCCTCTTGGTTTTGCTGATTGATGAACGCCTTGCGCTTCAACTCTTTGAGGCCTGCAATTCTGGAGAGAACAATGCCAATGACACCAGGCTGGCGTGCTCGAGCCGCAATATGGAGAATCGTCATACCTTCGTTTGTGGTGCCGAATAGATTTGCCCCGGCATCGAGAAGCTTGAAGACTGATACTTCAGAAATTGAAGCAGCAATGTGCAAAGGTTGGATGCCATCATGATCACGAGGATTCAAATCTTTAGAGACATGAAGGACATAGTCAAAGACTTGTCGTTTTGAATTCCAGCTCTCCGGATTATAATTGTGATCACACAGGATATGCAGCACAGTCCTACCGGCATTGTTTGCTTGGTCAATATCGAGGCCCAATTTCACCAAATATTCGTAAGTCCCGATTAGTGATGTGGACCTTTTAAAGGCCAACTTGAATAATGGCGTGTTGCCTTCATAATCCACAGAGTTAGGGTCTAGGCCAAGATCTATTACAGGGCCCAGATGCTTGACACCAGGGTATTTTTCAATGAACCTGTGCAGAAGAGTTCGGCCCTTGTAGTCCCGTGTATCAAGACGGGCGCCGTGCTTGATCAGGAGCTGACGACAATTGACATCAGCGAAGTTTCTGAAGAGCGGCGTTTGACCTTTGTGATTCCGGGCCTCGATGTTTGCCCCGGCATGCAATAACCAGGAAATATTCTCATGACTGTCAATATGCAGTGGAGTATCCCCTGCTTTGTTCTGCAAATTCACGTCGGCACCCGCAGCTAATAGAGCATCCAAGATACCCTTGTTGGTGGAACTGGCCATATGTAGTGCACTGTTGCCATTGATGTCCGTAGCATTGACATCGGGTTTATACACCAAGAACATACTGAGTGATTCTGGGTGAGCACCCGAAAGCCGAAAATGCAAAGGCCTCTTACCCGTCTCTTTTGACGCCTTATTAATATCCATACGCCCTGTTGCCATAAGTAGGGGTAGCAGTTCCTTGTCTGTCGCCCCGCTTGTGTGTAGTATAGTGGTTCCAGAATTGGTCTCCATATTTGGATCTGCACCTGCATCCATCAGCGGTTTAACCAGCTCAATGTTGTCTTGACAAGCGAAATGCAAGGCTGTCGATCCATCCAAAGCCTTCAAATTGACATCAGCTCCCGCTTGAAGCAAAAGTTGCAAGCTCTTTAGGTTATCCTGGATGTTCCTTCCGTAACGATGAGTTCCACAAAGGGCATGCAAAGGTGTAAAGCGCCTCTGTTCTTGAATGACGCTAGGTCCAGTCCTTCTGTAACCAGCCAGAATCTTCCCAGAATTGGAAGAATATTGGTTTGGGTCAGCCCCAGCTTGCAACAACATCTCGATCGTCTTGTAATCCCCGGATTTACAAGCTTTGAAAATGGCAGTGCCGTCTTCGATCTGCTCATTCACATCAACTCCAGAATGCCGAAGGATTAGTTCTACAAGGGCTGCATGTCCTGATTCCGCTGCCCATGAAAGGGCTTGACTGAATATTTCGATGGAGTTCAGGTAAGGCAGAAACTCGGTTACTGTCTCGACATGGCCATTTTTGCATGCATACATGAATGGCGTCACCCCCACAGCTGTAGGCATATTCCCGCGCCGTCTTGGGTTGCGATTTTGTTTCGCCTTGGGGGTCAGTGGGTTAACCCCTGCAGCAAGCAAAATTTTGACCACTTCAACATTGTTGCGTTCGGCAGCTTGATGAAGGGGCTTTAGCCCATTCACATCCTGCCCATCAGGATCAGCTCCATGTTCGAGTAATAAGCGGACAATATCTGCATGGTTTGATTGTGCAGCGATGAAAAGAGGTGTCGTGCCCTCCAAAGTCTTCAGATCGACATCGATATCTCCTTTCTGTAGCAGGTGTGCAGAGTACTGCGCCAGGCCATGTTCAGCGGCAATATGAAGAGGGTTGATGCGCTTCTGAGCGTTCCACCTGGTAAGGCGAAGCCAGGCTCTAAATTTCTGATCATCTTCAAAGAAAATATCAAGTGCATCGTGATACAGCGACATGTCTACACCTTCCAGGGCAGCGCGAGAGGTGTGGATATACCAATTGCGTGCTGCGTATTTCAGAAACGGAAACTTCAGATCGATTTTCGTCAATTCCTCATGTTTTAGACTATGAGAAGAAGTGCCAGGTCGGACCACTTTTCTTGTATCCAATTTACCTAGACAACCAGAATTGAGGTAGTCTAAGCACGCGATCGCGAGGCGTTTATTTGTAAGACCGGATTGTAGCACTGGATAAGTAGCGTGACTGTCGATTGAGCGGGTGAACCCTTTGAGAAACTCGGTAAATGAGTGGTGAACCACGGAGACTGTTTCATCAGGGAGAATCTCCAACAGCGGGCCACAGGCAGCCCTTACCAAATCCTTGGTAGTCTTGAGGTTCTGGTCTCCTTTTGGAACATAGACAGTATCCACCATCTCGGCAATTTGAAGCAGGCGAAGGGGACGTGTAGCATAAATGACAAATTGCAAGACAAGTAATTGAAGCTCATCAGGGATGTTTGAGCGCTTTGCATGCACCCGCAACAGGTCATCATACATCATGTTCAAGTCGGCTGGCAGCGCCCCAAGGACCTTACGCGCATCAGCACCCGGTTCTAAAAAGGCGTCCATTGAGAGTTTTGCATATAGGAATAGGCCGTTTGCCCGACCAGGAATGGCTTCCACAATGAGTTCCCGGTATTCAGGTTGAATAGACGAGCTTCGAAGCCTGGATTGTACGTAGGCAGAAATATCCATATCGACGAGTCGTTCTTCCAGTCGAATGTGTGGGATAGGGAATATCCGTAAGGGATTTTCCACGGTGACTACCGGGCGCGAAGTGATAAGTAATTTGACATTTGCAGGTCGCCACTGGCCGAAGTTGGCTAGTGCATGGAGGAAGTCATCATTCCCCTGGTCCATCTCGTCCAAAGCGTCTGTGACACAATAGACCTTAGGAAGCGAGGCCAATGCGAATTTGAGATCTTTCCAAAGGTCACTTAGGGATAGAGTACTAAGGGACCGATTCTTGCTTTTCTCCATCAGCTTCAATTGTAAGGCAGGGCTATAAGGCAATATCTGACATAGCCAGTCCCGCAACACAGCCACAGGCTGGTGGTTGGCGTCAATAATTTGTCGGAAGAAGAAATAAAGAACCGGAACTTCTTCCTCGCGCAGTTGGTCGATTATTGAGGCAGCCATGACGGACTTGCCCGAGCCTGGGATGCCTTTGACCCACAAGATTCCATTGTCATCATTCTGGTGCCACTGCTGGTAGACAGAGGTAGATGTAAGCCACTTGCCGGTTCCCCCAAGGTGAGATGCGAGATGCCGGGGGAATTCGCTTTTCTCCTGGTCGTAGGGCGTTGGTTGTAGCCATTCTCTGATCTTGATCAGATCCTCGGCTGGTAAGGGAAGCAGGTTTTCGTTGTTGAAGTCACGCACGTCTTCTGAGCTGATTACGATGGTATCATTTGCCTCGGAGTCTGAAGAAGGGGGCATGATATTTCGGATTTGGATGAATGTTTGGGAACCCTTAGTGGGGAAGGCATATCCCAAGGTTGCGGACGAACCGAGCCGCAACGACCCGAGATTGTGGAGTCACCAATGGCCCGTAATTATTAAACCAATCATAGATCGGAACAAGACAAAAAGCCATTTAATTTTGATGAATCTGTGCAAATTAGACCTTTTCTGAAGTTTGACTCACAATAAATTCGGTGAGAGCCTTATTCTAGTAGTAGAAAGCTTAACATGACGTCAAAATAGCCATTTGAGGCCCCAAGCGTCACTTGGCGTTGCGGCGTAATAATAAGTAATAATTAAAATCCTTTGACCATACTCTATTCACCCTGAGTCTTTCCACCTCATCTCAGGTCATTGTATTAGTGGAAATAGGCAGAGCATTGATTTAGGACAACAATATTCGTATATAGCTGAATATAGAACAAATGTTTTGTGGAAAGATCGTATCGGCTTGAGAATGTAAACGAAGAGAAAGATGGGGAATGGACAATCGTACATGAAGAGAATAAGTATTTTGCTTGAACTTAGACTAACAAGTACTATGCAAACACCCTATCAAATGATGAGAATGCCTATTCTGAACCAGAAAAGTCTGGAATCACATACTTGATGTACCATCTGTCGGCATCGTCCGAAGCCGCTTGGATTTTCGATGTAGAAGTCCGCAACATTTATTTGGAGCACTAGCTGATGAATGCATGTCCAAATTGATCTAGGTACTATAACTTGACTTCCAGCATCTTCCACGGCATAATTCGATATACATATCACTAAGAACCGACTCACCACCTAAAACCAAGCAAGATCAATCCGCTTTCCCTCCAACCACAACATCACGCACAAAAGCGAACATCTCTTTCGGCTTGGTCGCAAATACACTATGACCAGCACCCTCAAAAAGATGGTAGGAGACACCTCTTTCCGAAGCCCAAGTCCCAGCCACCTTTTGTTTCGACCGAGCCGTAGGTGCCGCATCATTAGCATAGAATCGTTGAGTCGGCCTCTTCTGGAACCCCTGCAAACCGCGCCAAGTCATATTCTGGATTGACAGCTCGGCACCAATATGATTGATCAACATGTCCATCTCGCCATTGTAGATGTGCAGTGAGACATTGTGGGCTGTGACAAGCGAAGGCAGGATAGCGTACTCGGGCGGCTCGACGAATTCACTTCCTGTAAGCGTTGAGAGGATGGTATTGTTGCATGCGGTGTATGTACCACTGTTCGGGATATGCAGAGCTGCTTGGACGTCTTTGCGACTGAAGTACTTTTCGAGTAGCGGGATTGGGTCGATGGTTTTGCAATTGTGTGTGAGATCGTACATGCTAAAGCATGACGGATCTAAGTCTTCAGCTGAGCGGGCATACATGTAATTCTCAGCAGTTGAGAAGGTAGCGCACGCTCCATAGCAGGAGGAATTAAGGATCGAATTCACGACCTCGTGTGGTGTGGATACGTTGGCATCGCATGATCCATCTAGGATACCGAGATTTGTGTCACCACGGCGGCGGAGTTGCCGACGGTAATTGACGTACTCTGGATTTCCTGGGATCTGAATCTTGCCGACAGGAGGGTATGTGCGAGCGGCTTCTAGGACGGAGTCAAACCCGCAAAATTCATCTGCCAATGCGAATGCACCCAGGATCTTCTTTGGTACGTCAAGGCGAGATGCCTGGGAATTCATGTATGTGCCCATTGCCACCGAGGACATTGCTGCGGCGTTGCCCCATGACCCATCGCCCAGGGACATGGATCGGAGATTGATTGGAAATGAATGGTTGCCTTCCATCAGGGCGGATGCGAGGTAGGGCACAAAGATACCCGCATATGATTCGCCCATCAGATGGACCTTTTTCGATTGGAGATGCGGGAACTGTTTGAAGAGTGCATGCAGCCATAGTGCCAGGTCCGCTGTCACCTGTTCATTGGTCCTCACGAGAGAACTGGCGATTGAGAAGCCTGTGCCGACGGGTTGATCGACGTATAGAACATGACCCTGCTTTGTCCACGAGTATGGGTTGGAGACGAGGCGAGTGGAGTTCCCTGCAAAAGCAAAGGGTCCGTTCCCTGTTGTGAGGCCTATGAGCGATGAGCAGCCGGGGCCACCATTCAGCCAAACTGTGTAGAGTTAGTGTTGCATTTGTGGGACCAAAGTATATCGGATCGGACTTACCGATTAAGTTATCATCGTATGCCTTTTCTTCCGCATCGAATAGCCAAAAGAAGATCTCGTTGCCCTGCCTGTCCGGAACCGGCAATCGGCCGGCCCAGCTGGTGGGAAGGGCGGGGCTATCTGGGAGGTTGGAAACTTGGAATGAGAAATTGGAGTATGTTGCAGTATGAGATAGGACGAGTGTGGGAATTTCCCACAGTACCTGGAAAAGGTAGTAGAAAAGGACGACGTTCATGGTGGAGCCTGTCTTTGCTGTACCGCTTGACCGCGTTTTATGACGATCACGATCTGCAATGATCTGATTTCTGCAAGAGTTAAGGGTAGAAATATTGATTTTTCTTGATGATTATATATGAGGCTAGGAATTGCATGAATATTGCACATGGTGAAAGGTCTATAGAAGATTGGAATTGTTGATTTCCTTTGAAGATCCCGATTTGTAGGTCAATAGAGCTGAGGGATATTAGTTCTATAGAACCCCCAATTGGGAAGCACTGCTACCCGGTTGGCGAATTTCAGGTTGAAACTGATCGATTAACTCGGTTTAGCTTGATCAATATGATCTGATCACACTATCTGCATGACCTTGTCTATTTTTGGGGGTCCACTACGTAGTTGTATAGAGTGAGTGTTCATGATGTCGATCGTTTCTGGGATAGTGTTGGTGCCTGGGGTATAAGGCAACACACGACCGAACGCAACCACCTGACTAATCATCTACAGTAATCCTCATCTCCAGACTGCAGTCTAAGCGTACGACAGATCAAGTCAAGCATGATGGATCGATTGATCTGTACCCAAATGAATTGTCAATCTGACCAAGCTGGTCAACTAGCCAGAGTGGCTCCCCGGCCAATCCATTCGGGGTCCTCACGTGGCCCATGCGTCCTCAAAGTGAGGCGTTGAGATGATCCGGGATTCGGAAAGACCCCTTGAAACCCTATTCCCCTTTTCGATGGAGGTTCCTTTCTCTTTCCTTGGATGTGATGTTCTGTGGTGCAGAATAGGGGCATGATCGAAGTTCTGGGTCCGGGTAGCAGCAGTGGAATGTGATGGTTGCGTCCACCCGAATCCGTCATCGGTTTTCTTGAAAACGTTCTGTGTTCGACTATATCAGTGCCAACCCGGTCGCTTTTCCAATCGTTGCTCTTTTTCTTTTGATCTTTTTGCTCTCCTGATGTTCTATTGTGATCTATTTCGACACGGGACTAATTCGTTGTTGTATACGGGAAATTGCTCCCGGATGTCTTGAGTTGGCCGAACCTGTTCCACATTGTGATTCAGCACTTTTACGTCTGGAGAGGTCAGACAGCGAAATCTCCTTGAAATCTCTTCATCCAACTATAGGAGTCTGGACCACGAGGGCCGATCGCCCGCAGATCCAAGCTTCCTCGGTGGCTCCACAACGATTGACAGCTCACTTGCATCACTTTGTCGGCAACGCGGATTGGCTGCCTGCCTGAGGCAAACAAGGCGATCAAAACAAGAGGTAAGTTCAAAAAAAAAAAAAGAGTTGCATAAGGGGCGTTCGAGTTGAGACCAGCTTTGCTTCCTTGCAAGTTGGGGGGATGGCGCAGGGCGCTGGTCGCCACCCTAACTCAAAAAATAATAATTGCCTTATCTAACAGAAGCTTAGGAAGAGATCGGCCTGTTTTGTCCTTTTGTCTTTTTATTTCTTCATTATGGATCTTCAGGGAACTAAGGAGGCCCGGACCCAAGAGGAGGGTGCCGACGGCCCGTTAGACGCCTATGGTGGAGGCGGCCGCTCCAAAGAGTATCACAAGAACGAGGGGCGCGATTCTCACGGCCATGACAATTCTTCCAACCCGCTTCGTCGCCAGACACCCTTTACATATCCCCCTGGAACTCGTCAGCAATCCGCGCTAGCGCCCGCAACGCCACGCCGGGAGCCTTCGCCGTCTCCAGAGGCCATCGTCATTCCTAAAGCCCTGGGATTAAGTTCTCGGGATCAACGATTATTATGCAAAGCTCGGCGTCAGCCACCAGTGACCAAGAAAACGCTGAGTGAACTCGATCTGCCATGCATCATCAACAACATCAATCTTCGCATGGATGCCAACTTCGATCGCGACTTACATTTCAAACCCGATCTAGATGGCGAGAAAGGAAACCGGAAACGGAAAGATGCGACCGCGTACTGGGATTCGATGGCGACGGAGATTGCGATCTATGCGTACTACGCCGCTAACCCCGACGAGGAGCAGAGCCGGGGGAGCTCACAACGCACATTTGAGCCGCGGCTGCCTGCCATGTTCGAAACCCTGCAGGAAGTAATCAAGACCCTTGTTCCGGAGCGAGATCATCCCAGCGTTATGCAGAATTTAGAGGTGCCCTTGCTTATGCAGCAGATACGCAAGGGTGTACTCGATATGGTTGCGCTAGCGACGTGGATGGCGGCTTTGCTGAAAACGCATTGTGCACCGATGCGGGATGAGTGGGCGGATCGGATGGCTGAACAGATCACGCAAGGGTCCCAGTCGCAGGACCCGAAGGAGATAGTGAATGGCTTGACGACCCTCTTTGCGATCTTGGAGGCTATGAAACTGGTACGGACTCCACCGACTCCACAATTTAAGCACTGCTAATCAAGGCCGATAGGATGTTGCGAACCACCAAATACGTACCTTCCGCGTTCTTCTTATCGAAGACACAGTCCCTTTCCTACAAGAATACTTCGAGGGTAAGATCAGTCGCGGAAGTTTCCAGGTCGAACCCGCCCGTCTCTGGTACCTAGACGTACGAAACCGCGCCCAACAAGAAGATGCCCTCAAGAGCCCAACCCAACCCGATGATGGTCTCAAGCCCCTTGAAGCCCTCTTACGCGGCATCGCCGACCAACTCCTCCAATTCACACCTCCATCCGAATTCCCCGAAACCTTCCTCTTCGACTCCGACAGACTCTGGCAACTTCGCGCCACAATTCAAAATCTCATCAACCTCGAAATAGCCTGGTACATCTTCGAGTCCTGGGTCCACTCCAAAAATCGTTACCTCCGCGGTCGTGAAGAAATATGCTTAACATTCCGCACCCGCATCCAATCTTTAATGGAAGACGGCATCGACCCGAACGGCCACATCCCCAGCGCAATAGACGACGACCCAGACCTCCGTGGCGGCGCACACTGGTACCAAAACATGCGGAGCATAGCGCTTGAGATCGCCCGCTTCGCCTGCCTTGCCTGCGGCCTGGACGACGTCGAAGACGAAGTCATCACGCCCATCGAGGCAGCGCTGGAGTGGCACCTAACCAACGAGTCGGATCTCTTCCGCCACTTCCAGAATGGGATTCGCGAGAAGGTTTTGGCTGCGACTATCGTTTCAGCGAAGAAATTTTTGCCGCTTTCGCCGTTGGCCATTTGTGAGTCGCAACGTGCTGTTGCGCCTTCTGCACCGCTGGTTTCTGCTGCGCCTTCGACTGCGGTCAACTCCACGAGTTCGACGGGTGGGTTGACCCAAGTTCCTACGCCGTCGGAGTACGATATCGAGCGTATTGGGATGCGTCTTGCTCATGTGGGTGTTTTGCATTGGCGAGTCTGGGCTCCTCTGCTTTACCTCCGAGATGAGATTGCGGATCTGGAAGCCGGTCCTTCGGCTTTTGTCTAATCCGGAGTTGGCTTATATTTCTTCTTTCTTTTGTTTAATTGTTCATTGTTATTATTGATTGCTCTTCAGCGCCTGCATTGTATTCATTGGCGTTCTCCTCGTGGCACCGTGGCATTACACCGGCGCTGGACAAATATGGGGGGCTTATTACTGATTTACTATTGGAATTCTTTACTGCGATATAGAAGGCGCTATGGATTTTGGGTTGTTTTCAATTTCAGCACTGTTTGGACTTGATCTTACCACTGAATTCGAGCTATCTACAAATCATAATCAAAATCAAAATCAAATCAAATCAAAAACCATCTATAATTACGTCGAAAGTAGGAAATAAAAAAGTTGAGAATGTGAGATAAGCTAATCGACGCGTGCAGCAACGGTCCGTGCATCGATCGGCAGATCAACATCAACTTCATCAATTCCGGCGCGCATCCCCATCTTCAATTGATCGAATTTAGAAAAAACCAACCAATGGATTGAGATAAAAATAGCGCCATCCGAAACATTCCGATCACAGATCTCGATCCCTAGAGGGGAATCTGTGTACAGAATGCGCCTCTCAGCCACACTCTTCGCGGCATCCCGGTCCCGCGCAGCTTTGAAACAGCCTTTGGGATCAACATCGGCATCGGCATCTGAATTCATGCCATGGTTGCCGTCGCTGAAAGCAGCACAATTACAGCGCATTGCACGCGCGACGGGAATCCAGTCCTCTGGGACGAAGGGAGTCTTGGTAGAACGGATTCGATGTGAACTGCGGAATAATGTTCAAGCTGTTCATGAAAATGAATCGCGCGATAAATCACATTCGCGCGAATGGCGAATCTTAAGCATCGATATGGGGATCCGGAATCTTGCTTTCGCATTCATGGTTGTTCCATGTCCTCTTTCGACCAGCTCTAGGTCCAGACCTGGAACTGAACAGAAAAAGCGTTCAGAGCCAGCTATACCAGAGTTACAAGCTTGGAAACGCCTATCTGTCTTAGACGGATTATCAGACCTTACAAACCCATCCGCAACCTCAATATCAGATTCTGAATCTACCTCAGATCCTATCACAAAAGAAAAAGAATCATACTCCCCAAATACCTACGCCTCAACCGCCTACAACCTCTTAACAACCCTCCTATCAACCTACAACCCAACTCACATCCTAATCGAACGCCAACGCTTCCGCTCTGCTGGAAGCAGCGCAGTTCAAGAATGGACTCTACGTGTTGGTGTTTTCGAGGGTATGCTTTACGCTATCTTACACACATTGCGTCAGGAACGGGGCTTAGATGGGATTTTTGTTGAGGGTGTTGAGCCGAAGAGGGTTGTGGGGTTTTGGGATGAGATTGGAGCTGGTGGTACTGGAATTAGCACTGACAATGGAAGTGAAGTGTCAGATGCTGGGAAAAGACTCACGGCAAGGGAGGTTAAGAAAGCTAAGATTGGGATTGTGGGTGGGTGGGTTGAGGCTTCGTTGGCGGGACCTACTGAAGATTTTACAGGGAAAGTTGTTGTTGGGGAGAATGAGGCCGTGAAAGAGATTGCAGGTGCTTATGTGCGCAAGTGGAGAGGGGAGAGGGCGAAGAAGAATGGGACTGGGGATGTTGGGAAGTTGGATGATTTGGCGGATTGTTTGTTGCAGGGTGTTACTTGGTTGGAGTGGCAGGTTATGAGGGAAAGAATTGTAAGGGAGGGGCTTAAGGCTTTGGAGTAGCTTCTTGTTCATGTACATGTCCCATTTTCGATATTTAGCTCTGATACCCCGATGATCAATATGCATTTCGTCATTCTCTACGTTGCCTCTTCGGATTTGGAGTACTAAGCAAATACGGCTTGCAAGGATGAGAACGAGGGGAATCAAGGATAACTAGAAGAAAAAGTGTTAGCATTCGAAATTGAGAGGGGAAGAACACTCGAAAGTTGCGCCTTCCTAAGTGAACTGATGACAGACAAATGAAACATCCAGTGCAAGCTAGTCTAGCACTGGATATGTGGTTTGAATTGCTTTGGTCGTAGCGCAGAACAAATTTCGTTGAGGATGTGTAACTAGTAACCGTTGTCTTTACAAGGTCGACTAAGCCTCGACTCTACAGCACCGCCTCACACCAGCCTCCAATGCAGGCTCCACCGAAGATCGACGGATCGCCAGGTCCACTCATCAGCCTAAACAAAGTATAGAGTACGAGGTACGATATGAGATGTTAATGGGTGAGGTCATACAATTTAGTACCCACGTTCTTGAAACAGAAAAGACCAGAATCAACCGACAAAGTAAGAATGGCAAATCGCAATTATATAAGACTGTACAGACTTCGCTCGCAACATCCCTTGCATAAGCACGCACATCTAATAATAAGCAAGTAAACACGACGATCAAATTGACCGTGTAAATCAGGCCACGAACCCAGCTGCAGTACAAAAAAGATGGTAATAATCCGAGTCCAAACGAGAATATCAAAAGGATACCTCACTAGAAAGGGCAAGAAAAGAAGAGAAATATAGATAAGAGGACACGAGATTTCCGTAACTTGTCATGATGCACACAGCCTGAAAAAGAGGAAAGGAGATAGAGACGAAGTGACATCATCGGGAGAAACCCCATGGAAGAAATTAATCAAAAAAAGATCCACGCACGTGGAAAATAGAAGCAGATCTGCGGCCAAGACCCCCCTAACCAGAAAGAATGAAATAGGTACAATCCCAGCATGCAGATGCACGAATAAGTCAAAAAAAATACAGTAACAACCAAATCGAAAGTCTAACTCTCACGATCATCGACTAGCTCATCATGTCCCTCTAACGGATTTTAGCAACCGCTTAGATGTAGCGACGGCGGAATCCGTGGGGGAAGTTGCCGCCGGGGGTACCGGAGGGAGAGGCAGGGCCGCTGGAAGCCGGGCCACTGGGGAAAGGCTTGATGCTGGCCGAGCCGGAGGGGATGGGGATGGAGCTAGTGGCGAAGCCGGAGGGAGTGGGAGTCAGGCTGGTGAAAGGGTATGGGGCTGTTCCGTTGCCGTAAGGGGCACGGCTGGTGGTCAGGGTTGCGCTAGGGGCAGGAGCGCTGGTCTCGGACTCGACAGCGGTGGTGGGCTGGGCGCCCTCGCTGTGGTGGGACTCCTCAGGAGCGGAGCTGGGAGTAGGAGTCTGAATAGGTCAGTGTTGGTCTTGTCTTGATATTGGGGGTTGGATACATACCACGGTCACGGTCTCGGTGGCGGTGACAGTCACGGTGGCCTGGTGGTGGCACTCGCCCTTGCCGTTGCCGGCGGTGACGGTGTCGGTGGGGACCTCGACAACGGTGAGAGTCTCGGTCTTGGTTCCGTGCACAATAGTAGTTTCCTCGGGCTTCTGGCCGTGTCCCTTCTCAATGGGGGCAGTGTAGGCCGCAGTCTATGTGGTAATTAGTAAACTGAACATGCAAGCAGATGGATTAAACTTACCGGGCGGACGGTGTGAACATCAGTGATGGTCTTCTCAATGGTGGTGGTGACAACGCTGGTCGAGGTTCCAGATCCGAGAGTGTAGGTGAGAGTGATATCAGTGGTGCTGATATCAGTAGTAAGAGCCTCAGATCCAGACTGGGAAGCAGAAGCGGAGGCCACAATGCTGGAGCCGACGGAGCCAGTGCCAAGGGGAACAGGCACGGAGCTGGTCAGGGAGTAGGAGAAGCTGCCAGACGGGGTGTAGGCGGGCTTGCCAGAGGGAGATTGAGGAGTCTGAGCGGGAGTAGGGTAAACAGTCTCGTAGGTAGTGGGGAGCGAGCCAGAGGGAGTAGTGCCGTTGATACCACGGGCGTGGTTCAGGTGGCGGGCGTGCAAGCCATGCATTTCTGCGCTGCCCAGAGCAGCCAGAGAAGCGACCACAGCAAGAGAAAGAGTGTTGAGTGTGTACATTGTGATGGTTCCAGACAGTCAATGTCGTTAAGGTTGAAAGTGTGAAAAGTGAGAAGCTTGTAAGTTGTAAATGAAAGTGAGCTGTGAAGTCAATTCACAGTGAAAAAAAGAGTGACAGAAAGAAGCTCTGAACCAGAGAGTGTGAAGAGAAGGTGAGCTACAAGCTTAAAGAGAAAGAAAAGAAAAGGAAGAGAAGAGGAAGTTAGAAGTTAATGAATGTGCTCTTGGACAGTATTGGTATTACCGGGTCAAGCCGAGTGGGTCTACTTTAGGCATAATAAATATCACGTCTTTAAGTGTAGAGTGATGGGCCAAGAGGTTGGCCAACGTGTACGTGGTACCATGTACAAGTGGATCTGGAGCAGATAGTATGACAGATGGGCGTATCCAGTACTTAACGATATCTATATCGCCCCACACACGTCTCAGGCACAGGGCTCTGATTGGTGAACCATAGGATACACACTACTGGGTCCGCACCAATCAAACCATTAGACTTTGGCCTTTAATCTCTCCCTCGTCTAATGAAATGACCGGAGATTACGGCCTCCCGTCACTGGCGCTGTGGCGCACGTTGATAGCATAATTTGATCTCCTATGATCAGTGGTCAACATACGTCAGCTGTGATAGCAGAGGAAAAGTGGAAGAAAAAAAACAGTAAATTTTTCCTGTAAATTCTCCACATTACAAAAACATTCGACCCAGGGGGTAGAGGGTAACTAGTGCGACACGGACTGAAAATTTGAATGGAAAGTGGGGAATAGGATCAGGATTGAGAAATCCACTCTAAAATGATAACAAGATCCCCCGAGCCCTCCGTGTTTCAGGCCGTAATCGGCCCGTATAATACCATACACCTTAATCTACCGAGTGTTTCACATAAACCCCCGCCACTGACACTGGAAATTCGAACCAGGGTCCCTTTTCTATCCAGCCCCGAGATTAATACTCTTCCCGTCCGGTCCCACGACAATATGGTTATATGAAGATAGTCGCCCAGGGCATTCTGGACCTGTCCAAACGGCTGAACTAGATGAAGGTTCCAGAAAATTACACTCGTCACCCGTGCCGAGTGGGGGTGACGGCACTTTGCACAGAGCTGGGTTCTGGAACCTACTGTGTACTACCCTTGGAGCTAGACACGGGCCGTGCTAGGTGGGACAGATTTGATTATGGTGATTAAAGGTCGCGAACCGAGTTATGGTCCAGCCACATATCGACTCAACTCGCTGACCTGGACCTTCCTTCTAAGATTCTTATTTCTGACGTCTTCGCTTTACCTGCTTTTTGGATATTGAATATTGGATCTGTCAGATCTTCTCTGTGAACACGAGTTATGCTGGAGTCACTTCGAGCTATTTCGTCATTGCTAGGGTCCATGTGCCCGGAGAAGCTTTCCGTCCTGAAACACCGGGGAGCTTCACTACTAAGCGACTAGGGGTCAGCTACCACACCACCCCGCAGGTTTGAAGAATTTTGCTGCGAAATCTCTGATGAACGATGGTTCTCTTTGGTGCGCTTTATGGCTATCTTGACAAGTGTGTTTCGAAACATGCTCAGGGACCCATCGCCGAACTAAGACGTCAGAACCGACGGGCTGGGATGTTCCGCCACTCCAATCAAATGATGCTGAGGGTAATATACATTTAAGCAGGGGTGCACAAGATTTAACCGACCAGGTATGCTCAGACCTAAATGTGTTGTATGATCGCTTATGGCCCCTTATTATTGCTAAATTCTCGACCCCCTCGGGCTAATTCTTAATTTCGGTAAGGAGAGGCTAAGCTTTCGAGTGAGCTCCGCACTCTCATAAAGAAGGTAGACCTAAGCCTAGTGTTCTCATTGTCCTCTCTTTTGCATTATGCAATTCCGGGAAAAAGGGGGATCTACTGATTTTTCTGCAGACCTGCCGCTCATCAGGCCCGTGAGGACTCTTTGGCTAATTCGTTCACTGAACAGCGCTCGAACATGCTTGATTGACTCAAAAAGCTTTATCGCCCTTTTTGATGGCTCCATGTATTACAGTAGAAGATATTGTGGTATTCGTCACTTCGATGTTGTTGTACACACCGGGATACCGCGGCCAGATGCTGCGTTGGCTGTTACCCCATCGTTTCGAGTACGCATTCAACCCGCCTGTAGTGCCTGTGACTCCCATGCAGAACAGAGCGTAAGTAATGCAAGAAGCGATGGTTTGCCTCCATTGCTGCCAGCCAAGCCGATGTGATGGAAGTTGTAGGCTGAAAGGTCAGATTTGACTGATGGATTTGACTGATGGGTGGCATTTAAGTAGAGTATGCAGTACTTACCCTCTTTTGGCCAATAGATAGATTAAGGGGACTGAAATTGAGCAGTCATGTTGGACCCGCCTTAGCCATGCGACCTCCACCGCGCCGCATGGGCAGCAGTTTCGTTACCACGGCACTTGAATGGGTCGTGAAATTCAAAACAAGCCCTTCTCCCCTGAAGGTTGATTGCCATCGTGAGTCATTTGCTGAATGGACCCTAGTAGGAAAGAGCTTCAGAGTCGAAGAGCCCCATTCAGCTTATAATTGTACGATAGGAAGTGAGGAAAAAGTGATGAAAGAGGATTGGAGGAGCAGGAGATTATGGGGAGAGATATCATGGATGAGGAGGAGAGCATTGGAGAGGATTGGAGAGGAAAGAAGGGGAGATGAGAGAGGCGGAGCGAGGAAAGAGGAGAGGTGGAGAAAGGAAAGACTAGAGGCAACAGAGAAGAGAAGATAATAAGAAGACAGAAAGCAGGAGAAAGCTCCAGGGCTGTCCCATCGGACTCACCATATGTGTATAAAAAATCGCCCTGATTCACTTCTGATTTGTATTCAAGGTAGCTGATGATGTAGCACGCAATTTCATTAAAGGCTCCATCAACGCCGCCCAACAACAACTCGACATCATCACTGCCGCAATGTGCCGATGGAGACGCGATCATCATCAGCGGGAACTTAACCTTGTCGTTAATGGATGGAAACACGGCGATATGAAATGTCTATCACCAAAACTCGACTTGGTTGAGGGTGAAGGCTGGTCAGGTTTCGCCTGAGCTCACGAGATTGATACGAAATCAACACCTCCGACTATATTCATCCCATTGTTCCTATTTTTCCCATTCCTATCCATTTTCCAACACGAGGTTGAAATTCCTTCTACCTACAGGCTATTAGCTTGCAAAACTCTTGAAGTGAAACATGATTCGTTTACGTCACAGAATAAGCAACTACTCGAGTGTGAAAACTTCGAGCAATATTTGTACAGTGGATTTCCTCTATCAATTTATGAAGGACTCATGTCTAATTCTTGATCCCAATCCCATTTTGGTGAGCCATGTTCTGATGGAATCGGGGAAATGACTGGAAGTGGATATGCAACCAAAATGTCCGGGTCTACGTCATTTGCTGTATCATGTTCATACGGACTGTCGTCCATGGGGATCGAAGTCGGAGGAGTCAGGCAATCCGGACTTGTCACTTGAGGGTCTGCAGGTTGTGTTGTCAAAGCCTCCTGGAAAACCGGATTCCGAGAATCCATCATTGCCCAATAATCAACAACGTATTTCAAAATAGTCGTTTCCGTTTGAGTGAGTTCGCTTGTGCATGGCTCGTTGCGTAGGAGTATCTCGCTGTATCTTGGACAATGGGTGATGAAGTTTTCCAAAGCGCTTGCCTAGAACCAAGATATTAGCAAAATCATACAGATTCTGGAAGTTTGCGTACCATAACATGCGCATTGTCCCATAGATCAAACATCTCAGAAAGATATTCAAAGGCAGGTTTCAGATTTTCTGCTGAGCTTTGGCGGATTAAGAGATCATCACAGTGCATAAAGATCCCGTGGATCGTGCTAGCTAGCACCATGCTGTAGCTGTACATCGAGGTGATTGGCATATATCCTGCAGCCTTTGCTTCAAGGAGGACTGTAATCAAAGACCCAGCATGGGATAGAGCTCGCTTGCGCGTATCTTCTAGCCACATTAGTGGCATATCAGAGTGTGAACGGGATTCAATTTTCAGCCCAATCAAGAAGGGATGATTGAGGATGCAGAGGCACAAATGATATAGCGTATGTGAGAGGACCATATGTGAGATTTGCTCACGGTCGGGTTTCGGGATATCAGTTGCGGGCAATGATTGACTTGACGTCCCGGGAATGGGACCCTTTTGTACAGCAAGCTGCTTCAGATACTCTAGATCCTGGTGTAACAAGGAATGTTCAGAGCCAGAGGTCCAAGGGGAAATTGACTGGCATCTCAACTTGCTCATCATGTACTTGGTAGTGCGTCCCAGGCACGAAACAAACCCAATGCTGATGCCGAACGCTCCTGAACGAGGCGACAGACTCCGAACCTTCTCATTGAACAATTCACTGAGCGATAACGAGGGTAGTCGTTTTTCAGAGCGATAAAGTGTCGGCAGATTGAGGTATAAATCTGAGTCATAAATAGCGGGTGGCCGTTGAAAAGAGCAGCATACGAAGCGGTCCAGAATATACAGCGACCAAAAAAGGTTGCGTCGCTCGTCGCGCTCGAGCTCAGGAAGATTGGAAGGCGGTTCCAACATCATATCCAGGTCCTGGGCGATTCGCACCGACATCCCAATTTTTACCCAAGCTTGTCGACGCCGACCCGCTACACACATCTTAGTATGCCTGATTCGCTCTCGGGATTCTCTAATGGTGAGTTACTCACCGGTCAAATCGATAGCTGCCAATATCACCAAAGATTGTATGACATTAACGTCATCATCTTTGTCGAGCGGGTTAGAGGAGGTCGTGATCAATTCCCATGAGCACCGAGCATAGCTATCAATAGTACTCCGTTTCCTTTCCATCCATTGTGAGCGCGACGAGTAGCGCGTGGCGGAGGCAATCAAGGCTAGTTTTAGATGGAGAGGGACTTGGTTTTGTTGAACTTTTTCATAAAAGAAAGTGGCATTGAAAAACCCAAATGGCTTGTTGTGACAATGTCTGAAATAAATGTTGCAAGCTTCAAGAAACACTTTATCTGGAGCGGGGGTGTCGCTGTGTTTCCGTGAGAATCCGGTACAAGGGAAGCTTGGGAGAATCTGGGGAAGTCTGGAGAAGTTTGAAGCTCCGAGGGTCACTTACCTTGAAAGATACCTGTCGGCCTCCATCAGGTCAGAATTCAGATAGACAAGGCTTTCAATTCTTCCAGTTTGCGATGAAATTGCGGTGAAATTGGAAGAAATTTGGGGAGTTAAGGAGTGCATGTGGTGGTCAGGTGAAAAGCCAGGGATCATAAGCCCCACATGCTTAACCCCGCATTGGAGCTTACTTTCCCTTTGTCCGCGTTCTGGGCATACGAGCACAACGTTGAATACTTATATTCAATGATCCAGTCTGTCAGTTGTTGAATCTCTCTCGTTTAATCGATGTGTGCCAGCAACGTAGTATTAGCTACGTAAATATGGAAAGTGGGTACTGCCGGCTCTAACCGAGTTATGTAAAGGACGATTATCGCATTGAAAAAACTCTGGGGCAAAAGACTATAAAGACTGAATCGCTGAATAATCTCGTGGACCAAAACTATGAGGTACAGCTTGCAATGGAAACCATTCTAAATCATCTCGAAAGCTGGGATCTGGAACGTCCGCTGTAGGCACAGTAGTCAACAACCCTAGCAGATCACCGACCCACTCGTCCCGGTCGCCACTCGGAACCCCTACACTAAAAATCCTTTGTCTCAACCCTTGGCCATTGACTCTGTGAATCGGCCGACCCGGAGTCGCGTGAAGCGCGACCTGTATAGGCTCCCAAGCTGGGAGAGATGTACAATTGGTTTATACTTTGTGCCACCCCAAAACCTCTAATTCCAATTATCCCCGTCATCGGCGGCTTTTGCGGTAGATGATAACCGTTGACGTGGACCACATCCTGCAAGTCGAGGATATCAGTAGTTCCTATATTCATCATCCCCGAGCCGGTAGCATCCACGAAATCAAGGTCAATGTATTTCGGGCACCCCGATCCTGACGACAATATTCACCTGAATAGAATTGTCAGAATGAATACGTCCGTACGAGCAATGGTTTATGAGTGCGCTTCAACTGCTGGAATTTCTTTGAGTCGGCTTGATTTATTTTGCAAAGAAGCTGGCTAGCTAGAAAGATGGGCGAAAGGAACAAACAAGGCGATGTCAATGTGGTTCGGTTCCAGACTGATGTGCCCTGAAGACAAACATAATGCGTCAACTCTACTCCACTAGGCTTGCGTGGACAAAGGAGAATCAATCAATAGTACACTCAGGACATCTTGTGCCTCGACCCTTTGTTGTATTGCGCACTGCAACCATAGAGTAAGTATCATACCAAATATTTCTACATCATTTCTCTTTGATTATCATGGAAGGTTATTGCGGGTTAATCCTTTCTAGGCCTAAAATCCTAATCAAATGGAGCTTAATCCACACGAAGCATGTATAATCAATGTCTAAACACACTCAGCCATGATGCTGTACAGAGTAACATCAGCCTCAAAGCACTGTTTCTCAGTAGTCACGCTAACAGTCTCCGACAGATCCGAGTCACCACATCCAGCAGCAGTGTAGGTGTTAAAAACAGCAGAGGTACCGTCCGCACAAGAGCCAGACTCAACATAGGCGGTGAATGACTTGATGGGGAAGTCCTCGACATTGACGCAGGATCCAGCGTAGGCGTTGGCGGCATCAATGCTGGGGACGGTGCAGTTGGTGTAGAAGTAGCCGGCGTAGCCAATGGTGGGGTTGGCTGTGGCAGCAACGGCCATGGCGGCAATGAGGGCGACGGTCTAGTAGGATGTTAGTTGGTTCTAGATTTTCATTAAAAGGAGGTATGTTGACATGCCTTGGACATCATTTTGTCAGTAGAATGATTCAAAGAAAGATAGTGATGTTTGGGGAGAAAGTCTGCTGAGTTGATGTGTTGTTCTATCTGAAAAGGAAATCCACCACCCTTTTATATTACATTTTGGCCCCCAGATACCAAAGCCCAGCGGAAAATGAATGTGGCAGGCGTTTCGACGCTCTAACCCTTTAAACTAGCTTGATGTACAGCCTAAGCCGAAACGAAGATAGTCGAGCTTTCTTCAACTAAGTTCATGGGACCTTACGTATGCTGCGGCAGTGAGATCTCCATTCTTCAGTATTGAAGTAGTTCGCGTCGGCAAACCCCACTTTTACTAGCCTGTTGAAGCTAGATTCTCGGTCTGTATGATCTATTCAGTCAGCTTACTGAAGGTGGCGTAAATGGAGGGGCTACACCGGTTTTCCGCGGAGATTGATTAAGCTTGAAGGGAGTAACGCTCAAAGAAATGCTTTCTAGGACTTTGATAATTGATAATCTTTGCAGTAATGTTATGTCTGTATATAGCAGCCTAATACCAGTAAAATAGATATCGGCAGTTTGTTGGTATGCACGCCTGGACGGACCAGGATCCAGGGACATCGAACTGACAGTGGATCTAAGCGGGGCACATAAATGTCAAATGCCATTTGCCACTTTTGGCAGCGAAATTTGCTCGATGTGCCGCTTCCACTCCACAATACCTGTATAACTGGTGGTCTTACTAAATAGGCGAGATTCCTACGGGTCCGGTTCTATGCCAAGACACGCGGGTTTCCTTGGCATGCTGTTAAGGGACGCGCCGGCACAGAGTAGCTTAATTTGGTCTGATGGGTTGGGCACCATTCCCAGGGTGCAGACCCTGGCGATTGTGTGGAGAGGAAGCCTAAATCCTTCATTCGCTGCCTATATTTCTTATTGTCCTTATCTTTGCAATGTCTTAGCAATATGACTGCAGATTTTGTGCTGTGCCTTATTGCGATTGACAAGAATGATCCTTGGGCAAATTAGGCTTCTTTTTCAGGCGTGCTATGCGTAAGTCCCACGTCGGAAATGCCGAGGGATGTGACTGTGGCTTGCTTAGCGGTGTCAATTATTTATTTAGTACATCCCATTATTAAGAGCTTACGAACTCGGAAATTCTTGCTAACCATCCCAATCTGGAACTTCGTACATCTTTAGTTCATTTGTTTTGTGCTGATACATTATGCATGTCTCCGAGGGAATGTTGGATCAGTAGAACATTTTAAGATCTATAGTTTCAATTCTGGAGAATCAAAATGCGGCTTTTACATCCATGCACACCGAGGAACAACTGCCCCACGTCCAGCAACTCCTTTCTCGCCGAATTTCTCAACATACCACTTACGCCCCCACCGGGCATGAGGCAGCATATTCGCAACAGCATTGATGACAAAGAGCACAGCCGGCAGCGGAAGTGGAATGCCCAGGCGATCCGCACTCCAGGCCGCAGGAATAACCCACGGTGCAGCACGAAGAGGTGGAGCAACACCCCTTCCAGGAAGCGGGAACACGGCTGTACCAACAAGCGCAAACCCAACCCATTCAAGCCACTCAAAAACATAATGCGGGTACAAGATCGTACGGAAGACTCCCTCAACTGGGGGAATAACATAGACCTTGTGGAACTTGTTGCCATCCTTCCCCGTCGAGTCCGCAATCACAGTGGTGGCATCTGATTTCTTAGAAGAGCGCTGCTCAGCTGACTCTCTTCGGAGCCGGAAAAGCTCCGTCTCTGAGTAAATGTTTCCGGCCATCCCCAACGAGAACAAGATCGTTCCGATAAAAGGGAGGATCTGCACAAGAGTGAATCCGAATGATCCCGGGACCAAGGCTGGAGCGCCCTCTGTCTGGACTCTTGGGATCGGAATCGCGTAGCCCATTAGCCAGCCTGCGATGCAAGAGGAGTTGAGCCAGTTGAAGGCTATGGCGCTAAGCATGATGAATACGTGAATGGGGGACATGCTTGGGGCTGAGAAGAATGGTGAAATGATTGCACGGTTCAGGTAGTGGGTGCAGTAGAGCGCAGCGACGAGCTGATTAGGGGCCGGTAGCTCGAAGAAGCTTGGTGAGGCCTGGGAGAGATTGTAGATTAAGACGACTGGGCCGGTAATTTCCATGATACACCAGGCTAGCCGGCCGGGTAGGTTGAAAATGGAGCTTTTCATAGAGGTTTTGCCGGCTGGATGCCATGATAAGAACCATTGGATGACTGAGAACTATTGACGATGTGAGCTGGGCGCAAAAAAGCTTGGAGGCTTGTTTACTTACGAATGGGAAGTACTGGAACGCGGCTAGCACCCCTGTGTAGGCTGCTGGTGTTGGAGGGGAAAAGTCCTGGATGGGTGGCATTGCACCCCAGATTGTAGAGAGAAAGGCTCCCATGATGGATATAATGTGAGGTGGAACAAGATAATCCTTGGGAATCAAAGGGGGATTAAGCTTCAGTGGAGGATCTAGGTCCAGGATTAAAGTTGCAGGGATAATGATGTAAGTGTCCTAAAAAGGAAAGCGGTCATCATGACTTCAACATTCAACTCTATCATAAGGCTATGTATTCATTTAGATTTAAGCGGATGTATCCATCTCCGACGAGGCCTTTCGCCCGGTTCTTTCAGCTTTGAATGCTTCAATCTTGGCTTTGAGCTCGGTGTCTATGGAAGTTAGTAATGCGCGCGAAGACAAGACAGATGCAGGCCTTACCGGGTATCACGTCCTCCATGGACAATGGGACACGATTGAATGGGTCATTGGGATCACTAAGCAGATGCGATCGAATAGTAGCACGATCGATCGACATTCGAGAACTGGGGAGAATGACAGGGTCTTCCATAAGAGTGTACATGAGGGGATCTGGCAAGGTCAGCATGCATAATATTATACATATGCTCGATAAACATACCCAGGTACTCATCGGGGATCTCGCCCAGGTCCTCCTCTGCTTGATCATCGGCTGCCTTGGCCTCCATAACCTTCTTTTGCAGTTGGCCCCAGCGTCGCAACTCTTCTGGGGATTTCAAAGACCACTTGCGTAGAATATCTGCCGCCTTCTCAAAGTTCGCTGGCTTGTAGGACCGGCCATCACGGGCAACAGCAGTGATGAAATTCTGCTTAGACATCAAGTTTAGATAAACGTCGATAATCTCACTCAGGAGGGCACGGGGGTTGAATCCATATTCTTGCAGGTTATCCACACGCAGGGTAGAGCTCTTCGGTCCCACCATAGCATCAAGGTTGTAGTCCAGCATGTCAGCCAAACGCTGAACAATCTCCGGCATGGTGAACGAATCGGCCAAGGCATCAGTAAAGAGCTTGAGCATAGAAACCGTCTCATTGGTCAACTGCATGTATGATTTCGCACTGCGCTGCGCAGTCGCGAGGTTTTCCTCTCGCTCTTGTCGTGTGGTCTGTTCCATCGTGTGGCCTTCTCGAGCCAATTCCTGCTGGGTTGTGTTGATGGTCTTGAAGGCACCAAAAGACTCATCAAGCACGTAAGTCACATCATTAAGTAGCAGGTTCACGAATTGAACAAAGAAGTCGAGGTTCTGGCTGGCCTGGATGGACAGCTTCTCCCGGTAAAGGGTGTTGGGCCAGATGCACTTGATGATTTGGAAGATCTCATATCGAATATTGAATTTGTCAAAGAATTGGGTGTGCGTACCAGTATGCTCTGCCTCAATGTAGAATTTCATAACGGCATGAAGCAGATTCTCATTAGCAAACTCCATCGAGTTGAGAAGATCCACTAGAACACCACGGGCACCACCGGGGCGGTTCCAGGTACCACGGAACAAGATTGAAACGAGGCCAGCCTTGAGGTATGGGTTCTTAATGTAGCTAGAGCTCTCCAAGAATGTTATGCATAGCATGACTAATTCATCTCCCTGGGTAGCAGTAATGATCTGAGGCAAACACCACATGATAAACTTAAAGTTGCTCACGATATCATCCAAAAAGTATTCGGGCAGGCATTTGAATATCTCGGGTTGTTGCTCAGGCAGAGGCAAGGTGATTTTTTCTTTAGGGAAGTTCACGCCCGAAACTAGTCTCAGCAGCCAGACTGTCACATAACGCATGAACAGCATTGAGCGTGCTTGCCATTGATCATCAAACAGCACACCCTGTAGACTGTACTTCAAAGCTATTCCAAGATCAAGCTTGTCCTTGTACTTTTTCAGCGCTTGCTCGAACACTTGCAGCTGCCTGGGGTTTCCAGACCACCGGTGACGTTCAAGCTCAAACTTTGTGATAGTGGATTCCATATGCCGCAGGTCCTTCTCAAGTTGCTCAAGCTTTGAGGTTAAAGATTCACTGCCGTAGTGATGCGCCGCTACGGTCAAGAAAAAGACCTCGGTGATAAAGTTGGACGTTCCCTCAGCCTTCTTCGCATAAAAGGCATCCGATTCATGCTGATCCGCATTGATCTTTGTTTCATCACTCATGTCAACCCGGGAATCCCGGTGAAGATACTCCGCATCGATGCGATCGATCTTACTAAAAGAAGCATCCATGAACGGTTCACAGAGCTGATCGAGACACGTTGTGAGATTGAACATAAACCCGTCAGACGAGACCTTCTCGGGATCAACCTGCATGGCCCGACGTTTATGGTTGATGTTCAAAGCAGCGGCGAACCAGTCAAGGACCCGATCTCTGGCCTCTTTCGAGGCGCGAATCATGTGGTTGATGACGTCCAGAAGGTCAGAGCTCACCAACTGCTGTGTCATGCGAAGAGAACGCTGGGCATTCAGGATATATGCTTGGTCGCGAGTCTTGGGGCTCGAGAAATATGACATGGTTACGTTGGCTTGCAGCGGTGAAAGACGGAACCAGGGGCCCAGAAGAGTGACCTTCTCAAAGGCTGCCGGGTCTTTTGAATCATTAAAGACGGTTGATTCTGTAATTGCAGCAGCGATAGAGGCATGACGAACAAGGTTTCGTAATGCCTATCAAGAATATTAGCGCATATTTTCATATCCAGTAAAGGTGTGCACAAACCGTAGAATAGGGCTTGTAATCGTCATTAATGTCCATGCCGGACAGACTTGTGCTGAGTTCCTCCACAGCAGCAATGAAAGCGGGCTTGACACTCTCATCTTCCTCAAAACGCTTGACCGCCTCGCTGATGAATTCAAAATCAACACCCCTCTCATCCTCTGGGTCCACCAGTAGGTATGGTGCTAATGTAGAGGTCTCTGGGGAATCAAGGCCAAACATCTCTGGCATGGTAATGCCAAAGATGCAATAACTCATGCAAAGCCGACGTGCCTCACAGAGAACCTGGAATTTGGGATCGTCATCTCTTGTCCGTCGGAATCCTTTATGCAACTTTGTGATACGCTTCCAACACGGCAGCAGGTAGTCCAACGGGCGGCCTTTCTCAGCCTTAGAGGCGGCCTCTAAGATCGCTTGGTCCAAGATTTCTGTTCCGATGAGCAGCTCTTTTTCTTGGCTCAGCAACTCGTTGCGCAATTCCGGGAGGAACACTCGTTGGCCCTGAAGGTCTCGGTGTCCCTCCTGCTTCAGCGTGAGTTTGAACGCAGCACTCAGGATCCGGTCTCCGAATGTCTCAATAGTCTCGACTCTTCCGGGCGGTGGGGTCCCCGGAGTGGACGGTGCAGTCGAGCGAGGCCTCTCCGGGGCAGGGGTAGCGGGGGTTATCTTGATCCGCTTTCCTTCAAAACGCTGGGGTGTCTGTGCGGTGGATGGTGAGGCTGGCCGGGAATCACTGGACGCATTTTGGCGGATTGGCGACCGTGAGGGTGAGGAAATCGCGGAATTTGGGGGCGAGTCGGATGAGCCCTCTCCAGAAGAGGGGGGAACGGGGTTTGAGAGTTTAGCAAGTCGCTTATTGCGGATCTAAATCGTGAATGAGAAGTGTTCATAAGCGACTGCGGAGTAATGAAATGACGGCTCTGCGGAATGGTAACAAACCTTGTCCGCGTCAGAAAGGGTGTCCGACATTCTAAGCCTGATCAAATTCACGTCGTATCACAGGTTAGAGGAAATCAGCCGAGGACGCTGTTGTCCCTGTACGAACAAGCGTAATCGCGTAACGCACGGGGACAAAGTGTGCGGAGGGAATCGTCGGGGCCAGGTCTGAGAGAGATCGCCGGTGACCAGGACTGAGCCCAGTGCAGGCGATAATATTGCGTCGGGGTATAAGCTCAAGTGCGGGGAGATGGGGTTGAGGCTGGATGTTCTGCCATGATCGAGATTCCTATTCTTCACTGGGGTTGATGCCCTTGACTAAGCACATACACATTTTCATCCACTTAAACCACGCTTAACATGGTTGGTATATAAAATCTGATCCCATGCAGTTTTCGGTTCCAATTAGTGATAAAAATGATTAATATTCACTTAAATAAATGCACATTCTATGAGAACAATCCTCGGTTAACTTGGCATCCAAGTCCACAAGATAACCGGATGCATTTGGAAATATACACGAAGCCAAAAAAACAAAGAAAACCCGACATTAGAACGCCGCTCATCGCGTATGTGCTATTGTCCCACAAGAAGGCTAATGCAGAAATCAAAAACCCGACGCATCATCTTAGATTCTCCCTCTAAGGGATTCCAACTTGCGACAGCTCTTTAACTCCATTGCCCGGGCCTCCTTCATCTTGTCCACATCAGGGAAGAACCAACCCTGCGCCTCTTGAATCTTTCGGTCTCGCAAATTCACCTCGCTATTGCATTCATACTGGAGCGCTGAAACGTAATCCACTTCCACTCGTTGGTCTAATTGCCGGAGTTTGCGAGGACTTAAGTCCTCCACATCTAATGGGTTGACAAAGTAGTTGATATTAAGCTTGGGAGTTGTGCGGCCCATGGTGTGAGGTGGTTTGGCTGTATCATATCGGTAGGAGGGACCAGCGGGAGAAGAGCCGGAGAAAAGTGAGGAGAGGAGAGGAAGGACGAAAAGAATGAGGAGAGGCATGAGTTGACGAAGAATAGACCATGCGTCAGGAGCAGGCTGTGGCTGTCCTGAGCTTGTTGTGCGAGGTCGTCGTCGCGGCGCAGCTCCTCCAAATTGGTGCATGCGGACATTTGGGCCACCCCCCATGTTGAAGACAAACTGAGGCCCTCCTAAATCGTGGTGTTAGTTATGATGCTAGATGGTGATCGATTATGCAAGGACCCGAGAACGTACCGAACCCACCACCACCGAATGCGCCGCCACCGCCGAAGAACTGATTGAACAGCTCCTCTGGAGAAATGTCACCGCCGAATCCACCTCCGCCTCGAGGGAATCCACCACCTCCGAATCCACCGCCGCCAAATGGTGAGCGGCCACCACCAGCAGAGGCGCTAGGACCGGGGTTAAATCTGCTATCCGGATCTTGTCCACTAACGTCATACGTCTTCCTCTTGTCTTCATCCGAGAGGACTTGAAACGCGCGCGAGACAACTGCCCGAGGAAAGTTAGAGGCGACACTAAAGAGCATGTAGACTTGGCCTCTCACGTACCTTTAAATGCTTCATCCGCACCCTCATATCCGTTCTTATCCGGGTGTGTCAACAAACTCTGTTTCCTGTATGCCTTCTTGATCTCGCTATCTGTGGCAGTGCGCTCGCATAAAAGGATCTCGTAAAATGCAGTGGGTTTGCATTTTCGGATCCGCAAAACAGCTTCCTTCTGCTCGGGCGTGAACTTGCGGTCCTGGTTGCCCTGATTATGTTCACGCGATCGCGCGCCATTGCCTTTGGCATCGGAGCCGGATGCTGTGGCTGAAGGCATTATTGATAATGGAGAAAGTGGGCTTGGTGATCCGCGTGTTGAGGTGAAATCGGCGAGGGGTGGACAGTGCCCCGATGCGGTAGCGTAGAACGCGGGAAAAGGGCCTGTTTCCCCAAGAGGTAGGCAATGAAGTCAAGCCCGGGTGAACGCACTCGGGGCTGTGAACCGGAGCACTCGTAGGGGTAGAGGGAAATGCGGGCGATGAAGACTGGGAGGGGGGCGAAGCGGAAAAAGTATAGTCTTAGGTGTCTTTGCCAAGCGGGAACGACATGCGCTTATCCGTTAGATAGACACAAATCTCCCCACAGCAACCACATCCATATCTTCTCCAAATTCTCGCGCATTTCTCAGGACAAATCGGGTATCCTGCGGAAAAAAACAGCTAATATCAAATAAAGCTGTGTGTATTCCATCTACATCTCCAAGTTCACCATGGCGAAGGATTCGAGCATCGAAGAAACAAAGCAGACACTCGTGCAGCGCTTCAGAGCATGGGGTGGTAAGTACTAGTCGGTTCCAAGCAGCTTAAACCTTTTATTCCTTGCCGCACTTGACCTTGATATGTACATTTCAATTTTGCTAACTTATCGTTCTGTTAGAAAACTCATTCCCGCCTACTCTGCTCGCCTCGCTCATCACCGCGCAACATGCCCGCCCTTTCCAGATCTTCCCCATGCTCTTCACTCCTGTCCTCCTCTTCACCAGCTATGCCAACCTGCAAGGCTTCAAGACTGATACCGCCGGTATCAGCGCTGCCTGGTCGGGCCTATACCTGCTCCTCGCCAGCCGGCGGCGCCAACCACTGAAACAGAAGTTCGGAGCTCGCGGAATCGTGCGCGGTGGAACAATGGCTCTCTGTTTAGTGAATATGGTCGGTGGTGGACTTGCATACACACTTGGGAAGCGTGAGCAGGAGGACTCATGAGGAAGCGGGATCTACGAAGAAAACTTGTCTCTGGAGTGTACGATACATGTTCTATAACAAAAACGCTAGCCTGCATCGGAGATATTTGGACGGAAAGTCTGGCTTGAAGACTGGCATGGGTTATCATGCCACAATAATGTACTATATTATTCCAATATTTCCAACAGATTAGCATGTCCTCATATGGCAATAATCTACTATAATATTGGGACAAAAGCAATACACAAGCATTGATAAGGCCCAACACTGGGTCAACAACAATTCAAAGGTCTCATTTGCAGTGCTGTGAACACTAAATCTCAAGCAGAGTCGAGCTATAGGGAGCTTTCTGCAGAGTATGGCTTTTCAGATAGTAAAAATTGGTGCACGTTCTCGGGAACCAGCCACTCCAAATCATCACTTGCGGACTGTATGGCCTCTCGTGCTCTTGTCGAGCTAACCGGCTGTTGATCTGGTTTTCTTCCTTCAACCAGCTGAATTCTTTCCGCCCATTCTCTCCTCCCACCCTCACCCTCCCGATCTCCACGGGCGAGAGCGGAGAGAAAAGCCTCCTGCTCATCTATACTCCCCCACTGATCACTAGGCCTTAGTGTCACCCGCAAACGATGCTGCGAGAAAAGCGGCGCCAGCGGTGCCAAAGTATGTTCGGGCGGGTAATATTTCGGGTCAAAAATACGGATCAATGTATCATAGCCAGTGAGATGGACCTGTTCAAGCGGTGTGGGGTAAGCCCCCGAGGTCTCAATCGCGGAGGCCTTGTCAACGAAGTATGGCTTCTTGGTAACCCCAATGTCAATGGCGGGGATGTTCTCTAGAGATGCAGTGTGCCCTGGAGCTGCGGTACTGGTAGCCAGGTGAGAACGCAGATCGTGTGCGAACAGCTCCATCATGGCAAGCCGGTCCTCGAACAAGGCCGGCTTTGAAGGCTTGTCTGCATTTTGAGTGGCAAGCAGTAACAGTAATCGGGAGCTCGGGTCGAGTCGCTCTAGGAGTGCAGAGCTGGCTATGCGGAGATGCGCGCGGGTTGGCGGGTTGAATGATGAGTCTAGCACATATAGGATCTTTGGTGCGGGGCAACCATCGGCGGGGATGGTAGCGAGGACTTCAAAGTCCCGAGATGATGCGGTGAACTTCTTTAAAAGTGACGCGTACTGCGTCCTCAAGCTGCGAAACGAGGCCATGATGGATGTTGCATAGCAGAGCTAATAAGTTATAACCGAGGTGACATACCTTGCCGATAAGGCGGCCCACTTTTCACATCTATATTAATTCCTGTACTACATTCTTCCTCATCATTTTCATCAATCGCCCTTTTAACCTCCCGAGGGGGCCTAATGTATTGCATTCAAGAAGTACTACTGGATGTATTCAGGGAATGTATGATCAGTCATTATGGCGCTTGAAACACTCTCTCTAACACAGCGCACCCCGCGCCTAATCTTACCCCTTTTGATCTACGTTCATCGAGCACGGTGATAAAGTCTGTATTTGGCTATAAGGTCTGTTCAGCTCTCTGGTAGCCGGTATGGCTCAGAATGCCAGGCGCGTCGATCAAAATGAGGAAAGTAGGGCGGATCAGATGGCCTTGTTTCATGGCTTCAATTCCGGGCTTCAGGTGGGGGTCAATAATGGCATAATCACTGCTGAGTCCCGAATTTTTCATAGTAAGCTATGATGTTTCGTAATTAAGATATACTGTCCTAACATCTAAACAGGCCTCGATAAGCTTCCCTTCGTGCACGACGCTGTGTTTGATTCATACGCAGATCAGTATGATGGTGAATGTCTCGAAGGCACAAGAACCGATATTCTTCGAGATATCAGAGAGTGGGCTTTCTCGCTACACGGGAAGCCTATATTTTGGCTACGGGGAATGGCTGGAACTGGAAAATCCACGATATCTCGAGCGGTGGCAAGGTCCCTCAAGGATTCCAACCATCTAGGTGCCAGCTTCTTCTTCAAGAGAGGCGAAGAAGACCGATGGAACGCGAAAAAGTTTATTCCAACATTGACAAATCAGTTGATCCTCCATATTCCTGAACTACGGCATGGCGTGCAAAAGGCACTCGATCTTGACCCTTATATCGCGTCGAAGGTACTTAGGGAGCAATTTGAGAAACTGCTGCATCAACCGCTGTTGAATGTTCATCACGATCGACTCGGCCAACAACCTGAGACTGCCATTATAGTGGTCGATGCTTTAGACGAATGTGAAGATGATCGAGAAGTCCAGAGCATCATTGCAATGCTGCCTCTTCTACAGGGGGTAAAAGCGCTTCACCTTCGGATCTTTTTAACTAGCAGGCCTGCACTTCCAGTTGATCTGGGCTTTTCAAATATTGGGGATCATGAATTTCAAGACCTAGCTCTTCATGAAATACCTAGGAAAGTGACTGAACACGACATACGTTTGTTCCTACGGGACCGATTCACGAAGATCCGACATAATAGACGGATTTCCAAAGACTGGCCAGGCGATGAAATCATCCAACAATTAGTCTCGATGTCGGTTCCACTCTTTATTTTGGCTGCAACTATATGTCGCTATATCGAGAACTCGAGGTTAGAGCCAAAATCACGCCTCGCAGAGCTTCTAGCGGACCATACCAAGTACATATCGAAAATGGATAAGACATACCTACCAATCCTGACTCGACTACTCGATCAGGAGAGCGATGATTCGGATCAGCAGAAGCTCCTGCAAAGCTTTCAAAAGATAATTGGTGTAATCATCCTTCTTGCTACCCCGTTATCAATCAATGCGCTGTCGCTATTCCTTGGGATAGAAGCAGACCAGATCAGCAATTTATTAGATACATTTCGATCGGTTTTAAGCGTTTCCGACGATCTAGATCAGCCAGTCAGAATCTTGCATCTTTCATTTCGGGATTTTCTAGTCCAAACTAGAGCTAAATTCAATGTGGATGAAGCAAGAAAACACAAAGACATTGCCAAGTCTTGTCTCAAATCCATGAGCAGGTGTTTACGAAAGGATATATGCAACCTAGGAAGCCCTGGAATACGTCGGGCAGATATCGAGGACCAACAAATCCGCCAGTATCTACCGCCAGACCTACAATACTCTTGTCACTACTGGATATACCACCTTGAGCAATGTCAGGTCCATGGATATTCTGAGATAGGGGACGTGCAACTATTTCTTCAGAAGCACTTTCTTCACTGGGTAGAAGTGATGAGTCTACTAGGCCTCATCTCGGAGGTGGTGGGAATGCTGAATCTCCTTGCTAACATTACATCAGTAAGCGATATAGTATACCCGTAGACGCCCCTTGACGGCTCATACTAATATGAATGTAGGGCTATAATGATTCCATCATGTCTGAATTCTTATATGATGCCAAACGCTTTGTTATGAAGAATCGCCAGATAGCCGATGAAGCACCACTTCAGATCTATTACTCAGGATTATTATTTGCGCCTCGAACAACTACAATTTGTTCAGCGTTTAAGCAAGACATCCCTGATGGAATACGTCTGTTCCCACGGGTGAACGAAACATGGGGTACAGAGCTACAGACCCTAGAGGGCCATTCTGAATCAATTAGTTCTGTGGCCTTCTCGCCCGATGGCCGGCTGCTGGCGTCCGGCTCTAATGATGGCACTGTCTGCCTCTGGGATGTAATGACAGGTGCGCTCATACAGACTCTCAAGGCCCGTTCAAAAAGCATTAAATCAGTGACCTTTTCGCCTGATGGTCGGCTGCTAGCATCTGGCTCTTACGATAGCAAAGTGCGGATATGGGATATGGTGACAGGCGCGCTCGCACAGACTTTCGAGATTCCGGGATTGGACTATCTGGCTACCCAAGTGACCTTCTCGGCGGACGGTCAGCCGCTGATATATAGCGTGGAAGGACTAATGAATAGTGTGGTGCGGCTGTGGCATATAAAGACGAATACGCTCGCACACACAATCGAGGTCTCAGGATGGCTTAGTTTTGTGGCCTCCTCACCTGACGGTCGGCTACTGGCGTCTGCCTCAAACAGTATGGTGAAGCTCTGGGATATCAAGACGGGCACGCTCACACAGACTCTCGAGGTCCGTTCGACAGAGGTAGAATTGTTGGCCTTCTCGCCTGACGGTCATCTGCTAGCGTCTAGCTCTGACGATGGTATTGTGCGGCTCTGGGACATCAAGGCTGGCACGCTCGCACAGACTCTCAACATCCCTTCAAAGAGGGTTTTGTTTATGACCTTCTCGCCCGACAGTCGGCTGTTAGCGTCTATTTCTGACGACCGCCCAGTGCGACTATGGGATATAAAGACAGGTGCACTAGCAAATATCTTCAACCTTACTTCGAGCATGATTCACTCCGTCACTTTCTCGCATGACGGTCAGCTGCTAGCGTCTGGCTCTGAGGACGGTATTGTGCGACTATGGGATATAAAGACGGGCACGCACGCACGGAATCCCCGCTCTAACTACTCTTATGCTGTGTCGGTCACTTTCTCGCCTGACGGTCGGCTACTGTTATCTACTTCTCTTGATCACATGGTGCTATGGGATACAGTGACAGGCATGCCCACGCAGGCTCTCGAAGGTCATTCGAATTCTATCTCCTCGGTAGCCTTCTCGCCTGACAGCCGACTAGTAGCGTCAGGCTCCCGTGATCGAACAATTCAATCATGGGACACAGCGACGGGCGCCCTACAGCGGACACTTAGCCACGAATTGGATACAATTCGTTCGCTGACTTTCTCGCCTGACGGTCGATTACTCGCGTCTATATCAGATTATGTAGTGCGGTTATGGGACACCGCGACGGGTGCCTTACAACAGACCCTCCAGGGCCATGAGGATGATTTTCAATTGGGGATCTTTTCGCCCAATGGACGGCTGCTAGCCTCTAGCTCCTGGGAAACAGTACATATATGGAACACAGAGACGGGTACACTGGAGCAGATTCTTAGACCCTCTTTCCCGGACATTGTTGGGTCAATGGCATTCTCGCCCAACGGTCACCTGCTAGTATCTAGCTTCAGTAACTGCACGGTGATTTTGCTATGGGATATAGAGACGGGCGCTCTGCAGCAGAGATTCGACGGCCATTCGGATTGTTTGATCAAATTGTTGGCCATTTCACCTAATGGCCAGCTGCTTGCTTCCAGCTCTGACGATATGGCAGTGCGGCTTTGGGATGTGGCGACTGGTACCCTGCAGAATACTTTGACTACAGATGGACTAGTCACCGAACTTATATTCTCTGAAGATGGTTCACGTCTCAGCACTGACCAAGGATTCCTTCACATAAGCGACAGTTCAATTTCCAGGTCGGCCAACACAAGTCCAGACATATGTCTGCGGCAAAACTGGGTGTTCCTGAATGGAAAACCAGTATTGTGGCTTCCTCCGGAGGCTCGACCAATTTGTACATCCGTTAGAGCGAGCAAAGTCGCCATATGGGATTCGACAGGTCGAGTATTTTTCATTGATTTCGCATAGATAAACCTCGGTCTTTTTTGTTCTTGATTTTCTTTTGTACTTTCTTCAAGGTGATCAAAGCACGAATTTGTAGATGATAGAGAGGTCATGTGACTGCAGTCGAGGGCAATTCCATGCTGACATCCTAGTCCAAACCTAACCCTCCTGATTCGAGGATCCGAAAATCCCCGAAAAGCAACAGTTAGCTGCGTTCTGCACTCATTCAGTAGCGCTGGAGATAAGGTCCCCCAAACCAAAAGACCATGTCACAACAAGCTCAGCGTAGGAGCCTCTGGGCACGGTCCCTGTACTGGACAATCTCCATACTCGCGCTCTCCATGTTCTACAGAGCCTACGTGCAAAACATCTTGTTTATCACACTGGGTGTCGGTCGCCAAATCCAGCCCCTTGAAGATTTCCCATGGACATGCACTAGGCAATATCACCCTCTCCTGGAAGCCTGCGAGGATATGTGGCTAGATCACCACGATCGAAAGCTTTACGCCGCATGCTCGACGATCGAGTCCCGGCAAGGATGGAGCCCCGGAGGTAACAAGTATAATGTCTCGGCACGCACTTTGACCGACCATATCACAGTGTTGGACATTGATGATGTTGACTCCGATGGCCTGTCCGTTCCCCGCCAGTTGAAGATTGGTGGTTTCGAGGATACGCTAGATCTTCATGGTTTCGACGTGCGCCATATTGGATCTACGGTGCGATTCTGGTTGATTAACCATAAGCCCCCGATTGATTCAATTACAGGCGACGTTTTGGATCCCTGGACTCATGGTGCGAATTCCACAGTCGAGATCTTCGATTTGAACAAAGAGACAGATACATTGGAGTATGTCCGAACTATCTACAGTGGTGCTATTATCTCGCCGAATAATTTAGCTGTTGATGCTGATGGAGTTGGATTTGTGATCACAAACGATCACAAAGGCAAGACCGGACGCTTTCGTGATTTGGAAATGCTATATGGCACTGGGAGTCTTACATATTGTCGATCAGATACTGGAAAGTGCAATATCGCTGCGAGAGAAGGATTTCGTTTTCCTAATGGCATTGCCAGGGGCAAGGATGGTCTATACTATGTCTCGCATTCCGTGACTGGACTGGTGACCGTTCATAATCTGGAGAATGATCAACTGAAACAGGTAGACACCATTGCGATGGGTTATCCCGTGGATAACCTCTCATTTGATGAAGATGGAAATCTTATTGCTGCTGCCATACCTGATTCTTTTGCGTTTGTGAAGTCTATGGATCATCCACATGACTTTATTGCACCGGCGACGGTGTTAGCCAGTCCCGTTAAGGGAGCGCATGGGGAGTGGGAAGTTTTGAAGGTTGTGGAAGATTCCCTGGGGGAAAAGCTTCCTACATCAACGGTTGCAGTACAAGATACACGGTCACGCCGTTTGTTCCTGGGAGGAGTGCTTGCTCCTTTCATTAGCATTTGCGAGAAGCGGGAGTGAGGTTTCTGATAAATTAGAGACCCATCTCCGCTCGTCCTTCCATCATTGATTTATCATATAGCAAGCTTGGCGTACAGCTCTATTAGAAGCGGGATCGTCTCCAAGGACGTGAAATAGCCATGGCCATCTTCTGAAAATCTCTGAATGTTTTAGATTCAAGGCAAAAGTCAATAACTCATTGCAAGAGACTGATTTTAACCAATATCAAGAATTCAGTCAATGCCCTTTCCACTGCCGAAGTATCAGAATCGTAATCCACAGGTACATCATGTATAGTAGAGATGATGAATGATGGAGGCTAGCACTTCCACCAGCCGTTCTCGCTGTAACCTGCCGAGTGACAGGCGAGTACTTATCTTGTCCATATGTGGAGTTCAGTGTGACATGTGCGGAGATAGTCCCATCTTCCAGCCGAATCCATGTCTCTACTTCATCTGCAATGCTATCCTGATTGAGGAGAATTTGCCTTCCACCACGAGCAGCATTGCCATATCCACCGTAGCCGGTATGACGACCATAACACATGTTAATTCCGTTACCAGATAGATCCTGAGCAATGGTTTTGCCATCCCATTTGAAGCACCTGGTGAATATTAGGACATGCAAGTCATACTTGAGAACATTTCACGTACCAGTCATTATCATGGTCGTGACCACTGAACGTAGCCATGAGTCCCGATGTATTTAAGAGAGCTTGCATGAATGGTACGTCCTGTCCAGTGTATGGACTGGCACCAGATCCTTGCTGAACCACCGTCTCCCCATTAAGACCAGGTGATTTGTGAGAATCTACCCCATCGTCCTGATACGCCCGCATAGCATCGGCGGGAATATGATAAAAGGCTAACGAAGGGATGACCTTCCCATACTTGTCGTTTAGATCGGACTTTGTCTGCGTGAACCAATCGACCACCTGACAAGTTAGTAGTGTTCATAGAACTGGTGGATTAACATACAGATTCATCAACCCAGTCGCCCCGTTGTATTGAAGCACGTTTCGATACTCGGTTGGTTGGCTCGTGGCCACCTTTTGAATCGAAGAACCACAGTAGAAGAACAGGCGTATCGCCTTCGGATCCACCATGCGAAAAGACTGGCAGATAATAATTTGTGACTCCAGCCGCCGAATCGGAGACCAGGCTTTGCGTCAGACTGTTCTTGTATATTTTCTCCTTATCGTATATATCCTTTCGTGGGTCCAGATTCAGCTCGCTGTCGTGATTCCCGTAGGTCGAAGCCCACAAATATCCCCCGTTGACCAAGGGTGATACGACCTGGTCTAGATATTTGCTCGAGTTCGAGGCTTTGGTAGCTTCGCCGGAGATCAAATCCCCATTTATAACCACAAGTTGTGGCTTCTCCTTGTCGAGAACATAATCCATGACCTTGTTGGTAAGGACATCTTTATTCGAATCTAGCATCAAGTTAGTACGTGTAAATATAATCTGTTGGGCTTTGTCACCTTCTGCAAAATGCAAATCTTCAAAAACACTTATTTGAAACGTGCCATCTTTCGTCAACCGCAACGTCTGATCTGGCACAGATACCATCTGATCCCGCACCGTCCGGCCTAAAAATCGAGCAAACATATTGGGAATACCAGCCATCCACAAACCCATACACAGACATAGACATGCTAAGCCTTTTATCTCACGGCGCAATAGCGTCGCAGTCGCATTCACAGTATTCCCACGTGAAGTAGCGGCACCTCGATTAGATCTGTGGGTAGTCTCGTTCACGTCATGGATCAACGCTATACCGGATTTCTCCGGGTATCCGTCAGGAACGGGGGGTGGATTGCCGGAAACGGCGATAGGCTGAGACTCCGGAGTGTGCCAAGCGCCGGCGACTCGGTCGCCGATCCATGGTTTCTCACCCATTTTTCGGAAATTGCTGACTCGATAAGGTGTCTGGTCTTGGATGTCTTGTGGTAGATTGGAGGTTGAGGTTGAGGTTGAGGTTAAGGTGTGAAGTCACATTCTGGAACCTGTGTTTAGCTTGGCGGGTGCATGTGCATCCCCGCTTTCTGTTCAGGGTCTGGAATGTGGGGTCCTTTTAAATTTGCTGATCTGTAAGCTTTAAGGTTCGGGCTTTTAGTCACAGGAGTTATCATTCTATTGATTTGTGTTGTTTTGGCTTGGTTGGGTTCTTGCTATCGATGCTACTTTTGTGGGGTTGTATAGATAGATTTTAGCAGCTCCACGATAGACATTTCAAATTTCAAAGAAAGTGAGTGGGTCCGAAAGGTTTAGCAATGTCGTTCGGGTTATGGCGAAATGTCTCAACATAGCGCGCGTTAGGTACCGTCGTCACTACGGGCTGAATGGCGCTTCTAACAGACTAGATGTATACCGGGAAGGGGTAGTGATTCTTGACCATAGCGTGACCGAGGCGAGGGATAGCGGACGCGGCGCTTGATGCTTCACTCGATGCTTTAAATAGCACGAAGGACTGAGCCGATGAAGGGGAAATGCCGGATGGGAAACCGCCGTAAGGAATTTCCGTATTGTCTTTCTTTGTCTTTATGCCTGGGTGAGAGGATGCTAGCGTAGTAAGAGAGAGTATTTGGAAGAAGTTTAAGAGCTTTATGGTGACAAGTATAAAATTTACGGAAGTGGGGATTTTGATTTTGAACCTAATGGTATAAGATTGCGGGATTAACATCAACTTTATAGACCGATATCCTACCACCTAGACGTTCTTCTTTCACTTGATCTCACGTCGTGTAGAGGGACGCAACATTCTGCTACTCCAGCTCGCATTGTCTATTCCAGGGATTTCCTAGTGAAAGAAATACTCCGCGCCACATAGTGCTCATAGAGCACAATGAAGGGGTGCTCAAGTCACACAATATCTCCACGGAATCGAATATCACGATCGCTTGATGAAAAACCTTTTGGGAATATAATACCTGCGCGGATAGATCTTATTGGGTATGCAACCTCGTGGAGAGATATATGATCGCGGAACCACTAATGACAGATCCAGGCCCTTGCATTCAAAATGTCTCCGTTTCAAAAGGGAACTTCTATAATAAAAAACAAGCTTGAAGGATGTAGAATCTAGGCTCAATCCCCCTCGACATCCAATCGGAGTATCCGAACTGCAATGTGCATGGACCAAGTGTAGCCGGTTGTCTCCAGCAACACTACACCTTGCATCAATGGAATATGACACCTGACTCTCAGCTTTGATCCATCGCTTCCATTTCCCCAATTTCAAATCCGGGGAATGACTGAAACATGGTCCGTAGGATTTCTCATGACTACAAATTGACTCAATTGTATCCAGTGCCGACCGGCTCAATTTAATGTATAATCTGGGCACCAATGGGCCATCCGGAGCATTTTTGAAAGCGGATTGTGCAATCATATAGGTTGGAATGGATCCGAGGTACCTCTAGAATCTAGCAAGAGCATCCCAAATTATTATCTATCCGAGGAAGTCCATGTTAGGAATGTAGTCAACCTCGGATTACATTCTATGTACATGTACGTCCCAATGAGGGCAATCCTAAGTTATAGTTGATGTAAGGCCTGGCGAACTGTAGGTCGTGGAGTGTATTTTTTTTCCTTACAAGCTTGTCCATGATTCAACCTCTTTTCCTGAAAAGCTAGTGATGGGGGCTCGGATTGTGATCTAAGAGCCACTTAATTAAATTCGTCTATCCTGGTATCCCAAGACTTTCTATAATCGTCATTGTGCACATATCCAAAGTCATGTTCTGAGTTAAAATATAGAGATCGCTCAGCCGTAGTCGCTTTTTCGACCATCCAGCCCCGTAGCCGGCTGATATTACGACAGGTATGCAAGACATCAAAATTTCCAACCTCGGAATTCACACTGTCAAAGTACATAGCGGGTATCGGTGGGGTAGGTGTACAATAAGTGAGAGTTGACTGTATAAATTTTTGATTCTATTTTAATGACGTATCAATTAAATCTAGTATATGAGAAGAAGGCGACTGAGAGCTAATCTGGTAGAAGCTATCAACTAGAAGCAGAAGCTTTAGCTGTTGTATAATTCCATTACCTTAGAGGATGTCTGCTATATGTGGAACCTTGTGGTGGGAAGAATGCACGAGGAGAGGAAGAAACTATGTGTGATGGAAGAGCTATCTATCTCCGCGGCACCAGTTTGAGACCACTGATACATCGTTGATTAAAGGAACAGGAGATCTGCTTGTCAGCAGTGTATATTTCAAGCCAGACCTAGTTCCTTGTAGAATGACTCTCTGCTTGGTTCACGACCTAAGAAATCAGTCAGGGTCTTCATTCCGTCCTGGCTGTCACCCTTCTCAAGAACAAGGTGTCGATATCTCCGGCCTTCTTCGGCGTTGAGAGGGTCAGACCGGAACACCGTGTAGAACATATCAAGGGCATATACTTCTGACCTATTTATGGGTGTTTAGTTAAAGATCGATAATCTGGAAGTAAGGAGTTCTCACCATAGATAACTATAAAAGCCCGCATCATACGTACCCATCCAGTGTGGAATGTTTGCCTCGCCATGGCCCCATCCATCACCCTGACCTAGTGTCTCAGGACCATCAGTCAGTCTGATTGCCTTTCGCAAGTCATTGAATTTTGATGAAATATCTAAATCCATGATCTCTTGGTGAGTTCTAGGTGTATGGATTTTCATATCAAAAACACTAAGAAATATCCGATACAGGTGATACAGCGCCTTTTTCCAGTGGCGTGATTGGATAAGGCCTGTAATCATCTCGTCAGGGATTTGTTCGGAGGGCCTTGATTGGGGTTCTTCTTTCCCTAGACTGCAGCTTTCTGCCGATAGAGTTGAGTAGTGTCGACTCAACGACTTTAACTGTGAAGGTAGCCAGCACCAGTTCTCAAGCATCTGGCTAGGCGCTTCTGCAAAGTCTTCCGTTGATTTTGTGCCATGAAAAGTTGAGTAGGTAGTCTTTGCCACAAGGTCATGGATACAGTGTCCCAGTTCATGAAATATCATTACAACATCATCATGTCTTAGAATACTGGGTTTACCAGGGCTAGGCTTGGGGAACTGGCATAATAAAGCTGTGGACGGATAGTAGCGTGTGTTGTCTTGTCGAATAAAGCCCTATATGTAGTCAGCTCTGAACAAAGTTATCAATAGAAAAAGTAAAGTGGCAGTATCCAGCCTCCCAGATATTCAGGACATCTTTTCTTAAACCAGAAACTAGGACATGAGATAACACGTACCGGCTGCAGATTCCAATTCGATGGATTTGGATATTTACCGTCTCGTGAGAATAGATCCATGTAGAGGTAACCAACGAATCCACTGCCTAGGTCGTTATCGTCCCAAACACTGAAGACCAGTACATCCTCATGCCAAACAATGTCACTGCCTTTGTCGACGACCATTTCTTTGAAGATGAGACCAAACAACCTCTCAAAAATCCCTAGCATACCTTTAACAGTGTTTTGCAAAGGGAAATACTCTGCGATCTTCTCCTGATCGATTGACAACTCTTTTTGCTTCATTAAACGAGTGTAGAATGAATGGTCCCAGAGATAAAAGCCGTTAAATGGTTCTCCACGAGACTTTAGATCTGCCAATTTTAACTGCTTTTGCTCGGCAAGCTCTCTGTGACCACTGCTCGTTAACTTGGACCACAAGTCATTCAAGAAAATCTCCACCGTCTCAGAGTCTTTGGCCATCTTCTCTTCTATTCTGAATGATGCGTGATTTGAATATCCAAGCAGCCGAGCAGCTTCATCACGAAGCACCACGGCCTCCTTAAGAATGGACGCATTCTGTGAGCATTTATTCTCATTAGCAATAAAGATGTTCTTTCGGGTTTCTTCGATTTTTGCATATCTTAATGCCATGAAGATATCCGATGACTTGAAACTCAGCCAAACCTTGCCCAAATGGTTAGTATCCGTCTTTTTATTCTGTAAATTGGATATAAAGTCCGCAGGTACTCCATCCAATTCCTGCACGGTAAGCCAGATACCCCCATGTTCGCTGTTAAGATTTTTTTTGTAGTCAATCCTAAGCTGATTGAGATATTTCTTGATTTCGTTGAAGCGACCCCGCTGGGATTCGGGGAGTCCCAATCCATTTCGGTAATAATCTTTGTATTTCTTCTCTAACAGTCGACGTGATTCCAGATCCAGTTCACCAGTGTTGCTTTTGTCGTAAACCCACTTGACTAGGTTGTATAAGTCTTCCCGAGTCTCCGTCTCAAGAACAAATTCGTTCAAAAGCTTCTCAGCTTCCCCTGATGCATCACGTAGGTCCGAGTCGCTCGACACAGATTGATAGAACTTGAGGATTTCGAATTCAACAGCCAATGAATTCTCGTCGTTCGCGAGTGGTAGCAGAACATTTGCAAAAGTTGCACCCTCTAGCGGCACGTGTGCCACAAGATCATCTTTCGCCTTTCGAGAGCGCTCTATCAGATCCCTAGCCTTGCTGAGAACCGTCGACGGTGTGTCACTGAATCTCGGAGGCGCTTGAGGTGGCCCTTGCAGCTTGTTTAATGACATTGTCGTATCTGATGATGCCTGCTAAGATGACTCAATGAAGCGGAAAAAGAGAAGAGCCAGAGTGCTACCCCGAGGCACCCCTAGTAGTAGTTACAGCACTAGTACATGTTAATGGAACCAGCGCGGCTGCACTGACGTGGCCTTCTGACTAGGTATTGTATAACGTAATCCCAAGCCTGCAGCCAGAAAGTGACCACTACATTCCGCCGAAGGCTTATAATAGAATGATCACTGATTGGTTATGGAGATTTCCATGGCGCACACTAGCTGATTATAGAAAAGTGATTACATATGACCTTATCAACATATACACCTTATCAACCTATGACGAGCCTTCGAGATAAGCAGGGTTAGGGCTACTTCGGTGTTAATATGTGTCAACGGAGAATTACGCCTAAAAAAGCACGATTTATACGAATACTAGAAAGGCCCTATAAGGGGTCCCTTTCTGGTGGCTCAATCGCTAAAAACCCGCTGTTTGTATGATAACCCTACCCTGGTGAGTCAGGTTGGGGTCTCCACAGCGGGGGTGCTAGTGGCTCTCGCGGAGTGGGTTCGGCGGGTATTCGCCATCTTTCCTTGGGTAGTCAGGGGGTAGAAGGATTAGAATTGTTAAGGTAAGGTTGTTGACTAGGCAAGGTCAAAGATGTCATGTATAATTCAACTGTAGAATAGATAGAGACTAATCCTTGAGGAATCAACTAATCCCTCAAGTGCGCTAGATATATACATGATGGGGCAGAACCCTGATTAAGCGAGTCATGCATGTGCTTTTCGGGAGCAGATCCGGCATGATTAGGTAGCGTCTCGACCTACCCTGATATCATGCCCTAACAACGAGATTACGCCATAACAGGAATCATGTGTGCGCACGTGAACGGACCCACCCGGACCAGAACATCACTATTAGGACATATAAATAACCTTTCTTCCTTAAGCTTAATGTAAACAGCATATTGCCTAGTCTAGTTGAATAAAGCTTGACTTTAGCCCTTCACAGTGGTATAATTATTAAAATATAGGTATAATTAATAGCTCTCAATATTGAAACTTAAAATTATATATAGAAGTGAAATGGCAAGTAGGCACAATCTCATAGTGCTAGAGTCTTCAACCTCACACCCATGTATTTTAAGCCTAGCCCGACTTTAGTAAGCGATATACGGAAGTCTAATACGTTAGTCTAACAGCGCTGAAACTCGATAATGTAGTCCTAAAGTTCAAGCTATGGTTCTTTAGCAAATTAATCTCTGTTTAGGTGGGGACTGAATGATCTAAATTGAAGGGTGTGGATGGTGAGCTAAAGCACGGGGTACTGGTATACCATATGATCTATCATGCCCTTGCTGATTAGCTGCAGTCTTCAAGGGCTTTTCAGAATCTACTCCCACTTAAGTGCGAAGCTACTAGCCTAGACTTTGCCATATAATACTCACATAGCAACACAGGAGGATGACTCAGACTTAGATCTATCCTTATCTTTCTCAAGTTTCTCACCAACAAGATACCACCTCGAAGGACCCCACCTCGTCATCCTAGTCTGATATGTCTGCCCTTTCAGAAACGAGATATTGCGTTGGAACAGTTCATCTTCCGTCAACGCAGAAGAACCTTGAAGAAAATTCTCCTCAAAACGGACCCGAGGATCCCCCACCAGATCATGGTCATCCAACATGATACCAGACCCACCATAGTGGTGTATTCTCCACCTAGCATCTTCAGGCGTAAGACCGGGTCCCAGATCCACCCAGCGCGTTGAAACAAGACAGATATCATTGCCCAAGTCCCGAATCTCTAACTTCCACGACGTATTGCAGGATTGGCAGCGCTGCCAGTGTATTGGCTTACCGGAACCGTTGCCCGAATACTGTGGAATAAGAGAGGTTATGAGGTCCCTCAAGCCAGTGGTACGGAGGTCCAACATCGATGAGGCGGAGGGCAATACGCCGATATGTCGGCAAACGTACATCAAGTCCGAGGCCGAACGCGGGAATATCTTCGATATATTCTCTCGTCTTCCTACAGCCAATTCCTGTGTCCGTAAACACAACCCGGGCCCAGGAGCCGAAATGGAGACTCGAGCTTCAACGGATTTCAAAGAGGTCATATAATGAAGCTCCGGAGATATAAGTGTAGATTTAGAAGCAGTCGAGGCACGACCATTGTCTCCAAGAGGCCAAGTCGCCACCTCAGTATAGAACAGTGACTCCACAGGGATTCCAAATTCAGCACCATAGTAGTATCTTCGCATAGCAAGCTGGAGGTGCACGAAATGGATATCATGGAAATCGCCGTACGGGTAAACTCCTCGGAACATGGGCCATCTGAGATGCCATTTTTCACGCGGTAGGCTTATTGAACAGTCGAATAACTTGAAGGTAGGACTTGGTGACTCGATCTTTCGCCAGGGATGAAGACGGGCGCACATGAAGCAGCTGTAGTATTCTGGTACGTCTCTTGAGAGTCTTGTGAGGAACTCCATTCGCAGATGGGAATCAGTTGAGAGGTGTTGGGCTGCTGGTTTTAGGAAACGCTCTAGGTTGTGGTTGCATAATGCTAGACATGCTGTATCGATTGGCGATAGATGCTCTTTCACCATGTGGATCAATTCTGATGGAAGGTGTGACAACGTCCTGTAATGTTGGGCGTCTTTCATCTTTTGGATTTGTATAGAGTAATATAAATTGATTCAAATTGACTGATCAATCAGGGATGCGATGGCTAGATTTGAGGATTTGAAGCTGCGAAACGTGGGGAGATTGGCTTCAAGGTTGGCGTTTACTGGCTTATTGGTAAATTGCACTAGGGCGCAAGCAAAATCCGAGTTGGCGTGATAGCACTGAACATCATCAACTTGGTTATTTCAGAGACGATAGGCATATGCTATCCTTCTTGCTCGTATAAGAAGACAAGGCGCGGCGTGAGATAAAGAATGCAGGTGAAGCTGACACGAGGCTAAGATGGGGGGAAACGGTCACAAATGCCCGTCAGCCAATGGGATTGAGTTGAAGCATTCTCCGGGCCGCTGAGCGAACAGGGATGGGGAAGGTAGACCAGGTCAACCTTCAAGTCAAGCTGCCTCCTAGACAACTACGACAATACAGTTACTATGTTCAGAGATGTGTGGAAGAATACATAATATTCACATTCCGTATCTACAGTTGTAGGAACTGTAGAAACTACTTTCGTCTCCAGGTCCAGTGCAAATGCAAAGGACGGGATCCGAAAAAATTGTTGAAATAATCGGCGCATTGTGGCACCCATGTTGAAATCGTCAGTCATGTTGAAACTCCGTAAACCCGCTTTTGGTGCCCTCTAATCAGCAAACCCCGTTGAAACCCGTATGTTGAACTTTTGGTATCATCGTCATAACTCATCATAAAAAAAAACTCCCCGTGCCAGAGGCGGCAGGTTGATTGCCGCCTCCATAAATTAACACATTATAGGAAGGAAATGGAAAAATGTTGTGCATTTACTGCGAGTACTTCTGGCGGAAGTACTTGGCGGCGTTGACCATGTTGGTCAGAGCAGCCTTGGTCTCGGGCCAAGCACGAGTCTTCAAGCCACAGTCGGGGTTGATCCAGAGCTGGTCGGGAGACAGGTGGGCGAGCATCTCCTCAACACGGTCCTTGATCTCCTGCTCGCTGGGGATACGAGGAGAGTGGATGTCGTAGACACCGGGTCCGATCTGAGCAGCGAACTTCTCGTCAACGAAGACCTTGAGCAGCTTAGCATCAGACTTGCTGTTCTCGATGGACAGGACATCGGTATCCAGCGCGGCAATGGCGTGGAAGAAGTCCTGGAACTCAGAGTAACAGAAGTGAGAGTGGATCTGGGTGGTGTCGGCGACACCAGCGGTGGAGAGCTTGAAAGCCTCAACAGCCCACTTGATGTACTTCTCACGCTCGGCACCAGTGCGGAGGGGAAGACCCTCACGGAGAGCAGGCTCATCGACCTGGATGACCTTGACACCGGCGGCCTCGAGGTCAACAACCTCGTCACGCAGAGCAAGGGCGAGCTGCTGGGCCTGGACGGACTGGTGGACATCGTCACGGGGGAAAGACCAGCGCAAGCAGGTGATGGGACCAGTGAGCATACCCTTCATGGGCTTCTGAGAGATCGAAACGGCGTACTTGGACTCCTTGACGGTCATGGGGGCAGGGCGGCTGACGTCTCCGACAATAATGGGAGGACGAACGCAGCGAGAGCCGTAAGATTGAACCCAGGCGTGGGTGGTGAAGACGTAACCAGTCAGGCGCTCACCGAAGTACTGGACCATGTCGTTACGCTCGGGCTCTCCGTGGACAAAGACATCAAGGTCAAGCTCCTCCTGGATCTTGACAACGTCTTTGATCTCGTTCTCAATGAACTTCTCGTACTCCTCAGGGGTGATCTCACCCTTGGTGAACTGGTTGCGAACACGACGGATGTTCTGGGTCTGGGGGAAGGAACCAATAGTGGTGGTGGGGAAGAGAGGAAGCTTGATGTGCTCGGTCTGGGCAGCAATGCGAGTAGGGAAGGCAGAGATACGGTTGTGCATCTCAGCGGTGACAGCAGCCTGGCGGGCCTTGACGGCGGGGTCGTTGGTGCGCTTGGAGGTAGCGCGGGACTGCATGGACTTGGCGTTGGCCTCGAGCTCAGCGGAGACGGCAGCGGGGCCCTCAGTGACGGCCTTAGCGATGACAACAACCTCAGCGAGCTTCTGGACAGCGAAGCTGAACCAGTCACGGACCTCAGCATCGAGGTTCTTCTCAGAGTCCAGAGTGTGGGGGACGTGGAGGAGAGAGCTGGAGGTAGCGACAATGACGCGGTCTTTGCCGAGCTTCTGGATGGCAGCCTCAACCTTCTCAATGGCGTTCTTGAAGTTGGTCTTCCAGATGTTACGGCCGTCAACGACACCGGCAGAGAGGGTCTGCTTGGGGCCAAGGGCAGCGACAACGGTGTCAAGCTGCTCGGGGTTGCGGACAAGGTCCACGTGGATGGCGTGGAGGCTCTGGAGGGAAGAGAGGACCTCAATGTTGTGGACAATGTCACCGAAGTAGGTGGCGAGGGTCAGGCGGGGAGCACTGGCACCCAGGCTGCCAAGCTGCTCGTAGGCGGGCTTGAAAGCGGCCTTGGCCTCAGCGGAGAGGTCGAAGACGAGGACGGGCTCATCGATCTGGACATCCTCAGCACCGGCAGCCTTGAGCTGCTTAAGGAGCTCAACGTAAGCGGGCAGAAGGTCAGCCAGCTTGGTGATGGGGTTCACACTGGCACCACGGTCGGCCTTGGCCAGGACCAGGAAGGACACGGGACCCAGGACAACGGGGCGGGTGACAATGCCAGCGGCCTTGGCCTCGAGGAACTCGCGGACGGGCTTGGGGTCGGAAGCGAGCTTGAAGACCTGGTTGTCGGCCAGAGCAGGCTTAACGTAGTGGTAGTTGGAGTCGAACCACTTGACCATCTCAAGGGCAGGAACATCAACACCCTCCTTCTGGAGACCACGGCCCATGGCAAAGTAGGTGTCAAGGGGGTCGAGGTTGTACTTGCTGTAGCGCTCGGGGATGACACCGAACAGCTGGATGTGATCGAGGACCTGGTCGTAGAAAGCAAAGTCGTTGGAGGGGATGGCGTCAACACCAGCGTTCTTCTGGAGGTTCCAGTGCTCCAGACGGAGACGCTTGCCCTCAGCGAGGAGGTCATCGCGGGAGATCTTGCCACCCCAGTAAGCTTCAGTGGCCTTCTTCAGGTCACGAAGCTTACCCATACGGGGGAAACCGAGAACGGATCTTCAGCAGTAGTTAGTATCCAGCAATTGAACAAGATAGAGGGGTAAAAGACATACGATTGAACCATTCTGACGGATGTGTGTGAAGTAGAGAGAAAAGGGTAGACGGGGTCTGTAGGTAGAATGAAAAGAACCCGGAACCTTGAAGAGTTAAAAGAAAAAGAAGAAGAGAAGGAGGGAAATGGCGAGAAGAAAAATGGAGGGGGATCAGAGCGGGTCTAACCCCAACGGGATAGAGGGGCAGAAGGTGGCTTTCCTAACCATACGTGGAGCGAAACAGGGGATTAGGATTTGCATGGAGAATAAGCAAGGGGCGGGGGGGTTGACACGGTATCGTTGGTAAATTACGGGTATTCAGGCTGTCATTACCCTAACCAATAAGTCTCCACTGCAAACTTAACACGAGGGCTCCGTGATCGGCGTAGATCACGCCATCTCAACACGGGGTGATAAGCTTCGATAAGGTCTTTCTACTCTTCTCTTCAGCGTATATTGTATACTCAAGTGGATTCAAGAATAGACGAGAACACAATGGATCGAAAAGTGGAATACCAATTTGCCACTATTGGACTGTGTTGGCCTGGCAATCGACTCTGCTGTAACCTCCGAAGGCCGAATAATATCTCGGATTCCGACTGCAGGATATGATACAACCCCACTTGACCAATGGCAAAGCTTCTACATGGCATGGATTACGCAGGAATAACAACGTACAGAATGAGGAGCTGGGGGCCGTATATGAAAACCCCGAGTCACCGGTATTTGTCGGGAACCGTTCGGAGATTTGGTAATGCCGATGATGATTCTCCCGGAGAATAAGATAGGGGAACCGCGAGGATAGAGATCTGGAGTGTAGAAAGGGCATACGCGAGAAGAGCTGTGAGTTACATGCTACATGGTATGTACTATTTGACATGTACAGTATGTACCATGTACCCCGCCCGAGTATGCAGTGTTCAAGATTGAGATAACATCGCGAGTAGCGGTCAAGGATCATCTAAGAATATATCGGAACTATTGACGAATGTACTATTGATTCAATTGTTGGCTCAAAGCGATCCATCAATCTAGGAAGGAGCCAGGGTCGCTCCTTCTACCCAAAGCAACACCACATTCGCAGATCACAAAGATCACGGTCTTCTTAATTCATCCTCACGGAATGGAGTCATGACATTCCTCGTTTGCCCTCGTTGGCGAAGAGAGCGCCCTATTTCACCGTCGGGGGCTGGCTCCTACAATCAAGCTCAACTAGAGAATTCTTTCCCTCGTCACGGTCAAGGTATGCTCGAAGTTGGGATGCTGGCTAGTTCGGCGCTAATGGCGGATCACAGGGCCAGCAATTTCCTTCACAAATGAGTCACAGGAAAAGCAACCAGAAAGCTTCTCTCACAGGCTTCGACGTCGATTTTCCCGAGAATACAAGTGGGCCAGTGATGCCCGGGAGTATAGAAAATTTCCGTTTCCTTTCCCGAGGAAACCATCGAGATCCGCCCCGTCAAGGCCAAAAGCAGTCCATGATCTGATGTCCCCAGAGTATGGAAACAGCCTGATGAGTGAGAGAGGGTACGATAGTGATGCACATTACATTACTACGCCAAGACGTGACCTGGCAAGATCTCCTGCTGGTCGAGGTTTTCGCCGCATGGAGCTGAGCGATTTGATCGAACAGAGCCAAGAGCGCTCGGAGGCTGAACGATGGGCTCTCTTCAACGGCCCAACGGCCACTGACTCTCAAGAATCTGCGTTTGGCATGCATTTCATTCCAACCCCACCGGGCACTCTCAGAGGGCCTCCGACTGCCTTCCACACAGCCCGTGATACCGATGAATCTAAATACCAGCCATTGACTCATTCGCCTTTGAGGGTTGAGCAATCCCAGGGAATTCCCTTCTTGAATAAGATTTTTGGGGGTTCCCTTCCATCTTTGTCTTCAAACAACGACCCTGGAGCGACCCATTTTGAGCGCTCTCCCGTTCTCGATGTCCCAGACAACTCCAGTGGCCGGGATCTCATGTCTGACTGGAAACAATTCATGAAATCAAGCTGTGATAGATACGGAATGGGGTCATCTGGGTCACTCCCCTCTCCATTGGCGGATCTTGTGGTGTCCAAAACAAGACAAGCTTCCCATTCAGCCAGGTCCTTCACTGACCCTCGTGATCCCCGCGCGATACACCTTAGTGAGTTGGGTATATCGAATCGACTTGTGGCCTTCTCCGAGTCATCTCAAATGGGGTCATGCAATCCATCAACTACTGACATATTCTACAAGAAAAGAGGGGCCATTGGGGGGTTTTCTCCGGAGAACGTCCAATCTCCCCAATCAGGTCTCTCGGTCATCTCTGGAAATGAGACACCAAGAAATCCTAACGGCCAGCGAGATGCATCTTCATGTTACTCGAAAGCCAGTCCATCTTCGGGAAGTCTGTCGATTGGGGGACTCTCGTTCAAAAAGCTCACCAGCAAAACCACTGATTCGAAACCAAAACCAGCACTGCAAGACATACTCACATCTGACAGCGAAGCTGTGAATGTTCCAGCCCCTCGAAGGACGCTTCTGAGCAGATTTCAGGAGCATTGTGACTCCGGTAGCTCTGACTCGCCTCATTTCCAGAACCACCCCACGGGCATAGTTTCACCTCGCAAAGTTAGTATCGGCTGGATGTCGGGAGGCCGCCGGGTTGGCTATGGTTATAACCCAGTCCCAGGTAAAGAGGGAGGTTCCCCGAAAAAGGATGATCAAAGTCCTCCACAATTGAGTCAGACATCCGGTTTGAAAGCAGAATCTCCGACGAATGGGGTACATTGTTCACCTTTAAACCGGCATCAATTTGAAAATATGGCACAGTCGTCACCCCGAGAACACGGTACTCCATTCCCCAGCCATCCACGTCCCCCTCTATACGAGGCTCTCACTGGTGCCAGGTCTATCAAGTCTGCAAAATCTAACGTCGAATCTGCCGCTCCATCTCACATTCGAGCATTCATGAATCATTCCAGTCAAGAACAGAATACAATCACTGGTTCCAGCGAAGGCGGCTCCAGGCTTCTTTGTGCAACAGAACTGACACCTACAGTACAACCAGAATCATGTCCAATGCCACAGAGCGCCCATTATACCAGCCTAGGACAGGGCAAGGACACAATTGCTAATAAATGGGCCCGGCTGAGCCGATCCATGAATAAAAAGTCTCAATTTCAAGATCGAAAGACAGGGATTGATGGTATGACCAATCTTGAAAGGCTACAGGGGATTATTCTTAAAGACCATTCAGATGAGACGGAGCCGGAATTCCTTGACACAGATGATCGCGACGAGAGCGAAGATCAAGCTCATGAGCTTCACCCTAACACTTCAAGAGTGACACGTTGGGCAAACAGATTCTCCAAATACAGAGAAAGCAGACGGCCCACGACCATACGCCAGCAAGAGCCTTCACAGTCGTCTTCCGGTGGTTATCAGGATTGTGAATCGGCCAGTATCAGCCTCAAACGAGCTACCTCTACGAGAAGTAACACGACAGACGACCCGGATCATTTCCAAATGCCTGGTTCCTTTGAAGGGAGCCGTTGGGCCAGTCGACTGAGTCGACTGCTGTGAAGCAGAAACACGGAGGAATCCAGGAGGATTCCCGACCGAGCTTATATATCAGGGTTCTGCCGTTTTGAGTTCAGCAGCACACATATTATTAACCCATAACGAGGAGTTGAGATTCAATTATAGATATGGATGTATTAGTTTTCCAGCAGAAGAATGTCATTAATCGTACAGGAGGTATCAGACAACACCAGTTTATTATACAGTGACAGTCACAGTAGATCTTCATGGCCAGAAAATCAAGTCAAATTGATCATTGAAGCATGTAAATCTACCGTCGCTGTCGCTTCGAGCTCTTATCACTGACAGCACTAAGGACGCTAGCAGACCGCTTATGATTCCCATCACGCTTAAGAGTCTCAGCATCGCCATTCTCCTTCTGATCATTCTCCGCATCAGCAGTCGAATCAAGCATCCCATTCCCATCCTCAGCCTCAGTCTTCACCTCCGGATGACCATTTCCAGGCGCAGACTTCTTCTCCCGCTCCGCCTTCGCAGCCTCAAGAACACGAATCTCGCTATCGACTTTCTCGGCGACCTTACGTGCGTCCAGGAGTAAGTTGACGGCTTGGATGAGGCGTTCGAATTCTTTGCACACGCGCTCTGTGGGCATGAAGAGACGGACGGGAATCTCGAGTTCGGCGAGCGCACCAGCCAGTTTGAGTGTTTGCACATTTGACTTGGCTTGTGTGAGTTTTTGGGCGCGATCGCTGCGGAATTGTACGCCTGCTGTGACGCGTTCGTGGTGGTGCACGCCGTAGCGTGCTTCTTCGGCTGGTGTGAGTGTGCGGATGGGTTGTGTTTCGCGGGCTTGAACGGCGCCCTTTTTGCTTGCTGCTGAGGCTGTAGTTGGTGTTTCGCCACGACTGATGCCGTTGTTGGCTTGGGTTGGTGTTTGGCCTGCCGGACTGGCGATGGCGCCTCCCTCTGGACCTAGGATGGAGCGACGCTTCTTGCTCTTGTCTGCTTGGAGGAGGGTTTGCAGGAGCTGGGAGAGACCTGAGCTTGATTGGTAGGCTGCTGTGTTGCCGACGCTGATGGGGACTTCGAGGCGGGAGTAGAGCTCGCGACGTTCGGTGATGAAGTTTTGCTCGTTGGTGGTGATGCGCTTGAGCTCTTCGAGGAGCATGGCTTCTTCGCGGACCTCGTCGGCTGTGCGATTTAGTTGTAGGGCGGCGAGTTCTTTGCGATCTCGTTCACGGTCTGGGTCGAACTTGAGCATCCGCTCGTGCAGCTCGAACTCAGCTTCGGACATCTCGGATGGTGGGTGCTCGATTGCGAGGATTGTTGCTGCTACGAAGTAGTAGCGTGCTTTCATTTGCTCCATTGTTCGGTAGTGCTTGGCTGGTACGAGTGCGTTGGCGTCGGCTTCAGAGTTGACTTTGGGTTGGTAGTCGTAGCGATCTGCAATAATCACCCAGCGCAAATCGTATTCGTGTGCCAAATCCATCAGGTAGTCCGTTTCTTCGCGATCCCAGTCTTTACTTTGCAAGGACCGATTGTATTCCTCTTCCGAGTATTTCTTTGGTACCCGTGCCTTGATGTTGTACTTGGCGAATGTGTATTCTTGTTCCAGTGGCTTGGGAGCTTCCTCCTTGTCCTCTTTCTTGGTCTCTTCATTCTCTTTTTTCTCGTCCACGTCCATCTGGGTTCCCTCGGGGACAGGTGGGCGAGTCGACTCGTGTTTCCGCTGCCAGTGATTCAGGACCAAGCCATCGGAGCGGGCACTGTTGGTGAAGGGAGTCATGCGCCTGAACAAAATCACGTATTAGTCGAATGTACATCAACCCACAAGCTACTGGAAACATACCATGGTCGCACGCGCAACTTGTTCATCCATTTCGGACGCCCCTTGTACTTGTTCTCGTTGATCGCGATAGGTGGCGCCCGTTCACCTAATAGCGCGTATAGTTCACGGGTAATACCCTCTGTAAATTGATTTATCAATAAGCTGCCCCAAGATGAATGGATCTCTGGACTAACCTGGTCGTTTTTCGACCACCTTCTGCTTCTTATGCGGTCTAGGCTGGCCCACCTCAGCGGGCAAGTCCAGCATGTCGCGCACATCGGCGGCAGCCATGGCTATCTGATGCCGATAGTATCAGACGAAACAGGGAAATGGGTAAAACCAAGATTAAGACTGAAATAAAGCAAGCAATCACAATCTGAACCAGAGTTAAATGATGAAGATGAGCAATTTGTCGAGATGAAAATCGCGACGGGCAAGGGAGACCGACGAAACCAGCAGGCGGTGTGGGGCCCGCGTGGATGCCAGGTTGTTGATTCTAGACAATTAGGGAGTTGCTTCCCCAAGGACGTTAAGGTCATAGATCCTCTCACTCCTCCAGTCATGGCTTTCACAGCTCCCTCGTCATGGCTTGCCGCCACTCTGGCTCTCTTCTCTTTCCTCTCCCTTCTCCTCCCCGCGAATGCCTTGTACTTCTACGTTGATGGTCGCCAAACAAAGTGCTTCTACGAGGACCTGCCCAAGGACACCCTGGTAGCAGGTATGATATCCCCTTCTACCTATTTTATCGACGTCGCAATAAGCAATTGCATCATCTTCAGTTAAATCTCAACTAATATCACCTCTACCTATAGGCAACTTCGCTACCTATGTCGTCAACCCCCAAACCAACGTTTACTCCATTGACCACAACCTCCGCGTCATGATCACCGTTGACGAGACCTTCGACAATGACCACCGAGTCGTCTCCAAGCGCGAACACCACTCTGGCCGCTTCACTTTCACCGCCGCCGACGCTGGCCAGCACAAGATCTGCTTCACGGCTGACACCGATGCTCAGACTAGTGGATGGTTGTCCAGTGCCCAGGGCGCAGTCAAGATCTCCCTTGACATGGCCATTGGCGAGACAAGCAAGATCGAGACCGAGGACAAGGATAAGATGAAGGATATCGTGCAGCGCGTTAAGGATTTGAACTCTCGTTTGCATGATATTCGCAGAGAGCAGGTGTACCAGCGGGTTAGTATACTCTATCTCATCACCCTTGCAGCTTTGATATTGCATATCGCAGCAAAAAAGCAGACATGAGGCATCTACATCGCAGCTACTTTCGGCTTTATTCAAGACAGTTGCTAACCATGTTTCTCTGTAGGAACGTGAAGCCGAATTCCGTGACCAGTCTGAGACTACCAACTCTCGCGTTGTCCGCTGGACTCTCATACAGTTGGCTGTTCTGTCCGTTGCGTGCGCTTGGCAACTCTCGCACCTGCGGTCATTCTTCATTAAGCAGAAGTTGACCTAGGTTGGACTGATTAAAAATTGCCATTTGAATGTCTTTTACAGCCCTTTCCTACTTTAAACTTTGCATTTTGGTTTCCACATACGCCCGGTTCGATTCTGCATGGATTGCTGATTACTTTTATCTGGGTATTTGGTTTTCTTCACGGACAATAGTTACCAGTGATGTTGACAGAGATGGTATGGCGTATCATACATGTATCTCAATGGAGGCAACTTTTGGTTTTCATCTCCATATGAAAAGGAGCGGGGTCTGGGACCGCCTGGTCAGCGCGATGTCGATTTTGATAATGGATGTAATGACAGCTTTATTTCTTTCATGTTGTTCTTTAATGTACTTGGTAACCTGATGACATGTCATGGACGCTAAAGTCCAGGGAAACGAAAGCTTCCAGAAAGTGACGATAAATGCAGAGAGGCCCATCCCCTGAGAAACGTTGGGGTTCATCATTCATTATGTCCAGGGGCAAAAGATAGTAAAAAGAAGTAAAATGCAAATGCCCAATATGCTGGTATATGGCAGGGAAGAGAAATGAAGGTTGGCCCGAAAAAAGATAACGCCAAATAACATGTCGAGAGAAACATGACTCTCGCCAGATGGCGTCAAGCACCAGTTGAAACTGCAAGCGAAGCGACAGCCACGCAAATAAGAAGAATGAGAACGCAAAGGTTCTCTGGGTATATAACAGCCCTTGACGCGGGCCATAAGAAATGGAGATAAAAAAGACGTGTGCCAATTAGTCAAAATCGGCTTTTAGGTAGTCACCATCGGAATTGGGTCGCCAGGACTACCACAAAATCCGAGGATCAGTCGTTCAAGGTCGGAGAGTTTGTATGGTTTTGTCATGTAGCCCTTGATTCCCACTCGAGACGCACGATTCAAGGCCTCATCGGTGACGTCCGCGCTCACAGCAAGAACAGTTGGGGGCTGTGGCATACGCAATGTGGTCATGTTCACATCCACATCCATGGAGTCGGAGTTGTTAGGTGTTTCTGGAGATGCATTGCTAGAACCAGAGGACTGGCTCTGGTGATCATCAACCATCTGAAGAATCCGGGAAGTTGCCTCGTAGCCGTCCATTTCAGGCATCCAAAGATCCATGAGCACGATGTCAATGGGTTTCATCTCTGGAGAATCTGGCTTTGTAGGTTTGGTGGGCACATCCACGTCCGTGTCACTTGAGCCGTTGGCGAGAGTAGATGCAGAGAGAATTTCTTTTACGATTTGCACAGCTTCTCGGCCATCAGCTGCTTCAAGAACGTCGCGATAGCCCAGCTTACGCAGCATGTTAACCAACACACGTCGGTTGATCCGGTTGTCTTCTGCAACAAGGAAACGTAATGGGTATTTCTCCCCAAGCTTCTTGTCATATGAATCTCGGCAAATAGCGCTTCGGCTAAGTTGAGGTCTTGTCAGAGTGCGAGGCGGAGTTGGACTCTGTGACTTTTCATCTGAGGTGCTGGGAGTTGGCTGCTGAAGCGTCTGATTTTGCAAATGAGAAGGCGAGCTTGATATCGTGGGTTCCCAGATGAAGCTGCTCCCACTACCGGTCCGGGTGTGATCTGTGAAGAATGGCGGGGTCATGGTTCGATCGTTGGGGGTCCCAGGACCACACAAAGCCTCACGTTGGTTCACAGGAACCCGAATCTGGAATTCAGAGCCGTGGTCAGGGCCGGTGGTTGAAGAACGGACACAAATCAAGTCACCTCCCATCTTCCGTGAAAGTCCCTTGGCTACAAGGAGACCAAGTCCCAGACCATCTTTACTGCGGGTGGTCGAGGCGTCTTCGCGTGCAAACGGCTTGAAAAGATTCGGTAGAAATGCCTCTGGAATACCTGGACCGGTGTCACGCACACGAATCAAGACGTCGTTGTTCTTGGAGTCGATGGTCGCACTGAGAGTAATCGTGCCATTGTTTGTGAATTTGATAGCATTCAGGAAAACACAGGAGATCAGCTTAGCCAGGTCTCTGTCATCAGCTAGAAGAGTGTCGGGCAATGCCGGGTCAACAGACCAATCGACAGTCTTCGTACGCAATTCACCATTTGAGGATCGTGATCGGATCTCAATCTTCTCGCCGAAATCAGTTGTCTTGCTCTCGGCAGAATCAGGACGGCCACCAACATGAAGAGACTCGTTGATGACCAAACGAAGAAGGTCTCGCAATTTGGTGAAGCGCAAAGCCGGGCCCCGTAGGTTCATGTTGATACCTTCTAGAAGCAGATGCGGGGCAGATCGTCGAACCGCGATTGATGGTTGTGGATCTACCATGCTGGCCATCACTTCCTCGATCTGGCGGGCTGGGGTGGCGTGGACGATTTGATCACTCTCGTGGACGGCGTTCTTGACTTCTTCGCTGCGGGGAGAAAGTTCCTGCCGTGAAGACGCTGCACGAACTCTCTGCCTCCGGGTCGGACGCGCGGAACAAGAGGCCATATCCAGAGGAAGACTCCGTCGTCTCTTGTACGGATTCACAGCAATGTTACTTCCTTCGATGAAAATACTTGGGCGGCTTTCGGTGGACTGGTCTGACGGTGCACTCGGGAAAAAGCCATTATCCTCCTCCGGTTGCGGCGTGGGGGTTTTGGGCACCTGCATGTTGAGGTCGTAGGCGTGAACAACATTATCAGCAGCTTCTACGGCCCGCCGTGCGCTATCTTGAACCATCTCAATGCCCTCTTTGAGAGCCTGGAAAATTCCACCTGACTTAACGGGTGTCTTGCTTTCCATGGCTTCCCGCACTGTGGCATGCATCACATCAAGCATACCTACCACACCTTGCATCGGGGTCCGTAATTCGTGGGATAGACTTCGAGCGTAAGGTTTGAGGGGTTGGGAGTTGAAATCAGGGGTCGCAGGAAGAGCAACAGTCGCTGTATTTTGCACAGCTAGCGGGATTGGCGGAAAAGCCGAGATCTCCTGCTCCGGGAAAACGTCATCTTCTAGCAGTTGCCGAACGATCATATCCTCCAACGAATGCAAAACGACCTCCAGAAACGACCATGACAGATTTCGATTCCGGGTACCCTCTTTCGACCACATCAAGCCGAGATGCGCCAGGCATTTACCAGCGGAGAAGAGTGGAATGGCGAGATATGCCTCGGCGGCAAACGGTAGTTGATCGTCACCGAAGGACATCAATGATTTCAGATTTTCGGGGATCAAACATGGCCGTTCATGGTCCATATGTAACAGAGGGTTTCCGCCTGCGAAATACCGGTTTCGCTGTAGTCCAACGTTCTGGTAGCCATCGTTGTAATAGAAGACCGCACCGAAGAGCGACGGCCGGCGCCCGCCCAGTTCGGACATGGGCTCCCCACCATGTACCCGGCGAGCCACGAAGCCATATTGTGCTTTGCTGATCGATGTGAGATCCTCCATGAGCCGTTTCCAGAACAGCTCGGTGTCGGATGTTCTCAGGCCCTGCTTGAGCGTGACCAGGTGTTCAATGGCGGCGGACTGGCCGGCGTCGTGCCAGCTTCGGCCAGACGCGTCAAATTGTATGTTCCCATCTTCCGGTACGATAGCGAGTCCATCGGTGAGGCATTCTGACTTGCAAGAGGGAAATGGCATGGCGGGACGAGAATGAAGGGTGTTAGGGGCATCTGGCTCGGGCGAGTCGGTCATGATCCATGTGGAATTTTAGCGGAAGAAGGTTGCAGTGCTCTGGGGTGTGTGTCTCTGTCTTTTTTGTTGATTGATATCGTAGGACACACACCATGGCCCTCGGAGACACAATGTAAATCCAGGTGTCGTAAGAGCGAATAGCAAGGATTGGGTGTAAGGGAGGGGGATCAGGAGGGGATTTTCCGACTCGCACTGGGGCCACCGGGCGGTCTAGACAACAGTGGTTGCTCAGGCTGAAACAGGAGGTTTTCGTGGGTCAGGGACGAAGGGAAAAGTATAAACATTCCCCCAGTTCCACTCTAGTTTGTGTGTCTATTTCAAAGAGCAATACATATCAAAGAAACAAAGTACTGTTTTTCTTTCGTCTTTTCCCTCCTCTCTTGTGTTTCGCTCAGCGGAGACGCACGGAGGCCCTGCACGATCGGCGGATCTAGACCGAGCGCCGTGCGTCGGTACCGGGTACCTGTGCGACCGGAGCATGGGGCGCCAAAGGGCTCGTACTGGGTACAAAGGATGCATGAACACCCTCGCCAAAAGAACAGTCTTACCCAATCTCAGGACTTGGTGGCTTGAATTCCCCGAGATTGGCGGGGATCGATCAACTTTTTTTACTTGACGTAGACTCTCCGCTAGGGGCCGCCCCAGCCCTTGCTTTATATAGCTTGATCCACGGTTATGCATTTAGCAAGGCGCTGAGAAATTAAAATGAATATGCCCAGGTGGCCTCGGGGACTCGTGGGCTCCCATGGCTTTGTCTCACCTGCTCCGGTTTTGTTTACGAACACCATGCGGGGCTTCTGATCTGGTCTAGTCAATATCTCAATGCTGCTAGACCAAAACGTATCGCTAAAGCGGCAGGCGATAAGTCAACTATTGGTTGGAAAATCCTACCGTATAGCGTCTTAAACAACGTATGGCTAGTTGATCTAGGGCCCACTACAACGTAGACCTTCGCTCCACAGTGTGGGACACCCCATGTACTGACGCAAAAACCAGACAAAAATCTTCTACATATTCAAAGCCATTAAGCGTCATCTGACGCTCTTTCCTCTTAGTGTGTACCACATCCAGTGTTTCCTTCTCCAAGACCTTGGCCCGAATAGGCAATATTGACGCCGATAGTGGCGATGAACCCAGTCATTGCAATGCCAAAACTATTATTGTACATCAAGACTGGAACAGCTGCGGGCCGATTGACGCCACCGATCCAATAAATACTGATCTGGACACCCCAAGCGAAGGCTCCAGTCATGGTAGCCGAGCCCAGAAGTTGAACGGAATATAGTAAATAATGACAGAAATTTTCTCAGTAGACACGCGACTTAGCCCCCGCAGGCGCTGAGACATTCAATCTTGGAATAAGATAAAGGGTGTGATATCCCAGGCTTGTATATTCTATCAATTAGGTTTCAGCATGACATTGAGACAATGGCATATATTTATTGAATCGGGCTAGAACCTTGGAGATCACCGCCATTCGCAAAATAGTCGATTTCAAAATGAACCAATGGGCGCGCTTAGCAGCTGGCAGAGCGCTTATCAACTGTTTAGCTGATAGGGAAGCTGAAGCTGGTTGGCAGACATGTGTACCTAGCTCATTGAAAGATTTTCATGGCGGACTTGAACTCTCGAAATATTGTTCGAGTCGATCTGTCCAGGTGACTGTGCATTTGTTGGAATATAAGACTGGCATAACAACCGGCATTCAGCAAATTGAAATTGCCAACTCTTCCAAGTCTGGAGGGTTGCCGATCGGAATTCTGCAGTTTTGTTCCTGATCTTTCATGTTAGCCAGGGCCAAATTTATCCATGATTTCCATGGTTCAGAGGGCAGACAACGGTCTAGTTAGTTGACTATGGTTTACACAAGCTGTAACGTTGAGCAATGACGAACCCAATGGAGCGCAGGCCTCGGGAGGTGACTATCGGAGAAATATATAGTTCCCGAGGTCATTCCATTGCCCGAGGATACCGAGACCAATCATCACCATTCAATATTCGATTGATCCCATCATCATACCTACCCAACTTCCAAGATTTATATTGGCCCAGATTAAAGATTGATAGATAGTTTGCTCTATCCAACCAATGACTGAGATTTATTTCGCATGACGCCAGCCTTTTGTTCCCCACTCCCAGCACATGTGCGTGACACCGAGGTCAACCCCCGCCAATCACAGTCTAAATGATCCTAGCGGGGCCATGGAACTCAATCCATGCTTATACCCCGGGTATAGATTTGAATTTGAACTCCAGTTAAAGACAACATTGGAGAAGCAACATCAATATGGCCATAATTCCTTTCAATATAGCCGTCCCCGACGAGCAAATTAGCCAGCTGAATCAAAAGCTCCAGCAAGCAACCTTTCCTGATGAACTCGATGCCGCAGGCTGGGACATGGGTGTTCCACTTGCGGATATGAAACGACTGGTCACCACCTGGCGTGAGAATTTTGACTGGCGTGCCCAGGAAAAGAAGCTTAATGAACAGCTCAAACAGTTTACAGTACCCGTCTCCGTGGATGATTTTGGGGAACTGGAAATCCATGTTCTGCATCACTGTTCTGGGAACCCGCGGGCTATCCCGTTACTGTTTATGCATGGGTGTATGTCTCCATTCGATTGATAAGAAGACCATCGTCGGTTAATCTGATATCGGCAGGGCCTGGAAACTTTCTTGAAGCGACTAAGTTGATTCCATTGCTTCTGAAGGAGGATGGAGGACCTGCATTCGATGTTGTCGCTCCTTCACTTCCTAACTATGGGTTCTCGCAGGGAGTGCAGAAGGTATTTGCTGAACAGTATACCGGGCTGTGCTGTAGCTGAAATATACTAGAAAGGATTTGGTCTGGCCCAGTACGCTGAGACCGCCCATAAAGTCATGATAGCTCTAGGCTATGATCAATATGGTATAAACCCTGTCTCCGCCCAGAAGTTCCACCATGAACCCATGCGATTAAACCATCAAGCTAACGTCCTACAAGTCATTCAAGGAGGGGATTGGGGTAGCGTTATTGCCCGTACAATGACAGCATACTACTCCAAACACATCCAAGCCATTCATCTAAACACGATCCCCATATCTCCACCCTACCCGTGGCACAGCCCACTCAGCTTCCTCAAATCCCTTATTAGCGTCCCATTTTCAGCCAAAGACCGTGCATGTATCAGCCGCACATTCGAGTTTGTGACTAGAGGCAGCGCCTACTTTTTTCAACAGGGAACTCGGCCACAAACGCTAGGATACGGACTCCAAGACAGTCCCGTTGCATTGCTGGCATGGATATACGATAAGCTGCACTCGTGGTCGGATGCGTACCCGTGGACAGATGAGGAGATTCTGACATGGGTAAGTGTGTATTACTTTTCACGGGCCGGACCGACAGCTTCGATTAGGATTTATTACGAAAGTTTGGCGCAGAAGCCGGAGGGCGTGAGCAAGTGGATGAGTATGTCTCAGATGTTCGATGCTCGGGCGCCGGTGAATGTGCGGTTTGCGGTGGCGCAGTTCAAAGTGGAGATCGTTCAGTGGCCTATGGCGTGGTATTGGGCTATTGGGAATGTAGTTAAAGAGACGGAATTTGAGCGAGGAGGTCATTTTGCGGCTTGGGAGGTGCCTGAGTCGGTTGCAGGTGATTTGAAGGAGTTTCTGGGTAAGGGTGGGCCTGCCTTTGCGGTTATAGAAGGTAAAGATGGTTATTGATTATCTGCTGAGAGTATTTCAAGTATATAACGTGTTTTATATTTCGGAAGTTTATCGTGAATATGCAATACTGCTGTGACATTGACATTGATGACGGGGCTTGTATTATCGTGATAGGAGGAAGAGAAGTATAGTCGCGACAAACGCTATCTTTCAGCTCAAATGTCAACTGGTCTCACGTCACTGGTGTGGCATTTCATCCAGGCCGTCCATGGCACCCCGTCACCCAGAGAAAACCGCAGACGCCATACCCTGTCTTGAATCCGACAGAAAGCCCAAAATAATCAGCTCGAACATCCGTGAACCCGTTTAATCCTGTCGTCCCTTGAGTAGCCTCTGGGTGACCTTGTCTTTCTCAATAATCCACACCTGCGCACCCCAGCCTGATAAGGCATCTCGGTCGACGGCGGCCAAGAGGGCTTGCGAGATGGTCTCGAAGAGGTCCTCGGGCTCCTTAAGAGTCACAATGTTAGCTCAGTCTCAAGAACGACACATAAAATTTATGAACCTACCATATCCGGCTCCCACAGACCCTCACAGGTACCAAACAGCTGCTCGCTAGCGGTTCCGCTCACAATGAAGTCCTTGGCAAAATCGATACATCCAATGCTGTCGAATCCACAGATGAACGGCTTCCCAGTTGTCTCGTTGATACCAGCCAGCACAGGGCTAACGAAAAAAGGACCGAAACGCTTCTCATACAACGATGAGCTGACTAGGTTGGCCAGAGTCTGGGGTGCGATATTGCGTTCCTCGCGCAGGCGATACATGTTGACCTTGTAACGGAGAAGATCGGATACGGTATTGACGTCGGTAGCGAGACCAGTGAGACCGAGGTAGGTGGATGGGGCGTAATTGAAGACCTTAGGGAAATTGTTGGAGATGGTCAGGGCTTGCATGCCCAAGCGGAGGTCGCAGGCGATGGCGACGCAGTCCTTGCCCACCATGGCGACACAAGCACCACCATCTAAGAAGATTGTTAGCTTATCGGCAAATTGGTTGACACCGGAAAAGGTTTGGTCGTACTGATGTCGAAGGGAGAGCCCTGATGATGGGAAGGAGGTTAGCTTTAAGGTCCTGACTAGCAAATGGGACAAGGGGACCATCTCCATACCATTATTGCGGATTTCTTTTATTCAATGTAGACCGAGACGAGGTTCCTGAAGCTCTCAAGTGAAGGATACGCGGAAAGGAGACGGCTGAGGAGGGATGTGGAGGGTGAATGATGGGGGAGAGGTGTTGATGACGGGGAGCTGTGAGGTGCGCGAGCTCGGATGACGCCGCCGCACCGCTGCCTGTTTCGTCTGTGCCCTTCACCTTCGACTGCTTCCTTCCCATTCCACTCAACGCAGATTTCTCTTCTCGCACGGCTTTGTGATTGAAATTGTCGTTCTTTCAATCTCATAGACTGTTCTATCCATTTTATATCCCTGGCCGAATTTTCAAGAGCTCTCTTGCTACTAGTTTCCCTCCCCGCCCGCGCAACCATGAGCGCCCACGTCGTGGTAATCGATGCTACAGCCAAGCGGGCAACAATCAAGACAACCCCAGGCAAATATTTAACAGATATTTTACAAGAAGCATGCTCAAAACTTGGATACAACCCAAGCCAATATGGCCTTAAGTATGTTCCTTTTGACCCCGCCGAGATATGATGATGCTGACCTATTACTTCCCCAGGCACAATCGCAAACAACTGGACTTGTCCCTCTCATTCCGCCTCTCCGGCCTCAGCTCTGGTGCAAAGCTGGAGCTTGTCCAGGCATCTCGCTCCCCCTCCGTCGTCACAGTTGGTCTTCAACTGCCAGAATCCGAAGCTCAAGGTGCACCAAATGGACGCATACAGGACAAGTTCCCAAGTACAACCACACTCTGGCTAGTGTTGCGCAAATTTGAGGCGGGAGTAGCAGGAAATGGTCAAAAGCGAAATTTCACGGCGCGCGGGGTACCTTCTACGACGGACGGCGACTCTGGCTCTGGGCGATTGTTCTACGAGATCCCTGTCCTCCGGATTTTGGAGCGCGAACTGTCAAGCTTCACAGATCTACAAAAGTCACTTGCGCAGTTGGGCTTCAACAACGGCAATGTGTTGATCCGACTCGGCTTTCGAAAAACAGAGGAACCGCTTGAGGAAGCCATGGTGAAAATTGCTGAGTACTTCAAGTCAACTGGGGATGATACCCCAGTGCCAGCACAAAACCGAGCTCCTCCAGTTCCTGCTATTGAGAGCAGCGTGCAACAAGAACAAGAACAAACTAGCGAATCGACTGCCGCGAACACTGCCCCCGCAGAAGTTCCTGAGCAACCAGTGCCGACATCTACCCGATCCGTCACTGTGTTCTCTCCTCCATCCGCCGACACACCATTTTCGGCACAAGCACCATACAATGAAGAAGACTACATCCCCTCTATTGAGCACGCTACAGCCCACCAGCGTCAACTTAACCAGTCTTCCCGCCCAAAGCGTCTACCAACAGACGCCGAGATCGCCGCCAAAGCTGCCGCAGAAGAGCAGAGACGCGCAGATATTCGCGAAGTAGACGTGAAAATCCGTTTCCCAGACCAGAGCCAAGTGGTCGCCAAATTCGGCCCATCAGATACCGGCCAAACTCTTTACGACTTCGTGCGCAGCTGTTTGGTACCGACATACGTGGACATAAAGTTCGCCTTGAACGCTTTCGCCAGCTCAACACCAGCACGTGCCGGACATGTGAATGTCATCCCGGAAAACGAAACACTTCTTATTAAGGGTCTTAAATTGGAAGGAAGGATTTTGGTCAACTTTACCTGGGCTGATAATGCAAGCTCAGCTACGCATCTTCAACGAAAGGATATCTTGCGTCCGGACCTCCGCAGCCAGGCTCAGGAACTCAAGGTTGAACAGGTACCGGAGCCTGTACAGGAGCCTTCTAAGCCGGCAGAGGCAGGTCCTAGTGGTAGTGCGGACGCAAGTAAGGCTGGGGGAGCACGGAAGGGTGGTGTACCCAAGTGGTTCAAAATGCCGGGAAAGAAATGACTGAACTGAATGGACTATGAGTGATATGATTTGGATGAGTATATCATGACTTGATCTGAGTTGAAGAGTCCATCGAGTTATTACTAATGCTTTTGACATACCAATAGAACTCATCTTCAAAAGATAGAAGCAATGTATGGCATGGCATGGCAATCCACGGCAATCGAAAGCAATACTCAATTGTAGGGTATGAACATAGTAGATACACAGCTGACAGATCGACATATCAGCTGCCTTTGAATACCCTGGAAGAGTATGGAGCTATAGCTGGTGGAGTATCGAAATCTCCATATTAATGAGTCCTCCAAATAAACGTACACAAAAATCAGTTGAACATCGCATAGTACGACCCACGCAGATCTACAAAGGTACAGACTACGAGAACAAGCAAAAATCGTGAATTGGAACAAAATTTTCATTATGGTTTCTCTTCCTAGAGGGGAAGGGATCCCACTTTTGCCATCCCCATCATCCACCGGTAGTCACAAACAAAACCCCCGTGGTCTGAAGCCATACGCCATTCGGCAGTCCTTAATGATAAAGCAGCCAGCGTGAGGATGAAACAAGACTCGGGTAGTTTCAATTTTTTCGTTCGTTGCGCGCGCCAGGTATTCAAGTCGTTAAACGAAAGAGAAAAAAGGGTTCACGGTATTGAGACATTTAGTGACCCTGGGCACGGCGGGACTCGGCAATGACCTTCTGCATGTCCTCGACCTTCCGCTTACCGCGGGTGAATGTGCCGAGCTAAAGAGAACGTTAGCTTTGGTTCTGTGAATTGCGTGGTTTGATTCCTGGTGTAGATCGTGGGAGTGGTGCAGGACTGAATTTCGAGTTGGAAAGAGTGCGCAAATGCTGTGCAAGGTTGATGAAATCTTCCTTGGGTGGCAAATTTGCAAAAGCACTCATATTGCCTCCGAAATCCAGCTCCATGTACCACTTTCCAGATCATACCAATCCAAACAACGAGTTCAAGTATCCAGGAAAGTGGTGGCAGGTAGACGTACGCGCTTCTTAGCGAGCTTACGGGCACGCTTGTCCTGAGCGTTTCTCAACAACTCAATGACACGGCGCTCATAGGGGGCAAGACCGACGACCTCACGAGCGATCTCGCGGACGAACTGGGTGCGGCGGGAAGACTGGCCCTTGGAACGGCTGATCTTGGTCTTGGGGGTGTTCAGCGCGGTGGTTTTCTGTGGTACCAAGTCAGCTGGTTTGATCCATAAAGTGCAATTGCCGCGCAAGTCCCTCCTCCGTTGTCATCTGCTTGAGATATCGGTTTCCTAAAGTCGGTCGTAGGTCGAATCGGGGTTCAGATCGTAGTCAAGGCCTGTGTCCATGTCGATCTTCAAATGCCAGAAAATTTCCACCACACGTGCTTTCCTGATATCGCGGCGTTTCCTTTTCCTCCTCTTGACCCCACCAATGTGTCCTTGCTGACACTCGCTATTCTGGTATTCACAGGCCTTTTCCGAATGACTGTCCGAGAACCATGATCGACTCGAAGAAACCGATAAGACAAAACAGAGATCCGGGCTTCGGGGATTTGCAGGTAGGGGATTCAGAGCACACGTACACGGCCGCTGTTGGTGCCGACGATGATACCGGTACGTTCCTGAGCCATCTCGACGGTTGGTGACTGAAGGGGTTGGCGGCGGTTGTCGAAGAAGGGAATGAAGAAAGTCGTGTGGAAATCCCCTAGTGTCCTTGGAACCGCACAATTGCGGGTCTTGGCACGGGACTCTGTGTGTAGGCGAAGGGCTAGGGCTAGGGCTATTATATAAGACAACTCTTGTGACTCTAATCCTAATGTGGCTTAGCTCCCGAGTGCCTGACTCTTGCTGCCTTGGTGCCTTTAGTAGAACCTTGAAATGAACTGACATTCTCATTGGTTGCCGTTTATTATGGACAGTAAAGTAGAGCTGGATTCCGACCTTGAAATCTTAGAAATTCATGATCAACTATGCAGTCGCTAAATTCTATTCAATCTAAATTTCCCACTTTTCCCTTATCACGTATCACCTCTCATAGTGACCCTAAGTGGTATTTACCATCACAGCCTCACACTCATCACCCCGTCCAGGGCCTCCTCCCAACTCTCCATCAAAGAACCACAGAAAAGTTCAAGATCAGACATGTCTAAAGTGGCTTCTATTGCTGCCTGAAGTTCCTTACTGTGCGGCGAGGATGAGGGTCCCTGAACCACAACGTCAACCATTGTACTCAAGACACCCGATCGAGAGATGCGTTGCTTCAGGCTCCGAGTGTTAGATCGAATAAGCTCGAATACTTGCGGCACCAAGTCAGATAGACTATCAACACGCTCCTTTGGGAGCTTTGCAGACTTAGAGGCCTTGCGAGAAGCCAGAGTAACCAATTGAGACAGGGCCTTAAGAGTCTCGAGAAGGGTGAAAATGTTGTGAAGGTATTCCCAAGTTGGGGCGGTTGGGTTATCAGCTTGGAGATAGACTGAAGTGGCAAGAATAAGAGGAGAGACCTGGGACTCATTCAGAGTCAAACTGATTTTTTTCGAGTTTAGCCAGTCCTCCACTTCTCCAAGAGCTTTATCGGCTTGCTCGGCAGTGGTCAGCTTGGACCCAGCCATGTATGTCGCCACCTTTAGCAGCTCGGAATGAATCTTCGAGTTCTCCTTCTCGGCCTCAGTCTGGTCATTGGCATCCGAGATCGACAAAGTACTAAGGTCGGGAAGATCGGTCTCGGGGGTCAATGGCTTCTGGATGGAAATACCCTTCAGCACACTGAAGAGTCGATCCGTAATCCTAGCGGAGGCAAGCCAGTTGACCTAAATGACATTTAGCAGGCCGGTACATGGAAGAAGGAAGAGACTAAGATAACTCACCTTGGGAATAGGCCCCGGGCGCACGTTTTCCTCGAAGCTAGACTTTCCAGGGAACTCGCAGTCCATAAATGACGTGTATTCGCGCTGATCATGAATAGGGGTGTCTTTAAGTGCTGGAAGTAGTAATCAATCAGTAAGAGCGTTCACGCAATGCAGTAACCGGCAAAGTTTTGTTGTGGTCTTACCAAGCTCCTCAAACCGAGTCATCGGATCTCCCCCCACCAGTCTCTGTGCCTGTCGCACATCCAAGGCCATCATCCGGCGGCAAATACTGTTTGACAGTCGCTGTCGGAGCTCGACGATCTCTTCCACATTTGTGTAGCTTCCTTCCTCCAGGCCGCGGGTCCGGAATTTCATGGTTGTAATGTCGGCATTGCGGAAGAAATTCAGACCCTGAATAAATGCTGCTTGGGGGTCAAAGTCCTTACGCTCGACCCCTTCAACTGGTGGTGCTGAGTGGGGGTGGATAGTAGAAAGTCGGGTGAAGAAATTGTGGGCAACACTTTCATACTGCATCTGCTTCACAGACAACTTGTTGAAGCTGCTAAAGGCAAGGGAGCCCGCTCCAAAGAGAAGGTAAATGCGCACCACAAGCAGGAGAGCCTGGTAGGTGTGGGGCGAATCGCGAAGAAGGCTTTCAAGGATTGCGATAGCACGGAGGACCGAAGTATGCGAAACAAGCGATTGCTCGTTGGTCTCGCTCAGAGTGGCCATGGCCGCAAGGATGCATAGGTCATCGGTGGACTTGCTTTCAATCGTGGAAGACGACCCATTAGCACCAGCCTTTTCTACCTCACCGCTGGCAGAAGCTTTGTATTGATTCAGGCAGCGGGCGACGAAATCTTCAACCAGTTTTTGGGAAGGTTTGCCTTCAGCACCTGAAATTTTCAAACAGTATTCCAGCTTGAGAGTATTGATGATAGCATTGACGGCCTGTGTTAAAGTAAGAATCAAATATGATGGACTGCAGAGTTATATGAAGTACTAACGTTTTTGCCCTCATGCTTGCCCTCGGACATGTAATTGAGCATCTTTGCCATTGCATCTCTATTGCCAGCCAGAATACGTCGAAGGTCGCTGAATGCATACAGCTTACCCTTGTGCTGGTCAATGTATTGCTGGCAGGCAGGGAGCAAGTTATCTTCCACAGTCATTTCACCCTTGTCAATGGCAGATGTGATAATATCAAGACGGGCTAGGGCTGCATTTCGAGACTTGGGTTGGAACTCCATGAAGATTTGGACGAATTTCTGTGTTTCACCAGCAATTCTATGCATAGGGTTAGTTCATTGCAAATACCACAACGGTGCTGTAAGACTAACCCAGGGGTATCGATATTCTTCACAGCCTCAACCAATAGGTTCCAGATCACCCAATCATCAAGCTCCAGGAGAGCTTTCCGCTTCTCCTCGTCATCGGGGACGGTGTAGAGCTCTTTAACAAAAGTGATCGCATCGTCCCATAGCTTCCCAGCTTCCAGACTCTTGGCTTTGCTAGCGAGGAAAGTCTTATCATTCTGTAAGATGCGCGAGCTGATACCCACGTTATCACTTCCCAGAATCTTCACAACTTCGTCAAACCGCTGCTGGGATTCGAAGATCTTAACAAGCAACATCACTTCCTCGGACTTTTGGATGGCTCGAGGTTGACTCAATAATTGGTCCTGTGAGTATATCAATTAGCCTTTCTCCAAGCCAACTGAAACGTAGCTGTCAATAATGCAAATGATTGTATTATAGCAGATATTTCCAAACAAGACACCTACCGGATCGGTGGGAACATCAGCAGCCGCTTTAGCAATCATGCGGTACGCCAATGTTCCAAACAGCTTGCGGTCCATTTCTGAGCTCTTGGTATCAGTCGCAAGCATATGAGTGCAGAAGATGGCCCAGAAATAGTATGCCCGTTCCCGGGGGAAGTTCTTTTGGAGACTCATAGTAGCCTACCATAGAAATAGCATGTAGTTAGCATCCACGGTCCGGTTGCCGAGAAAGATGAGCTTCGGGAGGGGCTAACCTTTTGCGCTGACTTCCAGTCATCATCTTCGAAAGCAGATTGGAACCATCTCATTTGTAGTTCCAGATCCTTGGGCTTCGCCTTCGCGGCCTTCTCCCACAGCATACTCCGAGTTTCAGCATGTCCGTCCATCTTCTGCAAGGTCTGGAACAAGATGTCGAGGGTCTCAAGATCGGTAGTTGGCGGTTCGGCCTTGCAGACCTCAAGGGTCTCCGCAATACCGCGCTGGTGGTGAACTTCGTCCGCCATGCGGAAAAGGACATGTGCCTTCCATGCCTGTGCCGCGAGTGTTGTTAGCGGAGGAGCTCAGAAATCGGGCGTTTGAGGGCCTCAGTGCGAGCAAAGAGCGTCAATTGAGTAAGCAGGGAGGGTAGGTTCACCTTCAGAAAACGTGTGTCTTCGCCTTTCTTTATGCGCTTCTCGATCAATTGCAGGGCCTGTTTCAAATTCTGCCCGTCAATGGCATCTTGAATCTGGTTGTTGCGCCGGAGGAACACGGCATCGTTGGAGGGCGCCATTGCGATGAGCTCTTGCTTGAGCTTGATTCAACCCACTCGGCTAACAGGAGATTCTGTATCCTGTGCTGACACGGCTTATTAACAATTTGAGAACGAGCGTGGGATACTGCTTTTTTGGCGGGGAAGCAAGTAGAGAGCGGTGAGGAGCAAGTCCGCGGGTGAGGTCAGTGAAAGTGGACCTTCAGTCATGGGACCTTCCAAGATACCTTCCAATGCCCAGGTGGTGCATTGCTTGCCTCGTAACATTGAATAGATAGCAAATGTCTACTTACAACTCATTAACCTGGCCTTCTTTTCGGGTTTCTAGCAACGTTTTGCTACTTGTAGGTATAGACCGAAAAGAATCTCTAATAGGTTCCCACCTGGCCTACTTGAAAATATATACATTTCCTGACACTTGGGTATTGACCCTTACGAGATGAGTAAATTTACATACATACATATATCAAAGCCATCAATTGGTTACATACAAAAAAGCCCAGACAATTTTCAAGGGATTGTTGCAGCGGTGATTGATAACGTAACAAACATGATGGTCAACTGGCAAATAGTATACATATGCTCAAATGATATTCCACAAACAAAGTAAACGAAGCGCCATGCTGGGGAAAAGATAGTAGCGAATTGACCAGGCTAGTGGGAGTCAGAGGATCCAGGTGCTGCCTTCTTTTGATTCAACTATCATGGTTGTTAGTTATGTGGTTGATCCCAAATTCATTAACACCGTCAGAAGGGCCCAGTAAATATGGTTTCAACTCCGGCAGACGAGTAGAGACGGATGATGATAAGACTTACCCAGTTTTTCTTGCAATCTCGATAAGCCCTGGGAATATTTGAGTCAGTAAAGGATAGTTCTCATCCATGACCAAGCGCGAGCATGGAAGCAAGGGTTGCTGAAACGGGGGTCCATGATAATTTCGAAATAGTAGGAAGAGGAAGCATACTGGAAGTAGTCACCACACATCTCTCGATCATAACCATTGCGCTTCAGACATTTGAGACTCCGATCCGCGAAGTCCTGGCAAGGGTCATAAAACTGGCTTGCAGTTTTACTGTAATCACCAAGTCAGCCAGGGGTACAGAAAACAGATTAAACAGTTTGACAATAATGAGCCTCAGTAATCAGCGAACTATTACAAACAGCACTAGTCTGCTTTTTCCCTTGGTCACCGGCATAGCCGCACGAATTCAACTTACTTAGCGAATTGGCGCTCGGCTTTCTCCCACGCCTTGTCGTGGGTCTCGGGCTGAGATGGTTCCGTCATAAGTGTCGAAGAGATAAGAACGCCTATTCAATAGGGGGTTCCAACGAGTATTTGCCGAGGCGTCCTGTCGGCGATGAGTTTGGAAGGAGCTAGAGGTTGATTGGAGGAGGTGGTAGCGTTTTGCTGGGCAGAATTGCGGGTCCGTAGTCTTGGCGCAGAGACGATCGCTTTGTGGAGTACAGCAAGTCTTCTCCTTTTGTCTTGTTATTTAGATTGAATGTATGGTCATTGTCGCGGACAAAATTCTTTCAAGAAAATTTTTGGTAACGATTAATGGACGTGAATATGACCTCTGTGGACACTGGTTCAAGCCCGGTCAAGCCTGCAACTGGGGAGAATTGCTTCTGTGCCGACTCGAGGGTCCTCGTGATGCGCATTAAGCGTCAGGGCATAGGATGGAGACGGAGGGCTGGCTTTTGACCGTATCTACACCTTTACTGTATGTCTGCTTATTGACTGTCTTGGTGACCTATCCACAGAGACAGCACCATTACTTGTTAGATTTGAGCTGCCGTAAAAGCTCCATCTACAAGGCATTGGCTACAGAGCTTTTGAAAGGCACTAAATTCTGTAGCAAACTGCATGAGAGCGGATATTCATTGGCTAGGTCATAATCCATTCCAAGATTTGCCCAGACTGAACCTCAACGTGGTGAAACTGGCTGGGTCCGTTTTTATTCCAAATGGCTTAAAAGTAGAGGGCTTCGATTCTTTGGTATTAACCAGACGCCAGCTGGGTGCTTTGAAGCAAGGTTCGATCTTCTTGCCGAGGACCAGACGGCAAAAGTCTGGACCCCATATCTTTAGTCAATGCGAGAACTTTGATAAGAGAGATTCGACCCCAACCGATACGTTGCCATCACCTTGATCCCCTTGATGGAAGTGATAAGTGTTATGGGCTCAACTAGTTATCAGAGCTGGCTTTTCTGTGAGTAGTGTAAACGAAATTTTCACGATGGTCCAATCTTCTTTGTAAGGCAAGATATTAGTGGAGTCCTCTTCCCGTAGGAGGGGCCGGCCCGCCAAACTAATCTCCATATTGCCACGGCAGGCCACTGGTTATGACAGAATCCGTAGCGCTAATCTGCAGCAATTGCAGGAGTGGACATATCACACTATCACTGCAATTAGTGTATGCTTGGGCCTGAGATCTTGTCCTATTGGTCCCTCCACCCAACGGCGCAAGGAGTCTGGCGAAAATAGCGGTGGTGTTTTGATCAGAGATCGAGATCAGGAAATGCCTGACGAGAGCCCTGAAAGAACGAATAATCAACCCCTTGGACTGTCTCACTTGTAAGAGCAGTAGGACAGGCGCAGAGAAGATATGGTAAAAGAACAAATTAAAATAATGATCATATTTTAACGCAACAAGTTGGGTCTGTAATCACGTGAGGAGCAACAGGAACCGCTTATTTAATTAATGCCTGAGGCCACAAAACAACACGATTGCCCTGGGTTTCTTCACTTCTCAGCGCCACGGTTTTCCCGGCTTTGGAATATCGTGGCCCTCTAATACAACTGATTTACTACTTATTCGCGCAATCCGCCTGCATCTGCGCTGTGTTCCAACATCCAGCTCTACGCCTGATCGTGGGCATTTCATCGAACTTTTTTCTCTGACCCCCACCGCATTCTAGCGACTTCGCGCCCCCGCTCGACATCGGCCCAAAACGCAAGTTTGACAACGTCGGAGCTGCAAGTGCAGCTACGGAAAACACACAGCACACCGTGGGAGGGCACTATGGCGATGATAGGTAGTTCTGGGGCCGAGTCCTCCGGGGTAAGCTCCGACCTTTCTGCGCGGATGAGGAAAAATCAAGACTGACGCGTTTCTAGCTTGTCAATACCCTCCAAGGCCATGTGGATGATATTCGAAGCTTAATACAGTGTGGGATTTGCATACGACCATTATACGAGCCTTTCACCCTTGCCTGTGGACATACCTTTTGCTACTCCGTTAGTTTTCACTATATCCAATATGCGCCCTCTATGAGCTGGTTGTCTGACATCGCACAGTGTTTATCGTCATGGTTTGCTGGTGGAAGATCGAAGAGGACATGTCCTGATTGTCGAGCACCCGTCAAAACCCAGCCTGCGCCGGCCTATCTGGTCAGTCTCTTTGATTTCTTTCTAGAAAATAGTCTCTGACTTTTTTCTCTCTTTAGGTTCGAGCTGTCGTTCAAATGTTCACCACCCGTGCAGAGCTCTTGGATACAGAAGAGACAACAGCAGAACACTCAAAAAACCACAAAGAGGAAATAGAGAAGCTGGACAATGACAAGGCAAATACAGATCCGCAAAATGGAGGCTTATTTGGAGGACTTTTCACACCGAAACCCCCTCAATTGAAACCCGTTATCGACATAGATGATGGTATCATGCGCTGTCCAAATTGCTCTTGGGAACTTGAAGACGGCCAGAACTGCGCCGGGTGTGGCTACGTCTATCGGCCAGATTCCGAGGGGACCTACTCCAGTGGATCAGATTTGAGCAGCGGAAGCGATTACGATTCTATTCTAGACGGAGATGATGACGACGAGGACGAGGACGAGATAGAAGATCCAGACGCACCAACAACTCAAAACCGAGTCGGCGCACCATTCCACCTATACGACAGACCTATCAACCTTGGTCCGATGTTCCACGACTTGCACCCACATCCGTTCTACCTACCTGGTTTTCGGCACACTACCGGTACTGGGAACCCTCCTTGGCAAGCACGGGATGCCTATAACGGCAATGCTCCCTATGATCCCTATGAGGAAGGGGACGAGGAAGAGGACGAAGATTACTACGAAGAATCATTCATTGACGACGAAGAACATACGCAGCGTGAAAGAGAGGGATCTGAGTCTGACCATTCTACAGTTGTTGGTAGTTCTCGTGCTCGTAACCAACCTTCTTCACGGGGGCCGCCTATTGTACAGTACCCCCAAGTGTTTGGCCCGTCTTCGGCAGCCGAGCCGGAGGATTACGACTGGGAAAGCGAAGATGAGGAATCGGTACCCGGGAGACTCTCGAGGCGAAGAGGGCAATGGGTCATCGATAGTGATGCCTCTGAAGCAGAGTCTGGCGAAACGCCATATGACCAGGGGTCAAATGATATACTCAACGGCCTTGATGAGGACTCTAATTCCGAGGAATCTGATTCTGATTCTGATTCCGACGATTCCGACGGCCCTCATATAAGTGCTATCCGTAGCCATTACCCTCCAGTTATACCCCCGTCGGATGACGATGAGATCGAAGATGGCTCCAGCTCACCTCCCAGGCCCAGAATTTCAAGGACCACAGGCTCAACTGTCAACAATGCCATCGCCATTGATGATTCGGATGATGAGGAACCCGTTGGCCCTGTACGAAGAGCAAGCCAGAGAAGACAAGCCCGATTCTCTCCGTACTGATTTTGGCCAACTAATCCATGGCACCACTGGTTTATTCCACTCTTGTTTCATTTCTACCTGCATACTCGGCATGGGTTTCAATAGCGTGGCGCTTCGGATGGGATAGAAAAATTGCTTGACGCTGCCTGTTATTTGCAGGCCTCAACCTATACTGGCGCAATGATTTATACCTTTCTGTTATCTTGCTTTTATATTTCAATAACTCAACCACCCAATATACCTCTTGAATAATGCGCTACTTTGTTTCCTCTAGTTCTGATGTCTACCTATTTCTATCTGTTATACTTCAGACTGGAAGGAGATCAGAGACTCTCATTATGGCTCAGCTTTTAATTCCACGCAAAGGGGCCTTCAAATGAAATCAGAAAAGGTAATGCAACGCTGTTCGGCCACTTTGATTGGTTTGAATAAGGCTTCGTGTCCTACATATCATGGCTCAGCATTCACCCCTTAACCCGGGTGTAGTGATGTTTTGAAACCAGGAAATGGGGAGGGACTCGCTTGGAACATCATTATTGGTTGTTTGTTCTTGGTCATTATTGACCTTCTGAACACAAATATAATAAGCTAGTGAAGATCCACCGAGCCCCTGTGCATCCCAGATACGTCGAGCAAATTTTCTAAGCTTTTGCTCACGTATCAAGAAATCTTTTCTTTTATTTGGTTGGTGGGGAAGACGAGTAATAACCTTACTTAGTCATAGGTTAAGCTGTGAGATATTCGTAGCTTTTCATTTTGAAATGATCCTCCCGTGATGATCATTGTGTTATCAGTTCAATATAGCTTCAGAAATGCAAATCTTTGTGCAGAGAGAGGGGCAACAAGTCCCAATCGGCCAATCATGATTCTGAAGTTTCCCGTTCAACGCAGATTTATAGCGAGTTATACGGGTGACGAAGGTGTCTCAATAGAGTCTGATAATCCTACTTCAACGATAAAGCTAAACATTGTAAGGCGCTGGGACACTGAAACGAACTGAGCATTGTGGTATATCTTTATTATGAAGACATGAATATGAATTGGAAAGAAGTCGAATTCAATCCACTCAGTGATAGAACGTACAATTTCGGGAATTTGGGATCAATTATCATATCCTGATACTGCCTGGACCAACATTTTGTTGAGTGCTCTCCCCACGACAACAGTTTTCATTGCAGAGAAATGTAGTCTGGCGGCTCTCAGCCCTAATGATGGAGACGTGAACAAATCCCACAAACCCGTAGACTGCTTTTGCCGAAATGCTGGTAGAGTCCAGTGATTTCCACACAGCTCATAGCATTGGCGCTGTGAGTACGCTGGCGCACGCTGCTTGGCAGGTACCAAAAGCTGAATTGCACGCGACTATAGAAGAAGGTGCACTTGCTCCCATAGCAGCGCCCCGAGTGCAACCTGCAGCTGAGTAGCAGGCCATGACGACCGCTGCGCACCCTGCTTGGCAAATCCCATAGGCGGCGGGGCCGGCAGAAGCAAGTCCAAAAAGGAAGAAGAGAAGTAATAGAATTCTCATGGTCTTTGGAATGGTCTTTCAAATTTTACATGTCGACCAGGATGTAATTAGTTGAATGAGGTCTCGAGAGCCTGCGTCTGCCAGTGCGAATACTTATCAGAACCATACGGACTTTAAAAGCGTTTGAGTGTCATTAACTGCCAACTCGTATCGCAGATTGTGATCCAGCGCATGATTTCGTACTCGTGGATCAGTATGCCCCTTCTCCCGGATACTGCAATCCATTCGCTAATATCTTTCGTGATGATATTCTTTTGGAAAAGGCGACAGCCTTTGCGAGTTATGATTAGCTTTCTGGGGAATTCGTATTCGTGTACTGTACGATACATATCGTGTAATCTAAATCAAACAAAAGACCGCACGTACTTTTCATGCAATACCCTAGGCTACGCTATGATACTAAGATAAGTTAGCGCCTTCTCTTACGTATATTTTGGCTCTCTTAAAGCATAGCTCTGCATGTTGACTTATATAGGGCTGAGTCATATGCTCTTTAATGCATTTGATCGGACTTACAATTACTGCACCAAATGTGGATGGTGTTCAATTAAACACACTCTCCAATCAAAGGAAATGTGACTCCAAATATTAAACTATAGCAGGTTATCTAAGGTTATCTAAGTGCGTATCGCTTAGGCAACTTCGTTCCTTGAACATGAGTCATCCGTGCAATGTTACCCCACGTCTTTTTCTGACTTCTTCCATGTAAGCAGTTTTGCCGTCTGATTTTATCCTTAATCCATTAAATGGCAGCTCAGACCATTCCCTACGGGCACTGGACTAGTCCTCTCACTGCGGAGCGTCTAGCTACAGATAGCATCACACTTCACGAGTTAGCAGTTAATGTAGGGAACAACCAGCACCTTATCCACAACCATTTACTGACATACCACAGGAATCAACGGGAGCTATCTACTCTATTGAGTGTCATCCAACAGAAGATGGTCGCTATGCAATCGTCCAGCATCTCAAAGGGAAAAGCCAAGACGTGCTACCCAAAGACCTGAGCGCTCACGCAACAGTGCAAGAACTCGGTGGAGGCTCTATCGACATACGACATGATGGACAGGTTCTATTCGCCGACGAAGAGTCTCGTAACGTCTATCTGCTGGATTCAGCGTCGGGCGAAACTAAAATTGTTCACCCGGCTGTTGAGGGGATACGGTATGCAGACTTCTGTAGCCACCCCTCTAATCCGGAGTGGATCCTTGCTATCAAGGAGGATCATAGAGAGGCTACACCCGAGACACAGGCGACGCATGTTCATAACACCTTGATTGCCATCAATATTGAATTGGGTACTGAGACTACGATTGCTCAGGGTGATGATTTCTACTCGCATCCTAAATTTGATCCTACGGGCAAGTATGTCTCGTGGATTCAGTGGTCGCATCCTGATATGCCTTGGACCGGGACGGTGCTTTATTATGCCCAGTGGAATAATGGGACCTTGGAAAATGTTACCCGCATCGCTGGTCAAGGACAAGAAGAGAGTATTGCTCAGCCAAAGTGGAGTCCAGATGGGTTATTGTACTTTGCGAGTGACCGCACCGGCTTCTGGCAACTTTACTCCTTCAACTTGAAGAACCAGCAACAGACCGCGCTGTCATTGAAGGCATTCGAGAATGCTGATTTCGCTACTGATGAATGGGAACTTGCAACGTATGTCTGAGTATGCTTCGGTTTTTTTGCTGGCTATTGACTGACGTTTGGCTAGCTCTACATACATTTTCCTTGATGCGCAAACCATAGTGGCGACAGCTATCACGCATGCCACGGCAAAGCTCGTCCTGATTGATGTTGCCACCTCATCTGTGCAAGACCTCGATCTGCCATATGTGAACGTGTTCGAAATCCGACGAGTATCATCAACTTCCTTTGTTGTGGTGGGCACTTCAACCACCTCCCCGGAAGAACTAGCATTGGTCACAATCACACCACCATCCAAAGCCCAAAGAACCGTTCTCACATCAACTGCAACATTCGAATTGTCTTCTGAATATGTCTCTGTCGCCAAAGAGCTAACAGCCCCTCAAAAACACGGTCCACTGACTGACGGCCACGTTCACATGTTCTACTTCCCACCTCGCAACCCCAATTTCAAGGCCGATGGCCTTCCTCCTTTACTGGTATATGTACATGGAGGCCCCAACGGATCCACAACCCCTGCCCTGGACCTGGAAATCCAATCCTGGACCACGCGCGGGTTCGCAGTGTGCGCCGTCAACTATACCGGTTCCACCGGGTTCGGGAGAGAATATCGGGAACGACTCTCCGGTTACTGGGGTCTGGTCGATGTTGCCGATGCCGTCAGCGCAGTCGAATACCTCGTGGAGGAGGGCTTAGTCGACAAAGCCCGTGTCGGAATTTACGGCGGCAGTGCCGGTGGCTATCTGACTCTACGAGCACTGCATATGTATCCTGATGTCTGGGCTGCAGGCATTAGTTCCTATGGAATTAGTGATGTGCGCGCTCTGCAAGCGGACTCCTACAAGTTTGAGAGTCAAGACGTGGACAGGTTGCTACTGAGCAAGACTAAGCCAGAAGATAGAGAGTCTGAGCTTACCAAACGCAGTCCTTGCAACTTTGCTGATCAGATCCAAGGGTCGCTGTTGCTATTGCAAGGAACTATTGATATGGTTGTTCCTGTGGCGCAGGCAAGAATGATGGCTGATGCTATGCGGGCTCATGGACGAATCGCGGAGGTTGTTGAGTTTGAGGGCGAGGGACATGGATGGGTTGGCCAGGAGGCTATTTTGGAGTCTTTGACTCGAAAGGAGGAATGGTGGAAGCGTTATCTGACAACTACTGCCTAGAACAGTTAGATTGCAGATACTCATACAGACTCGACGGTTTCGAGTTATCAGTAGAAATTTAGAGTCTATTAACAAACTTATAAATGAAGACGACAAAACCCGCTTGCCTATCCGTAAAGCACTGTAAACAACGCGCTAAGTTTCCTGATCTAGATTTAAGTTCAGGGGTGATATACCCCGACACTCCCCCGCATTTGTCCAAGGCGGGCGACGATCCTCCCCGGTCTCCAAACCTTGGAGTTTGCCGGGGTGGTTACTCGGACTGCACCACTCCGTTCGATATCTGAGCTTCCTGTGAATGTGCTTGCATTTCGGAGTACTGTCTTCCTGTCATCATATGTTGCTACTGGGATTTTTGCTCGGCTTTGTTGCCGTGTGAGGTATAGAGTAGAGTATATAAGGCTTTACTCTGACACCACGCTCACAGGGACTATTCTAACACCTTGATTGACTCGTGTCACCATGGGTTCAATGGTGAATAACCCACCAAAAAGCGGGGTTTCGCTGGTTTTGCAGAACCCCTACTTATGCGGCGTGGCATCGGTAAGCTTTGAACATGGGCTACACAATATCAAAAGGTACATACTGACATTGCGGTAGTTCTCTACCTTGGGCGGCCTGCTATTCGGTTATGACCAAGGCGTAGTCAGCGGTGTGATTACCATGGAGTCATTTGGGGCCCGCTTCCCGCGAGTCTTTTCTGATAGTGGGTTCAAGGGATGGTTCGTGTCGACGCTTCTACTCGGTAAGGGATGTCCAGATAAGTTCTGATTGGTACAAGCTAATACCCATACAGCTGCCTGGCTTGGATCCCTTATCAATGGACCTCTCTCTGACAGAGTCGGGCGGAAAATTTCTATAAATCTAGCTGTGATTGTTTTCGTGATTGGGTCCGCTATTCAATGCGCAGCGGTGAACATTCCAATGCTCTTTGTGGGTCGAGCGATTGCCGGACTGGCAATTGGGATGCTTACCATGGTAGTGCCGCTATACATCTCCGAGGTATGCATTACGGCCATCTGATTATCACAGAAACTCACATATCTCCAGGTTTCCATTCCAGATATCCGGGGCAGTCTTGTTGTGATACAACAATGTTAGTCTCTTGCAACATAGCATTCTGGATAGTATTTGCTAAGCTCATACCAGTGTCGATTACCATTGGGATTCTAATCAGCTACTGGATCGACTATGGCACCAACTACATCGGTGGTACTCGTTGTGCCCCGAATATCCCCTATACAGGAGGAACAGCTTCATTACCCTCTTTCGACCCATATCAGGATGTACCTCCTGGTGGCTGCACCGGCCAGTCTGAAGCTTCTTGGCGCCTTCCACTAGCTCTTCAGATCGCTCCAGCAATTACCTTGGGAATTGGAATGTTGTTCTTCCCTGACTCACCGCGGTGGCTGTTGATGAAGGAGCGAGATGATGATTCGCTTGCCGCGCTCTCACGGCTGCGCCGCCAGCCTCGCGATAGTCTCGAGCTCCAGAATGAGTACCTAGAGATCCGTGCATCCATTATGCTGGAGAACTCATTCGCCAAGGAAAACTTCCCCAATCTATCTGGTTTCAAACTTCATGTTGCGCAGGTTTGTGGTTCTAGGTACATTTTGGGATGATATACTAACATAGCCGCCATAGTATATGTCTATGTTGACTAACTGGGCCAGATTCCGACGATTGGCTATTGGTTGCATTGTGATGTTCTTTCAGCAATTTATGGGCTGCAATGGTGAGTGCCTTTCCCGTCCAAGTTCGATACTTTGCTAACTACTTCAGCTATGATCTACTACGCACCTACGATCTTTGCCCAGCTAGGCCTAAGCGGTAATACTTCGTCTCTCCTCGCAACAGGTGTATATGGTATCGTGAACTGTCTTAGTACACTCCCAGCTCTGTTCTTCATTGACAAGGTTGGACGCCGTGTTCTACTCATGGCTGGTGCCACGGGTACCTGTATCTCACTGGCTATTGTGGGCGGTATTCTAGGAGCTTATGGGTCCAGTTTACCGGATTATAAATCGGCTGGATGGGTTGGTATTGCTTTCATCTATATCTACGATATCAACTTTTCGTACTCTTTCGGTGAGTTCGGCTTTCTTGGGGCTTTAATCATGACTACGAGGGCAAGCTGATCCCTTTTACCAGCTCCAATTGGTTGGGTACTGCCCTCGGAGATATTCAATTTGTCTATCCGAGCTAAAGCCATGTCTATCACAACATCTGCAACTTGGATGTGCAATTTGTATGGTTGATTCCTCCTGAAATCCCACCTTGAATTATCCTAACACACTATGAACAGTATCATCGGACTTGTCACTCCAGACATGCTTGATTCCATTACATATGGCACCTACATCTTTTTCGCCGTCTTTTGCCTCCTGGCACTCGGCTTCACTTTTTTCTGTATCCCCGAGACACGAGGAAAGGTATGTTCGGACTAAGGTTTCCCTCCTGGCCTCTCTTGATTAACCACTAATCTCTTCTCAGACCCTTGAAGACATGGACCTCATCTTCGGAGATACAGCTGCGCATGAAGAGAAGAGACGAATTAAGCGGATTGAGGCACGCCTGCGTGGTACCCCTGTTGATGACGATGTTGATTCCTTGAAGCCGGCAGATGAGCATGCGGAGATTGCGAATGATGTTTAATTAGTAGCTAAAAAATCTTGGGAGTGTGCAGAGACCCCTTAACTATAGGTATCATTCTACTAGCGGGAACGGTATTTAGTAGGCTTGGTGATATTTTTACCGAGATTGAGGCTTCAAACCACCTGGGCAGTGAACTGCAAAATAAAAAGGTACTTAGCCGGTCGAGATCCGGTACTTATGTATGCAAGATATCTAGATGGTAAAATACATGTAGAAATTGACTCCAAGACACCACACCCCGAATGACACGCCACAACATGCCCCACATCTGAAAATGCAAGGTCAAGTTGAATCCGTAAACTTTTATACATCGGCCTCGGCATCAACGAGAGATGTGAAGGGGACCTCGAAGACAACTGCACCGTTGCGACCATCTGATGGAGTAGCCTTGTCGTAGTTGGTGGCAAAACACTTCCACCGGCCAAGTCGGTGCTCCTTGCCAACTGCTGCAACAATACACAGGCCACGAGGTTGAGTGTTGGTCTTTGACTTGTATTCCTTTGACTCGGGCTGGTCCGATTCGGGGCGACGCTCAAAAACGGCGATATCATTAATCACACCCTTGATCAACGGCTCCGCCTTTTGCTGCGAGTTACCATCAATGTCCATGTCATCAAGACCCAGGGTGCCACTGGCGAGAGATTGATTGAGCTGCTGGGAAGGTGTATCGGGACTTGACAGGCTAGAAGAACCCAGACCCACCGGGCCCAATGGGATGATACTCTTCTTATCTTCTGGGATGCGCCATGCGCGGATGGAGCCATCCCAGCTACCACTCAGGACAATATCGGTACCCGGAAGAGTGGCTAAAGCGGTGATCCAACGAGGCATGGGGCGCATGTGTCGGGTGTTATGAGCAGCAGTCTCGCTGTCGACCTCTTGAGACAATTCTTCCAAAGGCGGAATAGGGTCTAGACCGTGTGCCTGGGGAACTGTGTAAAGGGGCTTCTTCTTATGCATCGACCACAGACAAATGGATCCACAGTCGGAGCCAGTAACGAAATGTGCTGGTGGGAGAGCGGCAATGCAGTCAATGTTGCTCTCCTTGTAGGGTGCCTTCTTTGAAGCACCGCCACGGAACACGAGTTGTGCCTCTTCGACAACCTTCCATAATCTCGCTGTTCTATCTCTGGCACCAACGCTCAGAGCCTGGTCAATTGTCATAGCGGCCACTCCAGTCACATGGTCTTGGTGACCAAAGAGAGTTTCAACGTAGGCATGGCCAGCTCCGCTAATAGACCAGGTCTTGATGGTACGATCGTAACTACCAGTAAAAAGCTGCTCTCCGGAGCTCATAGTCGAAATATGGCGAGCAAAAGCGACACTGCTGACAGAATCACGGTGCTGGGTGAAGGTCCTGGTTGGCGTCAAAGTCTCCGCATCCCAAATCACAAGTTTCTTGTCCGCACCACCTGTTGCCACGAATCTCCCGGAGGGGCTGACAGCCACAGACAAGATGCTTCCCGTATGGCCGTGTTCCTCGCCAGTCTCAGCAATTTTGCGCACACCCCGAGCGTACTTCACCTGCTTCGGCTTCCTCCGTTGCGGTCGGGGAGGTCGTTTCGAGGAAGCATCCTGGACGGGTCCGTCAGGACCACTTGGTGTTGCGAGTTCCCACTTGATCAAGGTTTTGTCCTTGGAGACTGTGTAAACGTATGGCGAATGAACGGCGATGGAAGTAGTAGACTGGGTATCTGCGCGGAAAAACGAATGCGAAGCCGTGGAAAACGAGAGTTTATCGGCAATTTGTCGGAAAGCTCGTCCTTTGAATTCGTCCTAGATTATCACAATTAGTCGCAGTCTCCACTCGTGAAGAGAAAAGTTCCACATACGACATCCTCCTTCAATCGCTCTGCGATCAAGTCTCGATCAATTTCCTCCGCATCAAATCCGACCTCATCGACAACATCTTCGCGGACGTTGTCCAAGTAACGTTCCGCAAGTTTCAATCTTCGGTCTGCGGCCGTTTCGCCGTCGTCCGAATCCGATTCAGAGCCTTCTCCAGAGATGATCGAATTGATCTCGTCATCGTCCATATCACTTCCTGAAATTGATTCCTCCCGTTCACGGGGTCGTTGGGTCTTTCCGCCATCGTTCTTTGCATCCACGCCTCGTTTCTTAGTTGCTGGGGGTGCAGCGCGGTCGTCTCTCTTGCGCTTGCGCTGCGAGGCAGGCACGGTGAAGAAAGAAGACATAATGAATCTTCAAAATAGTAGTCCCACAGCAAGCCTTAATTAAAATATGCTGGTGGAAATACCCCGGCGACAAATGGGACTTGGTGGTGGCCGATGCTAGATTCAACTTTTTTTTTCGGGGAAAAAAAGGCGGCCAAGCGGCGGCTGACTCAGCGAGGTAGCTGAGAGCTCCAGGCGTCAAGCTCACCGCGCGGTCATCACCACAACCACATTCCCTTTCATCGCCCTTTTTGAACCTCGTCTTGATTTATATCTCATTTTTCTGACATACCGCCAATATGTTTGTCTATCCCGGTCATCACCCCACAAATTAATTGCTCGCCTTGACTGACCGCGCTTGCTAGGGACGTTCTCTTGGGTATTACTGGCAAGGACTTTGTCCTTCTTGCCGCATCCAAGGCTATTATGCGAGGCCCGACTATCATCAAAGCAGAGGATGACAAGACCAGAAGTCTGAATAAGCACACCCTTATGGCTTTCTCTGGAGAGGCAGGAGACACCAGTCAGTACGCAGCAAACCGGTGACGGAACTCTAGACGCTGATGGCTTGTTTTACCCAGTTCAATTCGCCGATTACATCCAAGCAAATGTCCAACTGTATACGATGCGCAATGATACCGAGCTCAGCACTCCTGCTGTAGGCAATTTCATCCGAGGAGAGTTGGCCCGCAGCTTGCGATCACGAAGCCCGTACACAGTCAACCTGTTGCTGGGTGGTGTGGACCCTGCTACAGAGAAGCCTCACTTGTACTGGATCGACTATTTGGCTTCGTTGGCCCCCGTACCATATGCCGCCCATGGTTATGCCCAGTATGTTTGACCAGCAGGATATTCAACGATATCGCATTGGAAGGTTTGAATATACGAGCACTGCTAACAAGTGTAGATACTACTGCCTTTCTCTCCTCGACAAACATCACAACCCCAACATTTCCCTTGAAGAAGGCATGAAACTCCTTGAAATGTGCACAGATGAGCTCAAGCGTCGGCTACCAATCGACTACAAGGGGGTACGTTCGGGTCATTTCTCTGTTTAATGCTGTTATACTAATTTATAATTTGTAGGTTCTGGTGAAGGTGGTGACAAAGGATGGCGTGAAAGAGGTAGACTTTGATAACGACAGGATCGCTCGGGCTGCGTAATGGTCAACATGCCTGGGCGTTTGTTGTATCATATCCTATGACGTTTTAACATTGCTTTACGGGATACCAACAAAACCTCCGAGATTTCCTTAGTAGGCCGTGAAAAACCCTCAGTAATTGTAATGGATATTCGTCAAACACTGCTTATTATTTTGGCATCCCAACTCAATTAAATCAACCTGATTGTACTTTGGAAGAGCTATCATCTAGACATGACGATGTTGGATGTTTGATAGGTTTGCATCATCTTCAAGAGCTCGCGGGACTGAAGAACTTCGGCGCTTCTTTGCTCCTCCACCACCGCAACACTCCTATCGCTATGCCTAAAAGACTAGCAGAGCTTCCTCTCGGGGAGAACTTCCCAGGACCCCCGGCCTCAAAAAAGGCGCGTGTGGAAGATGGGATTGACGAAGGCACCAGCAACGGCGCAGTACCCGCGCAACCAGCCGAAGAGCAGCAAGACGATCGCAATGGCGCCAATACCCTAGCAGCTGCCGATAAAGAAGGAAAGGAACCGGAAGAAGCTGCGCAGGACGAGTCAGGGTTCTCGGATATTGACGAAGAGGCCCCCGCCCTCAGTGCACCCAAACGACAAGACCAGCCGATGGAGGGCTACGGCGACCTCTACCTCGACACGGTCAATAGAGGAGTACTGGACTTCGACTTCGAGAAGCTGTGCTCCATCAGTCTCTCGAATATTAACGTGTATGCTTGTCTCGTCTGCGGCAAATATTTCCAGGGTCGCGGTCCCAAATCGCATGCGTATTTTCATGCGCTCGAGGTCGGGCATCATGTATTCGTCAACATGGGCACCAAGAAGGTCTATGTGTTGCCAGAAGGATATGAAGTCAAAAGCAATAGCTTAGACGATATCAAATATGTGGTGGATCCGCACTATTCGAAGAACGAAGTCGTCAAGATGGACAAAGAAGTTCACGGCGCCTGGGATCTCCATGGTGCCAGGTACAGACCAGGTGAGACAATCTGCTTAACCAAGAGAGCTTTTGAATATTAATAATACCACAGGATTTGTTGGCATGAACAACATCAAGGCCAACGACTATATGAACGTCGTGGTTCAGCTTCTCGCGCACGTCCTCCCCATTCGCAACTTTTTCCTCCTCCACGAGTTCCCCCAACTCGGCACTCCGCAACTCGCTCTTCGCTTCAGTACGCTTGTACGCAAGTTATGGAACCCCAAAGCATTCCGATCTCACGTGTCTCCCCACGAGTTGCTACAAGAGGTCGCCCTGCGATCATCAAAGCGCTTCACCCTCAGCCAGCAATCCGACCCTGTGGAGTTTTTATCATGGTTCCTTAACAACCTCCATCTATCTCTGGGTGGCTCCAAAAAGCCATCAAAGACACCCACCAGTGTAGTTCATGCGGCCTTCCAGGGCCGTGTTCGGATTGAATCGCAGGCTATCACAGCCCACTCCGACACCCAAAACGCACGTTTGGTCTTCACAGAATCCGGCGAAATCAACAGCCAGGTCACCCCCTTTATGATTCTTACATTGGATCTCCCTCCCACCCCCCTCTTCCAATCGGCAAACCGGGAATCTATCATCCCACAAGTGCCTCTCACCACCCTCCTCAACAAATACAATGGCCTCACAGCATCCGAGAAGATGGCTCATCGTGTCAGACATCGCCTTCTCCACCCTCTTCCCCCTTATCTTCTCTTCCATATAAAACGCTTCAACAAAAACCGCTTCGTGTCAGAGCGGAACCCTACCATTGTCACTCATCCCAGCCCCCGCTCCCTTGACATGTCACCATACGTCGAGCCAAACCCGGACGTCTGGCCTCCGTCAGAACCGATTCTGTACGACCTCGTCGCGAACATCATCCTGGACCCCTCAATCGCCGCCCCCGGTGCTACTGAAGACGCAGCTGACAAGGGCGTTAACGCCGCGTCTGGTTCATCCTCTGGAGCTGGTGGCGGCAGCGAAAAGGTCTCCTGGCTTGTTCAGCTGCACGATAAGGCTATGTCGGCCGAAAACTCGCGCCATCAAAATGGCGGTGCTGCGGAACAGCGTGGTCCTGAGTGGCTCGAGATTCAGGATTTGTTTGTCAAGCGCGCCGAGAGCGAGACTCTCTTTACCCGTGAAGGATACCTAATGGTTTGGGAGCGCAGGAAGGTCCCTGGTCAGAAGGGCAAGGGTGCTAAATGAGTACCGATTGAAACTTGAAACTGTATTATTCACGACTGAAAATCTGGGGAGTTTGGATTGGCGAGGGATTCATAAATTCAATCTTCTACACAAATATCTCTTTCGTCTTTCTTATAGACCGTGAACGGTTGTAGTTGGGTGTATATTCCTTGCAAGGGGCTCAATCATCTAAGAACGCCTATTTCACTTGTTTACAGGGCAGATCCAGAGATAACTGAGAAAAACATGGCCATTCAATTCCATTTATAGAGTCCCCCAGCCACAAAACTTCCGCCCGATTCTCATTGTGGAGCCGACCAAGAAACCCCATACACCTGCTCTTAGCGCAGCCTGCATACCTCTCATAAGAACCAGTCTACCACAATAGGCAAAGATATCAGGCCAGGATCGTCCGCCACCCCAAAGGCCTTCAGAGTGTAGATCTGAGGCTCGGACCGTAGAAGAAGGGTGCAGAGCAATATACGAATGAGCCAGAGACCGGACGTAAAGCGATTCGATGGGCGACAGGATGATGGTGCTTATGAATGATGCAAGATGTGATGCAAGTGAGTCTACCGGGTGAGCGGATAGGAGCGTCACTCTGTGAGAAATGACGGGTGGTCCAGGTACATGTGACATGGGCTGGAGTGCAGAACTGGAAGTAATGTCCCCTGCTTCAGCTATTTCCAATGGTTGGAAGCTCACTTGTTCTTCATCATTAGGCTCCTCAACGCCGTCTGGGAGAATGTTTGGCATGTTGGAAGCCGGGGTTTCTTCAAGAGGTGCAGGATCCACATGGTGATCAGCCATGGCCTCTTGCACAATATTTTGAGGCTGACTTTCTTCAGCAGGGATATCCTGGCCTGTATCAATGCTGGCACCGGCAGTGACGCCTGATACGCCGTCGTTTTCAGCTAGTGGCAATTGCTGTGTAGCTTGTTGCTGGGCTTGGCTCAAGATCAACGCCTCGAGGAAATCGGCTATGGACCTTCGGTCCATGGCAGTCGCTGGGTTATTACGACCGAAGAAAGGAGGATTCCGCTGTGCAGGTGTGTCGGTTTGAGGGTTGCGATTGCGGTTACCCAAAAGCTCCAGCTGCATTGTGATGATGTCAGAACTCTGATGAATCAATGAAGCTCTAACGCGAGGCGAGGTGGGTGGTGATGTTTCTGGGGATGATGGTCGGGAGAATAGAGTGTTGGAGCGAGAGTTCTGGCGAGGTCTTGCGGAAAGCTCAGCTTGTTGGACATTGCTTGCTTGGCTCTGTGAGCGTGAGGCATTCGAGGGTGCACTTGTTCGTCCAACGGTAGCTATTTCTGAAAAGAAGTCATTGCTCATCTCACCAGGAGATTGTGACATGCGGTTTTCGTTTGTAAGGACTTGGTTCATATCTGGACCCAGCTCAATATCAGATGCATGAATCAAATCCGGAACAGGCAACGAATCTGGCGACGCAATGCCGGCATCACCACGAGCGATGGTTTCCAAAGGTCTAGCTAATATGTCACGCGCCTCGACTCCAGCGAGATTTGTACGAAGTTGGACTTCTTCAAGCTCATGTTGTAATGACTCAATTGATTGCCTGAGGTTGTTTTCAATGCTCTCAGGATCTTGGCCATCGATTCGCGGCTGATCTGGGACCTTGTTGGACAAAAGCCCGAATAGAGAGAACACCCACCCTCGCAAAGCGACAAGCTCTTGTCTGATATCTTGTGCCAATGTAAGCTTCGCACGGCGAGTTTCTTCTTCTGATCTGCGGCCAAGGGTTGGGGCGACCCATTCAAGGAGATTTTCCTCGTAGGCAACTCGAATTGAAAGCTCGTCTGCAACAGTAGGTTTGGGAATTTGGCGTCGGATTAGTCTATAAATGCGCTCCTCTAACTCTGGACGCAGATAAAATGCGTAGACAAATGTCAGTACTCCAGGGGACGTCAGAAGTTGCATCACAAAGCCCCCAATGGATGGGATAGAAAAGTCCACAGGGAGAGGCGGGAGTCGGAACAAAGAAGCCTCGCCAAAGGGGATCAACATTCGAAGACTGGGGATGGAGTTCGAGGGAACTAATGATAGTGTTTGAAGCACAGAATACATGTATGCCTCAAGGGACAAGATGAGAACTGAATGCTTTGTCCTATAGCCATCGTCAGCATCGGTGTATAATTGGTGATATGAAAGCAACCTACACGTGGTATCCCATAGCAAAGAAAGCACGAATACTCAAGGACAGACTACCGCTGTCGGTGAAGCCCAAGACATAATCACGAATTGTGAGGAGAAAGCGTCTGAGGGGATTTTCGCGGGCAATTGCTAATGTGCTAGAAATTGCCCAGCCAGGAATACCAGCACAATAAAACCCGAGAATTCCCGTGGTTTCACGCTCAGAGCGTATGACATCCAACAATGGTGCGTGAGCATAGTGCTTGAATGTCTATATAGCTAATGTCAGGTACCAGTGCATCACAGATAGTGTTGTATGCGCAACTTACCATAATGCGTCCTGTAAGGGATGATGACCACCAGGTGCTGAAGAACACGAACAGCTGATCTAGAGTAGTTATTACCAAGCCAAAGTCATTCTCAGTGGCGATTTGGTTCATCTTCTGCTCTTCGTTGGATGTGTTGGCATTTCGGTCCTCGCCACTAACCACGATCCCCATAGTAGAGAGGATATCATTTTTTGCCCTGCGAAGCTCTCGGCCCAAAGCTTTGGACTCAGGGTTGACATGATGCCCTCGTGCATCATACTGTTGCATGTAGTTGTCGGAATGTATGTTAGAAACCCTTCTCACTGGATTTGAAGGGTCGACAGTCGCTGTCTCTGGAGGTTCGTATGGTGACCGACCCTTGAAAACGGTTAATGAATCTGAGTTGTGAGGTATAAGGTTTGAAATCGAAGAAAAACAGGCCCAAAGGGAACAGAAGTCTTGTGAAATGTGCTATGCATTGAGAAAGAGAATCATCATATCACAAGTAGATATCGGATGCAATACCAAACATAATGTTCGAGTTCCGCAAACAATTCCAAGCAACAAGATAAAGAGACTGAAAATCCGTATTGTACCGTGGGGAACATCAACAGGAAACAATATACTATAGATTTAGATAAGGAGGGCATCAAATATGAAGGGGGCTTACCAAAGCGAGCCGGTTCAAATAAGCCTGGCGGCCCATCACGAATGAGGAACACCTAGTGCCAAGGGTGATCACATCACCTTCCCGTTATAGTCCTCGAGTTCTGCTTCTGACAATACAGAGGATTAAAGCAAGAAAGACGAAGGATAAGAGTGAGGTGAGACACGTGTGACGGCGTCTGCGGCGCTTCGTGCACGGGCCACCTGTATATTATCTTATCGCCTGAGCAAACACTGCAAACTCCCAAAAAAAAGTTGCCCGAGCTTTTTGCGATTCTCGACTTCTAGATAAAGCGCATGGGTTAAAGAGCTCACAGGCGCAATTCTCAATAATGTCGAAGGCTGTTGTGAAAACCACCTTCGAGGCGTCTCGGACCCTCCGCCCCATCTACACCGGTGGCAGTACGGCGTTGGATGCCAGCGGTCGCATTTTGCTTTCTTGCATCGGCGAGGATGCCTTGATCGTGGACCTTGAGACTGGTGACCAGCTCGCTAGTTTGGAAGGTGTAAGTATTGGTGCGATATAAAGCATCTGTATGAAAATACTGACCAGACTCTTTCTGCAGGATGGAGAAATTATCACAAGCTTGGCCCGTATGTCTCAGTCTCAATTTTCGGAGAATATGAATACTCACGCAGTCTCTAGTTACACCCTCCGCGTCACATGCCATTGTTTGCTCTCGCTCTATGTCTATGCGCATTTACCGTCTTTCACCTTTCGACGAAGACTCGAAGTCAATTGAAGCAGAGCTTCTCCGGACCCTCAAGCCCCACCCCTCCCCAGTGGTCACAACTACGATCGATCAGACCGGCACATTGCTAGCCACTGGTGGTGCCGATGGGTCGATTAAGGTCTGGGATATTCGAGGTGGCTTTGCTACACACACTTTCCATGACCGCGGAGTCATCTCCGCGCTCTGCTTTTTCGAGGTTGCCTCTTCTGCGGACGAGACCAAATCCTCGAAGAAGAAGTCCAAGCGCAAGGATGAAGATGAGGACATGGATGATGCTACAGAGTCGACTGCTGGATTCCGGTTAGCTTGCGGTAGTGATGAGGGCAAGGTTAAGGTCTTCGATTTGCACAAGAGGAAGGCCATTGCATCGCTCGACTCGCATGTCTCCCTGGTGCGCAGCCTGTCGTTCTCGCCTTCAGAGAACGCATTACTGTCTGCGAGCCGAGACAAGACAGTCATCATCTGGGATGCTAAGACTTGGAAAACCCGCAGAATCATTCCCGTTCTCGAGAGTGTGGAGGCTGCCTCATTCATTGCAGACAGCGGTCTGTGCGTGATTGGTGGTGAAAATGGTAAACTGCGTGTCTGGGACTGCAACCGGGGTAGCGAAGTGACCGAGGAACAAGAGGCGGGCGAGGAATATGAGAGCATTGTCTCTATCCAGTACTTGCCTGGCCTGCCTTATGTGATGACGGTTCACGCAGACCAGACAATCCGTCTGCATTCGATTGAGCCGCTGTCAGACTATAAGCCAGGATCAGACTTGCCTCCGCTGACAATTACCCGCCGCATCTCCGGAAACGACGATGAGATCATTGATTTGGCCTTCGTTGGACCGGACCGGTCAATGCTCGCTTTGGCCACCAACACGGAGAGTATTCGCGTGGTCTCCGTTGCTCCATCTGAAGACAGACCATCAGCTGAGGGTGAGCAGTTCTTTGGTGCCGATATTGCCCATCTTGAGGGCCATGAAGACATCATCATCGCAATTGATGTAGACTGGTCTGGACACTGGCTCGCAACTGCGGCGAAGGATAATACTGCTCGACTTTGGCGTCTTGATCCCAAAAACTCATCATATACCTGCTTTGCCATTTTCACTGGACACGCTGAATCTCTGGGAGCCGTTGCTCTGCCACGAACACCACCGCAAACAAGCAGCGGTGCTTATAAGGACCCGCTTAGCCACCCTCCTGCATTCATGATTACTGGTTCTCAGGACCGCACCCTGAAGCGTTGGGATACCGGCAGACTGAGCCCACTTAAGGTTGGAAGCGACAAGACACACTCTCCCAAGGCAATCTACACTAGGAAAGCACACGAAAAGGACATCAATGCTCTAGACATTGATTCAACGGGTACATTGTTTGCCTCCGCCTCCCAAGATCGGACTGTGAAGATCTGGGACGCTGAAGAGGGTACTGCGATTGGTGTTCTGCGTGGTCATAAGCGAGGTGTTTGGTCCGTCAGATTCGCTCCTAAGGACACACCCATCATCAACTCTGAAGCTGGAACCAGCACATCTCGAGGACTGATCGCCACGGCTTCGGGTGATAAGACCGTTAAACTCTGGTCTTTGTCTGACTACAGCTGTCTTCTTACGTTTGAAGGCCATACTGGAAGTGTCTTGAAGACCATTTGGCTGCCACCCCCACAGATCTCCAAGCACAACGACGATGACGACGAGGAGGAAGACAAAGCCGCTAAGAACGCTATTCAAACAAGGCCTCTTATCGCCTCGGCAGCCGCTGACGGTCTGGTCAAGATCTGGAGCCCGTACACCGGCGAACAAGAGACCGTGCTGGACAACCACACAGACAGAGTCTGGTCTCTTGCCAGTCCCACCCCATCTGGTTCACGCGCTGATGTCAAGCCCACCTCCTCCAAACTCAAATCTCCCTATGCCCTCGCCTCCGGTGCCGCAGATGCCACCGTCACCATGTGGTCCGACACCACCTCCGCCACCTACACAGCCGCCGTGAACGCTAACTCCGAGCGCGTCGAGCAAGATCAGCAACTTCAGAACTATATTCGTGCTGGTGCTTACCGTGAAGCCATCACCTTAGCACTCCAGTTGAACCACCCTGGCCGTCTGCTCTCGCTCTTCACAAGTGCCATCAACGCTGCCGATGACGTCAGCCTGCCCGCGGAGGAACGCGCACTCGCAGCAAACAGCTTGTCTGGTAATCCCTCAATTGACGAGGTTCTCCAGTCGCTTGATGCTGTGAACCTGCGCACTCTGCTTCTCCGCTTGCGTGACTGGAACACAAATGCGCGTACCTCGCGCGTTTCCCAGCGCATTCTGTACGCCCTGTTCCGGTCGTACCCTGCTTCTACATTCGTTGAGCTGGCGACTCAGTCCGTTCGTGGCAAGAATGGACGCGCTGCCGCTGGACTGAAGGATATTCTGGCTGCTCTGGCTGCCTACACTGAGAGGCATTACAAGCGCGTTGAGGAGCTCACCGATGACTCTTACCTGGTGGAATGGGTTCTGAGCGAGATGGATGACGGTGTTGGTCTTGGTGGATTGAAGAGTCTTGATCTGAACATGGCTGATGCAAATGTGGAGGAGCAAGAGAAGGATGTGATTATGTTGGAAGGTTAAATGTGATCTTACCTCTTGTGTACATGACGGGCGCTTTGTTATAGGGAATATCATTGGGGTGGGATCAGATAAAAGCCATCTACTTTCTCATAGAATTGAAATTCTTTCTCGTTTATGCATTTGATGTCCAGCTAGTTTACATTGTATGATCCAGGGTATCTCTATTTTGAAGGAGTCATGGCTCTGTTCGGCGGTCCATCATATACGAGAGCTTTGCAATATAGTCATTCATATCATGAAGATTAATCATCCCGACGGCTCCGCCGGGAGTCGCGATCCCGATCTCGGTCCCGGTCATGTCGAGACGAATGAGACGAATGCCGTGAGCTGCTGTATCGGTCATCTCGGGACCGTCGGTCTCGGTCACGGTCACGGTCTCGGTCTCTGCGATAATCTTTATCATCATCCCGGTCTCGTCGACTATCCCTGTCACGGTCGCGATCCCGGTAGGATCGATCATCCTTTTTGTGGTCATCATCGTCGTAACGCGAGCGTCTAGAAGAAGATTGGCGGCCACTCGAACGACTTCTGTCACGACGAGAAGATCCAGTTCTCCGATCAGAGCGATAATCATCGTCATCATAATCGCGCTTGCGGTACTCGCGGTCCTTGTCTCGTCCACTCTTCTCTAAATTGCGATCCCGTCTCTCGCGCCAATCGTCCTTTTCTGGTGGTGGAGCAGCAGCCTTCTTCTTTAGCTCAGCAAGCTCTTCCTCGGTCATGTATTCGCCAGTCTTCTTGTTGCGCATTGTGATCGGCATATAAACACCCTCGGCATTGGCATTCCCGTTCTCTTCACCCTGTTTTCGTGACGCTTTGCGCATAGCTGATTTTCCCCAGGCTCCGAGCTCAGCTTCGGCGCCTTTCCCACCCGCAGAATCTTTGGCTCCAATCCCCAGGAATCCAGGGCGTCGTGCTGGGACAAGGGGCTTCTTTTCTTTGTCTGTCGGCGCTGCAGGCCCATAGCTACCCCGTCCAATAGATTGACCATCTTTCCACCCCATTCCTCGTAACAAAGCAGCGCCAAATTCCTCGACCGGGATAGCGTTGTATTGGTCCAATGTCGCAGGATCAGGGCGAGATTCGACATCCGTTCGGAATTGGCTGGCTTCGTCATACCGAGAATGCGCCTGTTCCTCCTCATCACGAGGTTTCGAAGCCTCGATCACCAGATCTGATCTCCGCTCTGGCTCTCCCTTGGTCTCCCGAATGAGAGCTTGTAAAGCGATCTCATCGTCCGTGAGAGGCTTGCTCTCGGCGGGGGGAGGCGAGGCCGGTTTCGCCTCTTCCATAGGATGATCGCCATCGACAGCATCAGGTCCATTTTGTTCGCCCTTCTGCGCAAAACTAAGCCCATAGGCCATACTGGGCCCTTCGGTTTCAACATTGCCTCCAGGAGCCTTTCCGTTCCTTTGCGCCTCTTGCATGGCCTGGACTTCAGCCGGAAGCAGGTTTTTCCCTTTCTTCACGTTGGCACCAGCGCGATCGCGCCAGTTATTCTTGCTCGTGACCGGGATCACCAGCGGGCCCTGCTTCTTGACAGCTTTTCCGTCGGCGGTGATTGCGTCGCCCGTAAGAGTGTCAAAACCGGACACCTCCTCGTGTGTGGGCGCGCGCTCATCTTCGTCTGAGGAGTCCCCGTGCCCAAGTTGATGTGGTCGGCGAGGGAGAGCGCGACTCTTGCCTGCTAGAGAGTCGGTGGGACGGCCGCGACCTGCTTGGAAGTTGAAGGCTGTTTTCTTGGGGGCGTCATTGGAGTTCGAGGCAAGTGAGAATGGTTTTGCAGAACCATTGTTACGGTTTCCGGCTCCCCCTGATGAAGACATCGTGATAGGGTCGGAGTGTGCTGTTTAGTATGGCAGTTGAGGCAAAGTTGGATTCGATGTGATAAGAAAGCTCCAGGTAGGGCGGTGGCAAAACCGGTATCAAGCGCGCGCTAATGTTGAAGGCGGTGTCTTGAGGTATGGCATCGTTACAAGTTAGGAGGATAACCAAAGTAGCTATTCAAGCGCGTAATCAGATATAATGGGAAAGTTAAAGAAGAGTAGCAAGCAGGAAGCACATATATGTATGTTATCTTTAAAGAATCACTTGAATCTTCTTTGTGGAAAACCGTACTAAACCAGACTAAGTGCCTGTCACTCTTGTTCTGTTATTCTTCATTAACTACATCCGTGGATATCAGGGTATACAGAGTGGTGGACTAATAGTTGCAAGTCTTTACAGAGCATTCCCATTTGAAGGGTGGAAATTACGCAAACGCCAGACAAAGTCCGGCTATGATTGCTAAAGATTCAAAACTAATCATACAATTCATATTCATCAATTCCTGGGTTCTAAACCTAAGCCCAGAGTTTTTCGCCATCCCAAAATAATACATGCCCAAACTCAAGGGGATGATCACTGGTAAAAGGGAGCCAGTGTCATATCAGGTCCATTGGTTTAATGAACTCGCTAGAAGGTTCGGACATAGGATAGCTCGCAAACGGTAACGGAATCAAGGGGCTTTAAAGGAGATATAAAGAGAAAATCAAGTGCGCCGCCGCCCGCCGGACCACCAGTGCAGTAAAAGGGAAAAGAAGTCAAAGGTTAATAAATCAGAATAGGGGGTGAGGGGGTAAAATATGTACAGTCGAATAAAAGGGTAGAGAAGGTGTAGTAAGGTGTAATAGGATGTGGGTGGGTGGTAACGGAAGTGTTAAAGTTCCATGAAAGAAACTTAACTGCTCGCTGTCTGAGCTGGAGGTGGGTGTGGACTCTTATTAGAGCCTTGCACAGCGCCAGCCTGTGCGCTGCCGCTGCGCTGAGTCTGAGGCGTAGCGCTTCGACTAGTTTGAGGAACAGCTCCATTCATAGCAGGGGAACTAGTAGGAGCAACCCGAGTCTGCTGGTTTGTTTGAGGAACACGCATCATCGGGGAGAAGCCTTGGTTCTGAGGGACCTGCATGGCCGGGTTGCCGTTAGGCATGCCCGGCTGCTGAGGAGTCTGGAAGTTTCCATCATGCGGCACTTGGTAGTTGGCTTGGACATTGTTCATGCCTCCGGCAGCAGCATTCATGGCCGCTTGCTGGGACATGCGCTGCTGCTGGTACTGGTTGAGTCGATCCGTCGCCATCTTGTTGATCTGCTCTGCAGAGAGATTAGGGTTGGCGCGTTGGATCTGACTTTGGAAAGTGCTGATAGTTGGAACAACGCCACTCGAGAGAGGGTTGGGCTGACCCATGCGAGGAGAAGGTGTCGAAACACCTTGAGGTGTGCCACTGTGAAATGAGGGGCTTTGCATACCCCCTTGGGCCTGCAGCGCTGCAATCATTGCAGGGTTATTGGGACCACCGTTAACGTTCGGCATATTGTTGAGGTTGGGCGAATGAGACCCTTGAGGCGCAAATTGTTGGTTGTGGAATGGCGGCTGTGCCTGCTGGGGCTGGCTCTGAGGAACTTGGGCCTGTTGTCGAGATTGCAACAGACGCTGCTGCTCCTGCAGACGATTGGCCTCTCGAATGACACGTGTATTGTCCGGAGATGTCTGCATCGCCATACCGGGCCTTGCGCCTACAGGTTGTTGCATTTGGCCCTGAGGCATCATTTTCAGGGCCATCGCATTGGCAGGCAATTGGCCATTCACTGGCGCTGCTCCAGCAGGCATTCCCTGCATCGGCTGGGTCCGACCTTGGTTGACGCCGGCACCAGGAGGCATACTAGCAGGAACTCCATTGGGTGTTCCATTAGGCATGGCTGCATTGGCAGTGTTGGGCGGCATACCATTCGGCGGTCGTGCTTGGGCATTCAATGCTGGTTGTTGCTGGTTAGGCAACTGTCCCGCACGTTGAGCGGCGAGGCTGGCTCTTTGCTGGGCAATCATCTGCTGTCGGTATTGTTCCTGTCTTTCTTGCATTTTCATTTCCCGTTCATACTTAAGACGGCTGAATTCCGCAGGGGTAGTGATCGGGGGCTTGGGCTGGTTGGCTTCATTTGCCTTTCTCAGCGAAGCGAGATGAGAGGCATGCTGTTGCTTCTGGATCATCGTCTCCCGCTTTTTAGCCAGCTTGCGCATACCATCCAACAGTGCAAGATGTCGTGAAGATCTTCTCCTGTCTACACGTAGAGGTTGAGTGGTCCGGCGACGAACAGGTGGCTGAACTTGTCCATTGTTGGCTTGCTGCTGCGCCTGCTGTTGCTGCTGGGCAGCCTGCTGTTGAGCCAGCACAGTACGCTGGGCAGTTTCAAGCCTTTGGTGATAAGCTCGGAAATACTGGGTCTTTGACATATCTGCTGGAAGACCTTCCAACCCTACCCAGCGCTCGAAGCATTCCCAAGGGGTTCGTCTCTCGGCTCCAGAAGTGAACAATGAAGGCGATGTCAGACAACTAGAGATTAGGGACCAATTGTAGGAATACTCCTTGACCAAATGGCGAAGTTCATCATCCTCGGACATAGTCCATTGTGAAGATTGTCGAGACTTGAAGAAACCCACAGACGGCATGGGATGTTCAGTTGGTGGTCTGAAAGAGTGGCCCGGGTGAATGCGATCACGGATGGGTTTGTTCTCAGGCCGGAACAAGGCAACATTTGTCTGCTCTGGGGGAATTTCGGTAATGCGATATTCCGAATCGGAACCATATTGAGAATAGTCGTAGCGACTTCGCTTGCGAGGCCGTTCATCGTCGCGGAAGGTAATTTTCGTCGAGGCAAATTTAGAAACCGGCAGTAGCTCGGTTTTCCAGACCGAATCAGGTGGTTGCTTGAAAGCAAGCAGTTGAGTACCCGGTGTAAATCGCAGCGGTTCGTATAGTGGTAATTCATCAAGAAGCTTCTCTGCTGCCGGGGTCATATCAACAGAAAAGTTGAATTCGTCGGAACCAAGAGAGAAGATAGCGGCAGGCGCAACAGTATCCCGAAGATCATGTCGAGACTCTTCATTGAAGCCATCACTGACTGACTCTTCCTCAGCCGATGGTACAAGGTCTGGAGTTGGGTGAAATGCTGCAGCTTCATCGCTCGTATCTTCAGGAGAAGCAACCTCTGTCTTTGAGATATCTTGTGCCAAAGCAATTGGCGTCGGGATCTTTGCGCTAACACGAAGTAGAGTTCGGTGTTCCTCATCACTATTCACGTACTCAGCGCACCAATCAGCACAACTTTTGGCGGCTGCAATTTTCCACTTTCTTTCTTCACGAAAATCTGTTCGCATCCACTTCATATGATCCAGAACGACATCCCAGTGGGTACCCTGGCGGGAAGGTTCAGAAGCTCGCTTCATTTGTCGGAGGGGCCACCGGTTGGCGTTCTGCAATGCATATATGCGTCGCAAGGTACGGCAATTCATTTGCTCCTTGTATTCCAACGAATGATTGTCGGTGCTCAGAGTTTTATGAGCAGATGCAAGAAGTGTGCTCATATTCATTCCCCTAGGAGGCGCATATGCCCGATTCAAGAACAATGTGAAAAGATAGTCTTGCTCCTGATTCAGCTTGGCAATGGCATCACCAGAGTCTCCATTCACAAGATCCATCGAATCGGTCTTATCCTGCTGCGGAGTCATATTTGGGAAAACCACAGTCGCAAGTCGAGTCCTCTCTTTCTCCCGGTCCTTGCGATCCTTGAACCGCATTCGGGCCACACTATCAGGGGTGTCATGATCGCTGACAGTATGGGGAGTTCGGGGTGTTTCTCCCAGGATTTCTGAAACAGACTTGTGCCGAATAGCTCCTGATGACACTCGAGTTGTCATTCGTTCAGGTTGTGAAAGACCAGGCTGCGTTGATGAAATAACTTGTGGCTTTTTGCTTGCCAATGGGTCGTCAGCATCCTTAACGGGCTCAATTTCTTCAGATGGGTGACTAGTTGGTGACAGATCTTTAGCTCCAGCCCCGGCTGATTTGTCTTGGAGCTTCGCTTGGTCTGTTCTTTGGACAGACTCCTGATCGACCTCCATGGAATCCTCATCGGCATTTGGACCCACACTCTCCACAATCACCATATTCGATGAAGGTACCTCAGTCTTGGATTCTTCCATAGTTTGCATTGACTGTGCTTCCTCCATTCGTAATTGCTCATCGGGAGTCGATGGGACCAAGCTTCGACGGGGTTGCATGGATCGTTCATGTTGAGGACTTGGGTGGCCGCTCTTCCCAGCTTCTACAGCTTCCTCTCCAGGGCTAGTGACGGGAGAAGCAGTGACAGGCGCGGGGGTATTATTAGAATATGGGTCAATGGAAGAGGCGGGGGAGAGTGGTTGGTCTTGATTCGAGGGGCCTATAGTGAGAGAAGGTCGTGACTCGGGTTTCTGTTTGGGGAGAGTTGTAGGTGGGATTTCCAGTGAGGGTGTGGTGGTCAACGCCGCATCGGGAGAAAATTTGCCCTCTGCACCATTCCGTCCTTGGGAACTGCTGGGGGTTTCTGGTACTGATGCGCTTGACTGTTCAACGGCGTGGTCGGATGGCGCAGTGGAGATCGGGACGCCTTGTCCTAGGGATGCCTGTGGGCTAGCGGCAGGTACAGGAGACTCTTCGAGGCTTGTTGAATCCTTTTGAACGGATGCGACAGGCTTTGTGGTTGCTAGCGGAGCCACAGCAGGTGTTCTCCGTGGACTGGCGTCGGTCGGGATTGAAAGAGCGTTACCATCTAATGTCGGTGATGGAGTGATACCTGGAGCCTGTTGAGACTTTGACGCAGTGGTTGTCGGCGACGCGATCACTTGTTTAGTGGCATCGCGAGTGCGCGCATGGGTAGGCGACGGTAAGGTGGATTCATCAAAGTAACGACCTCTGCGCCAGTGATAAGTAACGCGCCATTGGAGTTTAAAATGACATGCATATACAACTCGGGGAAGGGTTTGTATAACTACAGAGGGAGTAATAAGGTGAAAGGACTTACTTGGAGAGGTCGTTGGCGTCGAGGAACGCCTGTTCTTTTTGATGATAGTGAGAATCGCCGGTCGCACCCTCAAAACCCACGGTCGCATAATACAATTCGGTCAGTTTTCGCTTGCGCGACAACAAACAGTTTCTGAACGGATATTAGTCCCCAAACGCGTCTCTAAGGTCTGGACCTAGGTAAAGGCCAATTTCCAAAATTAAAACTTACGCGATCTCATCGTTCTTAGACCGGAGAAGCTCGTCGCGGAGCATGAGGTCTAACTTTGGAACACAGCATCCGATTAACGCGGGGAAAGAGGGAGTGAATTGACCAGGGTCATTCAGATTGAAAAAATCGCTGATCGAGATGAAATATGATGTGGTTGTCGCGTGAGGCGATGGAGGGCAGGGAAGGGAGGACTTTTCAGTACGGGTTGGCGCGGGAAAAAAGGGAAGTCGTCGGCGAGTGCAGGTTCAGTGTGGTTGAAAGTAATGATACCGTAACATGGTTACTGGGGTTTTGCCCGTTGATTTTCATTAATAGGAATGTTTTTTTATTATGGGAAAATACTAGGCATATATAAGTTAACAACATCTAACAAGGAAACAAATGCATGATAGATTCTTTACAATGGATGTACGAGGTATATTATTCCTCATCCTGAGTCAAGTGGATGAGGATTATGTTCTTTAGTTTCAATGTGTTGGCACACTTGTGATACTGAGTCAGACGCGTATTGTGTATTGATACACATTCCATACGAGGAGGCCTGGTCTGTTTGCAGCTCAGGCAACAAGGCATCAAGGCAACAATAGAGCAAAGGAGGATCCAGGCAACAAGGAATCAGGCATGTCTCCAGGTATCAAGGCATCCACTTTGCTATCGATAACCAGGAAAAAAAAAAACCTCCGCCAGCTCCAGCTTTTTCATTTCCATACCATCCACACTTCACCTACTTAAAGAAAATCAGAAAAATGGCCAAGAGAAAGAGAAATGATCCTTCTAAGGAGGAGTCATCTGCCCAATCCCCTTCCAAGGCTGTCAAATCCACAGCTACCCCATCGCAAGCTCCAGATGCAGCTTTGACCGTCCAAGTGATCACGGGCTCCTATGAACGGGTGTTGCATGGTTTCACTGCCGGTATCCCCGCATCTTCCCTACAGTCCAAGAAGGATGCCTCAAAAGACTCTGTTACCGACATTCAATGTGTTGATACCTTTTTGTTCGAAGCCCATGGGTCCGCTATCCGTTGTCTTGCGCTTTCTCCACTGCCTAAGCCTACCGACAAGGGCGATGCACAGAAGATCATTCTGGCCAGTGGCTCCACTGATGAGCGTATCAATCTGTACTCGATATCCGCTGCCCCGCCCGCCGTGAACGATGATTACCCCTCCGTGCCGACCCTAGCCGGAAACAAAATTCTCGAAAATCCAAGAAACCGCGAACTGGGATCCTTGTTGCACCATACCGCCAGCATCTCCGCCTTGAGCTTCCCCTCCCGAAGCAAGTTACTCGCCGCTGGCGAGGATAACAGTATCTCGGTATCAAAAACTCGTGATTGGACTGTCGTTTCGACCATTAAAGCGCCACGCCCTAAGGTTTATGGCCGGCCCAGTGGTGACACAGCGCCAGAGGGCGCCGCTCCAGCCGGAGTGAATCACTTTGCTGTGCATCCTAGCATGAAGTTGATGCTGAGTGTTGGCAAGGGAGAGAAGTGTATGCGACTCTGGAATCTGGTGACCGGTAGAAAGGCCGGCGTGCTGAATTTTGATCGGGAGTTACTACAGAGTGTGAAGGAGGGCAAGTACAGCAAAGGAGAGGGACAGCGCATCGCCTGGAACGCCGCTGGTGAGGAATTCGCGGTGGCTTTCGAATGGGGTGCGGTGGTATTTGGAATTGATTCAACTCCTAAATGCCGAGTGGTTCCCAGTCCACGAAGCAAAATTCACCAGATGAAGTATGTTCCACGGCCCACAAAGGGTGATGAGAAAGATGACTTGCTGGCCATTTCCACTGAGGACGGTCGTGTCATTTTCTATTCGACTCAAGAACTGCAGGAGGTAGAGGAAGACGCTGACTCGACCATTCCCCACGCGACTCCGGTTGCTCAGATTGGTGGAAAGCAAGCTGGTTTCCCAGGACGCATCAAGGATTTCGAGGTCTTGAGTCTGGAGGACCAAGCGAAGGACCTTCGTGACGGTGTTCTGGTTGTCGCCGGTAACAGCGATGGTGTGGTCCGTGTCTGGAGAGCTACCAGCAAAGATCTTACTCTTTCCAAGAAGTCTAAGGGCTCCAAGGAGGCTCAAGAGGGCATTCCCCAGGTTGGCAGTGTATTGAGCACCTATGAGACTGGAAACCGCATCACCTGTCTGGCCGCCTTTGTGATGCTACCGGCGGAAGATCCAGATACTCTGATTGACTCTGAGGATGACGATGATGAGGAACTTGAGTCGAGTGATGAGAGTGATGACGAGTAAATGGTCGTGTCCATGTTTGCCCTTTATACCCACTGTACTGTTAGACCAATATATATCTTAAGGACAAATCAAAAGTTTTGCACTCAGTTTGGATGTTATGCATCTCTAGTGTGTATATACAGTATACAGTAGTTCATTTATACCTACCTACAACAACGTTAAAATGGACAAGTTTAGGGTCCTGATCACTTATACTTAAAAAACTTTATACTAGCGGACCTATAGGTTAATTCGGGATGTGCTGTACTTGAGGTGCGGCTTTCACCGACCAAGAGTTTTCTCTGTGCGAATGACTCATGAAAGCCATCCACCGATTCTACATGGTCAGAAAATCCAACAAGTAATTCCAATCACAATATCTCACTCCAAATATTATTCAAATTGATAGCTTTAAGCTTCGCTGTATAGAAATAAATAATTGTAGGGGCGAGAGTTCAGTCACCGCCCGCTCGCTCTCCACTGCACAAACCCCCCACCATTACATTCTTCCATTATCATATCGCCCTGCAATTTTCATCCGGCTCTTCATCACTCCACTCTCCGCCACTCCCCACCACCTTCCACCCCCTTACCATTCGCTCCGAGACGGAAAAGACCGTTGTCAGATATCTGCGACTCGAAAAATCTGCAAATATGGCCACGAATGGAGATTTCTCCGACGAGAGCCAGCCCGGCTCGCCCATCTTGGACGGCAACAATGCCCAAGACTTCGACGACCAAGAGCCCCTCGAGAAGCCCGTCAAGTCTTCTATGAAGAAGACCGAGGCTGTGCCCCAGAAGCAGCGCCCTGAGCTGCCAGAGCAGCCCGAACCCAGCGCCCTGGACCTCTCAAAATTGACTCCTCTGTCGCCTGAGATCATTGCTCGCCAAGCCACCATCAACATTGGTACAATCGGCCACGTCGCTCACGGAAAGAGTACAGTTGTCAAGGCTCTGTCAACTGTGCAGACTGTCAGATTCAAGAACGAATTGGAGCGGAACATTACCATCAAGCTCGGTTACGCCAACGCCAAGGTCTACAAGTGTGACAACCCTGCTTGCCCCCGGCCGACTTGCTACAGGAGTTACGGTAGTGAGAAGGAGGTTGACCCGCCTTGTGAGCGTGAAGGATGTGAGGGACGTTACAGATTGGAGCGCCATGTGTCTTTCGTCGACTGCCCCGGTCACGATATTCTCATGTCTACCATGTTGTCTGGTGCCGCCGTCATGGACGCTGCTTTGCTTCTGATTGCCGGAAACGAAACCTGCCCCCAGCCGCAAACCTCCGAGCACTTGGCTGCTATTGAGATTATGAAGCTCAACCACATCGTTATTCTGCAGAACAAGGTCGATCTCATGCGTGAGGAGGGTGCTCTGCAACACTACCAGTCTATCCTGAAGTTCATTCGTGGTACCGTCGCCGATGGCTCACCTATTATTCCCATTTCTGCCCAGCTGAAGTACAACGTCGATGCCGTCTGCGAGGCCCTGATCTCCCGCATCCCCGTTCCCGTGCGCGACTTTACCGCTCAGCCTCACATGATGGTAAGAATCGGTTTCCTTACGGAGAGACTGCAGAGATGGCGTAACTAATGATTTTCCGCTATTCAGGTCATTCGTTCCTTCGACGTTAACAAGCCCGGTGCCGAGATCGATGAGCTCAAGGGAGGTGTTGCCGGTGGTTCGATCTTGAACGGAGTCATCAAGCTGCAAGACGAGATCGAAATCCGTCCTGGTCTCGTTACCAAGGATGCGGATGGAAAGGTTCAGTGCCGTCCCATCTACTCTCGCATCGAGTCTCTCTTCGCCGAGCAGAACCCCCTCAAGCTCGCCGTTCCCGGTGGTCTCATCGGTGTTGGAACTCTCATCGATCCCACTCTGTGCCGTGCTGATCGTCTCGTTGGTTTCGTCCTGGGTCACCGTGGCCAATTGCCTTCTATCTACACTGAGATCGAAGTCAACTACTTCTTGCTCCGTCGTTTGCTCGGTGTCAAGACCGCCGATGGCAAGCAGGTGAGTTTTGCCTTCCTCGAGCTTTTGATAAGAAGCACGTTTTTACTAACAATTTCCACAGGCCAAGGTTGCCAAGCTCGCCAAGAACGAGGTTCTGATGGTCAACATTGGTTCTTCGGCCGCTGGAGCTCGGTAAGCCACGCTCAAGACATGAAACATGACTATCAAGATCAGTAGTAAACTAACTTTTCTTTTCTAGTGTCCTCGGTGTCAAGGCCGATGCCGCCAAGCTTGCCCTGACTAGCCCTGCATGCACAGAAATCGGCGAGAAGATCGCCATCAGCCGAAGAATCGACAAGCACTGGCGTCTGATTGGATGGGCTAACATCGTTGCGTAAGTAATGACCGAATATCGCCTTCCTGGGGACCGTGGACTAACCCTCAATATAGTGGTAACATCCTGGAGCCCGTTCAGCAGTAAAGCTGTGCATTGCAAAGGGCGTCCAGTCCTTAGGAGATCAGCAGGTATAGGAGTTTAGTCGTCGTATCAATGAAAATGCGCGAAGGAAGCTTTGCATCACTCTTGCGGGCCAAACTCTGACCTGCCGGGTCCTAGGCTTACGATTCGCGATGTGTTTCATCACAGAAAAGTTTTTACGGTCACGACGAGTCGGAAAAGTGAAAGTATGACATTTACAGATATCCCCGGCTTAAATAGAGAGGAGGTTTTCATAACCCTGCCCCGTCTCCCTGGTCCAGTACTCGCCCCCACCCTGTTTTGAGATGCCCTGAGTGTCTATCAGGCAGCTGGGGCGGTTCTGCATTAGAGAATGTACGGAGGGAGGATACGAGTCACGATAAAGAGAAGAGGTGCTTCTTTTTCTTGTGTTCTAGGGAGTTGTGCTTGAAGAGGTTTTTTTTTTTTGTTTCATCGATTTTGCGTCTGCATGGACAAGCCCTATGTAAATTGCTATAGGTTATGGTCGAAAATGTAGAAGGAAAAGAGTACTTATCTGTTCAAGCTTGAACCATTTCTGACAAAAATAATTTTAACAGTGTAAAGAACTTCTGGAAGAACGGAGAGATCTTTGGAGTGATCACGGATTGTTCTTTTATAGTTATTGACGTAAAGCACAGGGATTGTCCCTGCATTGTTGATTGCGGCCCCATGTCGATCCGACTTCTGACTAAGGCAGCCCCGACAATAACACCTGTAGCTTTCTTTGACCCTCCTTTCTCTTTAACACACGCGTCTGCACCATGTGGATTCTTGAGGTAGGTTTCTAACGGAAGCGGATGTCCTTCATCTTCCCCTATTCGTCTCATCTGCTCGGGAAATTATTTGCTGACGGATTTGTTAGCAACTCGCGCGTATCCTCGACAGGCCGCTCTTCCCATGGAAGAACGTCCTTGTGGGATTCTCCCTGGGTCAGTTCCTCCTTGAAGGTGTTCTGTCCTTCCGTCAGTACAAGGTTCTGCAGCAGAAGACTCCCCCCAAGGTTCTCGCGGGTGAGGTCTCTCAAAAGGTCTATGACCAAAGTCAGGTATGGGATTGTGCAACGCCGAAGCATGAACAGACCAGCTTACATGAGGTTATTTTAATCTAGGCATACGGTCGCGCCAAGTCCAAGTTCGGTTTTATCTCAGGTCTCTACGGTCAAATTCAGAATATCGCTTTCGTCTACGGTGATGTGCTCCCTAAGCTCTGGAGTCTCAGCGGCTTCATCCTGGCACGGTACCTCCCCGGTCAATTCCAGGGCGAGATTACTCAAACATTACTTTTCATATTCGGTTTCAACATCATCTCTACTGTCCTGTCGCTTCCTACCTCTTACTACAACACCTTTGTGCTCGAGGAGAAATTCGGTTTCAACAAGCAGACACTTGGCCTGTGGGTGACGGATATGCTTAAGGGCCAGATGCTAGGCATTGTCCTTGGAACTCCCATCATCAGCGCTATCCTCAAGATCGTCCAGAACACCGGCAACTCGTTCTTCTACTACCTGTGGCTCTTCGGAGTCTTTGTTCAGGTCTTCGCGATCACCATCTACCCCATTGTCATCCTGCCCCTCTTCAACAAGCTGTCCCCTCTGGAGCCCGGTACCATCAAGACTGGCGTCGAGAACCTGGCCAAGAAGCTGAAGTTCCCTCTTTCTGAGCTGCATGTCATTGACGGTAGCAAGCGCAGCGCCCACAGCAATGCCTACTTCTACGGTCTCCCCTGGAAGAAGCACATTGTGATCTACGACACCCTGCTTGAGAAGAGTGAGCCGGAAGAGGTTGTCGCTGTTCTGAGCCACGAGCTTGGCCACTGGAGTCTGAGCCACACCACCAAGCTTTTCGGCATTGCGCAGTTCCACATGTTCTACATCTTCGCGCTATTCTCTGTCTTCGTCAACAACAAGTCTCTGTACCAGTCCTTCGGCTTCGTCAAGGAGCAGCCTATCATGATCGGTTTCCTTCTATTCTCGGATGCTCTGGCCCCCATGGATGCTGTTGTGAAGCTCCTGATGAACATTCTGAGCCGAAAGTTCGAGTTTGAAGCTGGTATGTCGCTCTCTAACCACTCTATAGCATATTGCGTCGATACTAATTCTATGGCAGACGAGTTCGCCCAGGGTCTTGGATTCTCCAATGAGCTTGCCTCTTCGCTCCTCAAGCTGCAGATCCAAAATCTGAGCACCATGGACGCCGACTGGATGTATGCTAGCTACCACTACTCGCACCCCATCCTTACTGAGCGTCTTGCCGCGCTTGGCTGGAAGGGTGGCAAGGTCACTGATCTCAAGGCCGAGGACAGTGAGAAGCCTGTCAAGGCTGCTGACCGTGAGCTGTAGAAAGCCAGGGCCCAGTTTTCCATATCATGTGGCATGTTGCTAATTCTAACCATTTCCCAATTTTTCGATGCAATTTTCTGAATATTTATGCCAATGCGGTGGAGATATAGAGGGTTTTAAGACCAGAAAATAAAATGTGCAATGATATGCGTTTCCTGAATGCTTGAGTTAGATACAAAGTCAAATGTAGAGCGTGCTTAGACCCCGGAAGAAAAAAAAAAAAAAAAAAAAAAAAAAAAGAGAAAAAGGGAAGTATTAGCCATTGATACAAGATAGCACCAATTTATCGACAACTACTCTGCTGGCGCAGTGGTTTATCTGTCAGTGCCATGGACATGACCAACACTTGGAAGGACGCTTGGTATCTAAGGTAAATCATGCTCCTTGATCCCATATCATGAAGTCTATATTGGTATTTATAAAGCCACTTTTAATCCAGACATGGAATGCGAGACTCGCAGATCCAAATCCAGAATACTATATATACCAGAAACATTGAAAAGAACTCCGACCCAATGCGACAACGCCTGACAGCTGAAGAAATCAACGATAAACCCCGTAAACGCAGATTACTCCTCATTCCCCTTTTGCGCCTTTGCCTTCTTCTCCGCATTCCGTCTCTCCTTCTTCAATCTCTTCCTCTCCTCCTTATCGATAGTCGCCTGTTCACCCTCCTGCTCTTGATAAGCCTCCGCCTCCATCTCAAAAGCGGGCTCTGTCATCTCCAAATCATCTCCGTTCTCAACACCCTCTTCGCCCTTTGCACCCGGAAGTCCAGCATCCAGGTACTCCTCGCCGGGGTTCTGCTTAGCGAAAGTAAGATCCTGACCAAGGACTTCGCCCGCAAGACCGGCCTGCACGCGCTTGAGGTTGTGGAGAATCAGGTTCGGCGCGGCCGCGGTTGTGCGCGAGACGGGACCGTGCTCGCTGATGTTGGCGTTTGGTTGCAGGGCTGGGTCTGTTGCTGCGCGAGTGAGGTATGCAGCGAGGAAGTCGTGTGCAGCAGATTGGCTAATGCTCTGCGTGCTGTGGATGGTGGTTGGTGGAAGGGAGGTGGGACCTGGGTTGTTCATTTTGACGAATTGAGTGGATTTTGTGGCGCCTAGGTATTTGACAGTGGAATTTCGTGGTATTGGGTGTGCCTTGTTGCATATATGAAGGCTAGTGGTGTGTTGGAGGATCAGAGCTCTATACTTTTTTTTTCTTGATCGTTAATCGCGGAAAAGGATTTTGGTGGCACTAGTCCCGAACGGGTATGTCTAGAGTCTCCAATTCCTTATTATTGTTTATACACCCACCAATTCTTATAATAAAAAGACTTCAAAGAGATATGATTGTACATGGTGCCTTTAAAAATCTCATTGTTTATTCAAACCTCCCTTTAATCCAATTTTCTACTCGGTTTGCTCCTATTGTCTCTCCTAGGCGGGTCCGTGCCTGCGGCTCCGCGCTTAATTTTCTTCGACTTCCGAACATCGCGCCAGCATCAAGCAAGACCTAGAACATCCTCCCGACCACACCTTCCCACCGAAGTCACAGACCAGAACCTCGACTCCGGCCTCCCACCATGTTCTGTCTCCGTTCAAGGGCCGTGCCCTCCCTCCGGGCCCCCGTGTCCAGCACAATGAACAGGTAACGCAAACCCGAAACGAATCCAAGCCGACAGCAACACCACTCTACGCCCCTCAATTCGTCCCAAAAACCGACTTGAGCTACACGATTACGGAAAATGATTTATATGACTAACACATGTTCTTGGTACCTATCCAGAATCTCCCAATTCACACAACAACCAACATCCAGATCATTCTCCTCCCTCCTCACCACCCCAACCCGCCACTTCCAACCAATGCAGCGCTCGTTCCCGACTATGCCTGCCACTCCCACTACAACCATGACCACTGCCACTCCTTCAATTACCTCCATTCTGGCCCAGCAGACCCTCGGTCAGAGCCAGACCCGCTCTTTCTCCGCATCTGCCTCCCTCGGCGTGCGTCGCGTGACTTTCCGGCCGTCGCGACGTGTCCAGAAGCGGCGTCATGGGTTCCTGTCGCGGAATAAGACACAGAAGGGTCGTCAGACTATTAATCATCGCCGTTTGAAGGGACGGAAGAATGTCAGTTGGTAGAGTTCTGTTTTGGACGTTGCGTTTATACCGGACAAGATCTGGAGTCATTGGAGCCGGCTACATACTGGGTATCCAGGTCATTGAGATAGATGGGTTGGCAGAAGTCCTTGGGACTGAATTAGGTCGGATCTGACCTCCAATTGTATCATAAGTACTTTTTCAATCTTCCCTCCTAGTTATAGGTTGTGGGAGAGTATATTTCTGTTCAATTAAGCAGTTGATTCTTGATTCGGGTTTGCTTATGTGCGTATTTCAACTTGCTTTTCACTGGCTATTGATGTATGGTCATGGTGCACAGCAAGAATTCATCACTATCTCTACGGACTTAGAGATTGAGAAGGCCGAACCAACATGAGCAAACGGTTGGCATTGTTTGACTGTTGTTGCAGGGATCCAAAAATTGCTCTACGATGACCTATGTAGGTTATTTGGAAATTTGAGGTAGCAAGAATGCGTTGCAATTGTATGTCTTCTAAGGTGTCTATGCGGCCTTAGGATCTACCTGCTCATGGAAAGCGTTCATTCATCATCCTCGTCACTCTCCTCTTCGGATCCGGACTCGTCATCCTCGTCATCCTCGTCATCGTCATCGTCATCGTCATCATCTTCATCTTCCTCCTCAGCACCAAGCTTGAAGCCATAGTCATCCTCGAATTCCTTCAGAGGCTGGACTGTGGGCGTGAAACCGACAGACTCGAAGCCTGATTTAATAGGCTAGTATAGAAGTCAGTAAAGAAGATTAATAATACGGGAGAAGCAAAGCTTACCTCTTCAAGAACAGTACCGCAAGTAATAACCAGATTAGCCTTTTTGGGATCAAATAGCGGCAGGATGATGTCCCGGAGAGCATCCTTGACCTCGTCGACGCTGATATCGCGCACCTTCTTGAGCATCTTTTCCTTGTAGTCCAGAGGCAGGTTGCGCACGACCTGACGGATGAAACTGCCCTGAGCGGCGCTGGCAGCGGTCATCTGCTCGTTGGCGAAGCTGACGACAATGCTGCTGATAGCACCTTCCAGCATCAACGGATCAAAGGGTGACGCGCCAGACAGATGGTCCTCGACAATCTGCTTGCTGGACTCGAATGCCTTGTGTGCGTTGGGAGAGCGGTACACATCGAAGTTGACGAAGCCGGTATCGATGTTGTGGGCGAAGTTGGTGCCGTAGGCAAGGCCCTTGCCGCGGACAGCGACCCAAAGGGGACCCTCGACAGCGTTCATGTATGCGGTGGCAACCAGCAGAGAAGGGAGCTTGGGGTGATCATAAGAATCAAGACCACGGGCGGTAGCGTAGGCGAATGACGAGTCGACGGTGGGCATGGGGACGATAAAGCACTTGCCACCAAGTGTCTTTCCGGCATCGCTCAGCAATTCGCGGCGGTTGGTGATAGGCTTGAGTTCGGTGCTGGTTCCCAGGCGCTCGGCGAATGGCTTCCAAGCGGAGACGGGGTTGGTGAGCTTCTCTAGGTCGGCAATAACGACAACGCGGACGTTCTCGGGCTGGAACAGAGCCTTGCGGACCTCCTCCATGCGGCTCACGATCTCCTCGGGCTTATCAGCAAGCAACTTCTTAACGCGCTTTAGGTAGCGGGCCTTGACCAATGTAGATCGAGCGCGGGTGATGGATTCCTCCGCATAATGAACCATCACATGCACCGCAGCGAGCATGTCATCACCGCTGCGCTTGGAGTCGGGCACGTCAGCGAGAAGTCGGGAGGTAATGGCCCGCAATCTCTCGACGTCAAAGATGGTGTTCCAGGACAACTCCTGGAGCCAGGCGATGGCAGTTTCATACTTCTCAAGTTCGACCTGGAAAGAAACGCGCAGCATCTCAGAATTTCCAAGGGCCCGGGCGTTTTCCATTGAATAGCCGACAGTGTCCTTCTCCAATTCGACAACCACCTGCTCGAAGTCGATGGTCTGGCCGTTACGTTGAAGAGGAATGTTAAAGAAAGCCTCGGTGAAGATGGAGAGCAAGGGACGCAGTTGGATAGGGACGGATTGTGCGGAAAGGAGAACAGACAGCTGCACGAAGCTGCTGGGGATATGTTCGAAGTGCATATAAAGGGGGAGACCCGCCTTGTTGGCATCAATATCGATGACCTTCTGAAGGGCATTCTCAGGGCGTCCAGCCTTCAGGGCAGCACCTGACCGAGCGGTGACAGTATCCATGAAGTGGATAGACTCGGTGGAAGGAATCTCAAAGTCGGCCAGCATTTTCGTGGGGATTTCCCTGTCGTTCTCTGCTTTGGCCTTTTCGAGCTTGTCTGCGAGCTCTTTCAGCCCTTTCTCGCCAAGGCGCTCTTTCTGGGCAGCGACTCGTGCCTCTTCATCGTTCTTGAATTTATCAGACAGCTTTTGAGATGGAACGCCCAAGATGGTAACGTGGTTTGCGTCCGAAATCCATTTCTTGATGAAGCCACGCCACTCATCTTGCGACCACTTCTCGAGCACGTCGTATTCCTTCAAGGATGCCACATCTCGCATGGTCGAACCATCTCGCTTTCCGAATAAGAAGTCGGTGATAACGTACTCTGCAAAAGACGACGCAGAGCTCTCGGTGGCAAACTTCCAGGTACGGCGCTGGCGGTCAATGCATTCCTTCAAGTATTTCATGTCAAGATCCTTGTCCATTGCCTCTTTCAGAATCTCAAAGAATCGCTTCTCTACCTGTTCGAGCTTCTCAGTCTCAACGCTGGTCATAGTGAAGCGAATTTCAATGCTGGGGTGCTCCTCCGTTGCGTAGTAGACAGCACTGGCAAGCTGCTCTTTCTCGACGATTGCGTTTTCCAACAAGGAGGCAGACGATCCAGCCAGGTAGAGAAGGGCCACATTAAGAGCACCAGATTGAACTGAGTCATTGCAATCCGGTCCCAAGAATCGAATTTCGATTTCACCAAAAGATTCGTCTTCTTCGGGAAATTCGACTCTCTGGATGACAGACTTCTCCAAAGCCGGGGTCTGGTTGGAGTCCACCCAGGGTCTCGTGAAAGGAGCAGTAGGGCTCGGGATCACGTCCAAGATGGTATCTTCAAATTTGTCCAAAATGTCCAGCATGTTCTTATGGTCTACTTCACCAGTGATCACCAAGCAAAGGTTCTTAGGCTGGTACATCTCACGGTGGAATTCCCGAATTCGCTCGGCACTCAAGACACGAAGCTGCTCCATCATACCGCCGGTTTCATACCGGAATCCAATACCAGGGGGATATGTCAACCGTTTGGCCGCCAGGTCGATCAGCTCGGCCGCGTTGTTCTGAACACCCTGCATCTCTGAGTAAACCACACCAGCATCGTTTCCGGCACCATCGACGTGGTGTACTTCAGTGTAGCAGCCCTCGTCAGTTAGGGTCGGAGCAATGACATGCTCCAGGTAGACGGGTAGGATCCGCGCAAAGCCCTCCCAACCTGCAGTGTCGAGAGTATACGCTGTGTGATCAGTGGCTGTCCAGGCATTGGTGCTGGAGTATACACGGGTCGCTAATTTGTCCAGGAAACCCTTGTAGCGGAAGTTGCGGGATCCCATAAAGCAGAGATGTTCCAGAGTGTGAGGGGCGCCCGAGTCATCGTGGATCTCGGTAGCAAGCACAAAGTAACCGTTCACTTTGGGGCCTTTCTGGTCGATCACGACCACTCTCATGCCAGTTCGTTGGGACTCATATTCTGCGAACTCGCTCGGCGAGTAGTCAGGTTTGAACTGCTGGAGCAGTTTGAAGTGAGACATGTTGACCAATGGGGCTAGCCCAGTGCAAATATGTCGTCGAAAACTTGTCAATCTAGCTTTTCGTTAGCAAAATTTTATCGACACAGGTCAGGTATGGATCCCTGAAGCGGCGGTGACTATTGTCCCACCACAGCCCATTACCATCGTCCCCACCGCGGGGTGTTTTTGGGACGAAAGAGCTCCAGAGTAGCTATGACAAGGAGGGTTGGAACCGCATGCACCAAGTCCACTGCAGAAAATTGCCTGCTGGGAGTAACGCAACGAGCCAGAAGCACACTGGCCAGCGAGGTCCGCGAACACACATTCTTAAGAGCCCTCTCCGGCGGCGGGATGTGTGACATGGGCGGGGCAGACAAAAATGAAGGGCTAGGGTGATAGTAAAAGATTCGAGAAATAACTCACAGGGATCGAGTAGTTTGCACCCGACTCAATCCACGCAGGCACAACCAAGACACGTTGGGTTTGAAGCTTGGTTTCCGAGTGCTGGAGGGAAGTTTGGGTCCCGTTCCTTACAAAGCGACGGGCAGTCTGGTGCATATATACCAGGAGTTATTTTATCGGCACCCAGTCATTACTGGCGAATCAGCTTGGCAAATTTGGATTATTATGGAGATTTGTGATGATCTTGGGAAAATCTGGTCTGAGTCTCTGCTTTTTCAGTCTTTTAGTCTTTTGGTTCTCTTCTCCAACGCAGAGACGCAGCTAGCTACGTGGGGCGGTGACGCCCAAAGTCACGCGGTTGTTGACAGCTCGCCGCTTCTCTTGATTTGACCTCAGCAAGTACGAAGGTACGAACTCTCTTTGCGTTTCCGCCAATCCTTTCATAGTTCAGCAGTATGCCGCATGCCTCCGAGGGTGAGATATGCCAGGCGGTCCTAGGATTCGTCACTGAAGGCACCTACCCTGAGGAGAAGGTGGTGGCCGCCAAGTTCCCGGCCGTAGCTCTGGCGAAGGAGTTGGAGCTCATTTCACAAGCCCGAGAGCAAGTAGAGGTGAGTGATCGTAAACGAATACTATTGTGGAATATACTAACAAGAACCAATTAAATAGAACGAAATCAGCTCCCTCAGCCGTGAGAACACCTTCGATGCCGACGATTGGATCGTCCAAGCACAGCAGCTGCACGCGGATATCGAGCGCTCGAGAGTCACCGCGCGTGAAATCGTCTCTCAACATGAAAAAACTAGCCCGCTCCGAGAAAAAGTGGAGGACGCCAGCGCGAAAGTAGCTTTGATCGAGACGGAGATCGCCTTCAATCAGGCCGTTGCGGAAACCCTGGAGGAAGTGCAGCGACTATGCCAGCAGTTAGAGTCAGGACGTACAACTTTGGGGACTGGTCACATAACTGCCGCCATTGAACAGCTGGAGTCCACAAAGACTGCCATCGAAACAGATACTCCGTTTTCAAACACCAATGTGATGGGCATACTTTCCGGTGAGGTAGCACGACTGCGGGGGGAAATTGAGGACGCATTACGTTTGCGCTGGAGCGACCAAGTGACGATTGATCGCTCAAAGGGCGAATTCCGCATCACCGATGACACGGATTCCTTGGAAGAGACTATTGCGTCACTCTCACGACTGGGCATCTTCTCATCTGCCAACGAGAGATTCCAGAATGACCTTACTGCGACAGTCATCGACCCGATTTTGCTGCCGCGTGTAGACGGTAGTAGTCGCGCTGTCGAAGTGACAGAAACAGGTGTCCGCATCGACTCTACATCTTCTAGGACAACTGTTGTAGAAACACTCAGTCGCATTACGGATGTTCTTAACTACCTAAGGCAAAAACTTCCATCGTCAATGTTGATTACCCTTCCTCAGTCCTTGATACCTGCTGTCGCTTCAAAGACGATAGCAGGATGGTTGTCTTCTGCAATCCCAACCACTCTGGATGGCCTGGAAGACTTTGAAAACACATTGGATTGTGTTCTGCATTTTACCAAAACAATCCAGTCCTGGGAGTGGACTGGTCAGGAAGAGCTAGTGTCTTGGGTGAATCAAGCCCCTCGGCTATGGTTGACTCGGCGCCGGGTTGATTCACTTGATAGCGTGCGGAAAGCAATTGCTGCTAGCAAGGGTACAACCAAGCAAGTTGAAAGAATCGAAAAGGAGAAGGTTTCTCACGCGGATGAGGCTCCCCTGGAGAATGCCACAACCGATGATTGGGATGCGGACTGGGATGACGAGAAGGAGGAAGCCCCTACGGCCGCTCAGCCCGAAGAGGATGAAGAAGATGTCAGTGCATGGGGTCTTGACGAGGATGACAATGAGGTGCCAGCCAAGCCAGACGTGCCCGATGCACCTGAAGAGGATGATGCTGATGATGCCTGGGGCTGGGGCGATGACGACGAGGAGAAGGGCGACGAGAACGAGAAGCCTCCAGATGTCACAGAAAAGAAGCCCACTGGTGGAGAAAAACCTACTCAGTCTTCGAAGGAAGTCGTGCTTCGAGAAATTTATACGGTCACCGATATTCCCGATTCTATTATTGAAATCGTGCTCCAGCAGATTTTCGATTCCAGAGATATTACCCAACCTGCGTGAGTATTCGATGCTTCCAATTCGCTTGGCTCCGTTAAGCTAACGATCTTTAGGCATTCTAAATCTCGCGTGGCTTCATCTGGCGCTGGCCTACTTGCACTGCCTACCTTGATTCTGGCCATGTTCAAGGCCACCTCATCGGCCTTTTACTCACTGAAGCTTAGCTCGGGGCAGATGTATCTTTACAATGACAGCCTGTACCTGGCTGGTCGCGTTCGAGAGCTTATACAGGAGTACGAGCTTTCCAGGCTCAATCCTGATGTTGAAGCTTTGGAGAAGTTTGGTAAGATTGCTTACAGCAAGGAGATGCAAACCCAGAGCACCATTGTCAGCGACCTACTTGATGGTACTCAAGGATTTGGACAATGCTCCGATCAGCCCTACAAATCAGAGTGTGAAAATGCTGTCAGTGCAACGGCTGACCGGATTCGTGACGTCTACAAGGAATGGCAACCCATCTTATCCCATTCCGCACTGCTCCAATCTATTGGGTCTCTTTTGTCCACGGTGATTGGTAAGATTATTATGGATGTTGAGGATCTCGGTGACATCTCCGAAGACCAGTCCAAGCAATTGGTCTTGTTCTGCAATCAAATTTCCAAATTGGAAGATCTCTTCATGCCTGAAAATGCAGATGATTCAGAAGCCGTCCCTGTCACTGCAGTCTATGTTCCTAACTGGCTTCGATTTCAGTACCTGATCAACATTTTAGAGAGCTCGTTGGCAGACATCAAGTTCTTGTGGTTAGAAGGCGAACTGGGTCTAGAATTCTCCATGGACGAGGTGATTGACTTGATTGTCGCACTGTTTGCAGAGTCTGACTATCGCCGACGAGCTATCGCAGATATTCGACGAGCACCTCGGGGTTGAATTTTTACAAACTCATAGTCGATAGATAGTACAAATAGCACTGCATACTTCTCTGAATTTCTGGGCATGGTTCCAGTACTTTATCTGATCTCCGCACCTTGCGCTAATGTGCCGCACCGGCTACCGTAATTTTTTCTCACATTTCGCAGACTTGCTCAATTTGCGACAGCCACCAAATTAGAGTCCCCGACACCAATTCTGGACTAATATTTGCCCATCATGAGTGACGAACAAACCTCATCTGCCGCTGAGGCTACGCAGAGACAGGTCCGTGTGCAGCTTATGAGCAAGCAGGAGGATATTGCTCTGCCTGAGAACACTGGTCCCATTCTCGTTCCCACCGGTATGTATACACTGCGCCATTCTCATCAGGGGAAAGTTCAATCGGCTTGGAAAATACTCATACTCGATTTCCTACAGGCCTGCGTCGTTATGCGCTGTCCACACTGGTGAATAACCTTCTGTCGAGCGAGAAGCCCATCCCGTTCGAGTTTTTGATCAACGGCACATTCCTACGCACCTCCATTGATGAGTACCTGACTGCCAATGGCATCTCCTCCGAGACCACCCTCGAGATTGAATATGTCCGAGCTTTGATTCCCCCACTTCACATTGCGTCTTTTGAGCATGACGACTGGGTTAGCGCTACCGACGTGCTCTCCGAGGCCTCACCTGCTGCATCCTGGGCCTCGGGCGCCAAGTTCTCCAAGGGCCAGGAAAGGATTCTGTCTGGAAGCTACGATGGTTTGCTCCGGATATGGAACATGTCATCTGAGATCGTTGCGACCTCGATCGGCCCCAGCGACGGAGGACACACTTCATCCATCAAGGCCGCCAAATTTGTGTCACCAAACCAGATTGCTTCGGCCGGCCTCGACCGTACTGTTAGACTGTGGAAGTACACCGAAGATGCCAGTGACTTCACTGGCAAGATCACTCCTCAGTTGGAGCTATACGGACACAAGTCCGGCATTGAGTCATTGGCTGTGCACGCCTCGTCCAACCGTCTTCTGACCGGTTCCTCCGATAACAATGTTGGTTTCTGGTCTACAAAGAAGGCCGATGCCCCCGCCGCTCCCGAAAACCTGCTTCCATCCAGCAGTGCCCGTAATGTCAAGCGTCGCAAGCTTAATGCGACTGTCTCGGTCAGCACACCGCAGCGCGGACCTCTGGCTCTTATGTCAGGACACACAGGAACCGTTTCTGCCGCTATCTTCGACGCAAAGGATTCTACCGTTGGATACTCCGCTTCTTGGGACCACTCACTCCGCACCTGGGATCTGGTCACTGCTGCTTTGGTAGACACTCGCACTACCTCTCACTCGCTTCTTTCTCTCGAGCACCTCCCCGAGCACAACTTGCTCGCTGCTGGAACTGCCGCTCGCCACATCACCCTGATTGATCCTCGTGCTTCTGCCACCACTGTCGCGGCGATGACTCTTCGCGGCCACACTAATGCAGTTGTGAGCTTGGCTCGCGACCCGCACAGCGCATACGGTCTCATCAGTGGTAGCCACGACGGCACATGTCGCATCTGGGATATCCGGTCGACAAAGACCGATAAAGATGGTGTTGTGGGTGAGAGCGTTTACTCGATTACTCGCAAGAGCCTCGAGGAGGAGGGCAAGGCGGAGAGCAAGCGTGTCGGTGGTGAGGGAGTCAAGGTGTTCAGTGTCTGCTGGGACCCCACGGTAGGCATCGTCAGCGCGGGTGAGGATAAGCGTATTCAGATCAACCGCGGCGAGGGTGTTCTGTCCTCCCAGTAGATTGCACATATGGGTTTGGCGTTTTAGATGTGGTTTTGTCAGTTCAAAAGTTCTGTTCTAGTTTTGTTTTATCGAAGATTTCTAGCCATGCTCTTTCCACTCTATGAAAGTGGATAGGTAAATATCGAGTTCATCTACAAGACAGTATTATACTAAGTCTCTTTTCTTGGTTATAATAGGCTTAAGCCACTTCTAGAATTCACATAATGTATAATACACGGGTAAAAGGCGGAGGTATTCACAAACATGCTAGCGCCAGTATAAGAACAAAACGCCAATCCTATGCCTGTCGCAGAAGATGCGACCTTCACATAAAAAAAAAATAGGGGTGTGCCGGGATCCAGCACCCTAATCACCTTAACTTAGGGGGTCTCTCTAGGGCGTGCTCGGGGGTAATGTTGGGGATGCTGGGGGTCATGCAAGGGAGCCATCGGCTCTAAAGACGACGCTCCATGCGGTTCAACCGAACCGGAGTTTTAATCTAAATCACCGCATTAGCTCATATTCTCCATATACTAATTAAATGATCCCCAGCTCCGCAGCGCCCGGGATTCACAGGGAAGAAAAGACCTACCTGTGTGCGCGTCCGCTGTCCCCGCACAGGCAGACCCAGCGCATGGCGACGACCACGGTAGGTTCCGGTCTCTTTCAATCGCTTGATATCATTCAGCACCTCTCGGCGCAGATCGTTCTCAATCTTCATATCCGATAGCACGGCGGTTAAATCGAGGACCTGCTTGTTGGCCAGCTCGCCGACACGACAAGTAGGGTGGATGTTAAAGCGAGCGAGAAGCCGAGAAGACGTATTATCTCCAATTCCGAAAAAGGAGCCGAGACATTTCTGTTTGTTTATGTCAGTTCCTGTTCGTCTGTGCTGTGCGGTGGAGGTTGCTTACCTTTAGTAGGTTCCGCTCAGGGAAATTGACGCCTAGGATGAAGACCTACAGGATTATTGTTAGATTAGGGGTTGAATGGGATATTCGGACGAAAAAGGTGGTTTTACCATCTTAACGGTGCTAGATGGCTGTCAATTGGGATGTCCTTGCTGCAGCAGTTGCTTTGCGACGCCGGAGTAGATTAGATAGGATGATTGGCAACAATGTTTATCCGACGTGGGATGTACAAATATATATGAAGTGAGACAGCAAAGGTACTGAGTACGGCGGTAACGAATATTGGTATTTGGACTTAGGGTACCTTAGCTAACAACGGAGGTGTATAGATCTGCACGTGCACTACGTGTATATAGACATGTGTCATGGAGGTGACGGTAAAGTAAGCCGTATGCTACTTTAGATCTGAGCTAGCCAGTCACCATGCGAATCTCTCCTCTTAGTCAGAGAGTCCAGACCCCCTAATCAACTGGTCAATGAAAATCTTTAAGAAAATTTGAATTTTCCAATTGGATCGCTGTTACTGTATTGTAACCACACATGACCTCATAAATCCCCGCCGCTGTCCTGTAATTCAGTCCCTGATGACAATACCGAACATCACTACCTAAGGAGTACCTAAACACACAGGCCGCTTTTGGTGTGCGGGCCCTGTACCTTGAAAGTAGCTGATTTGCCTCCTTCCCACAGACGCAAAACCTGCCCTCACTTTCTTCTCTTCTAATCCATCCATCATCCCTTTTTTTTTCACTCCACTCATCCCCCTCTTTTTTTTTTCATTTCTTGGTGCTGTTAAAGTTCTTAGAAGTGGGAGATTTGCATTTTTTGTCTTTCTCTCTCTGTGTGTCTAAATCTCAGTCGTTTACACGATCTTTTTTTTTTCTTCCTACAACAGGGAAGGCAAAAAATAAAAAACTGAGAGCAACAGTTCTATCTTCTCCACCTCTCTCTCTCTCTCACTAAAGGTATAATATTTTTCCAGCTTTCGTTTTCCGCAATATTTACACGAGAAACCTTTTGGTGCAGCTTAAGAAAAAAGCTTTGCGCATACCTTTGCGTTTCCAACACTGCTCTACACCTCCGAGAAGAAAAAAACGACGTATACTGATTCGGAATCCTTTGCCTAATAGACTACCTTCAAAAAAACGCAAATATGGCCGACGGTCTCCAGATGGGAAACCTTTCCATTAACGAATCTCAGCACGCGCCCCAGGGAGCCAGCAACCCCCCTGGCCGCGCTGCCTACATCCCTCCCCACCTGCGCTCGCGAGGTGGTAACGCTCCTGCGGCCGACGCCGGTCCTGCTCCCGGCCCTGGCTTCGGTGGCCCTCGGTACGACCCCCAAATTACCTATAATCCCCTCTTCCATCCATCTAACCCAAGTTGCTTCTTTAGCAACGGTCCTCGTGGTGGTAACTGGGCTAACGCTAATGCTCCCGACTTCAGCCCTCGCGGCCCCGCAAACGGTAATCGCAGCTCGAACTCCAAAGGAGAAATCCAATCTTTCGATCCCCATGCTTACAGATATTCAGGACAAGGCTCGTACAGCGGCGGCGGTGGTAACTACAGCGGCGGCGGTGGTGGCAGCGCTCCCCGTGGTTCCGGAGATGGTCAGTGGCGCGATGGCAAGCACATCCCCGGTCCTGCCAATGCCCGTGTTGAGCGCGAGCTTTTCGGTGTTCCCAACGACCCCTCCAAGCAACAAACTGGAATCAACTTCTCCAACTACGATGATATCCCCGTTGAGGCTTCGGGTAACGATGTGCCTGAGCCCGTCAACACCTTCACCAACCCCCCTCTTGACGACCACCTCATCTCTAACATTAAGCTGGCTAGCTATGTCACTCCTACTCCTGTGCAGAAGTACTCTGTGCCCATTGTCATGAACGGCCGTGATTTGATGGCCTGTGCCCAGACCGGTTCCGGAAAGACTGGTGGTTTCTTGTTCCCCATCCTTTCCCAGGCCTTCCAGAACGGCCCCTCCGCGGTCCCTGCTCAGGCTTCTGGCCAGTTCAGCTACGGCCGCCAGCGCAAGGCCTACCCCACATCCCTCATCCTTGCTCCCACTCGTGAGCTGGTCTCTCAGATTTTCGATGAGGCCCGCAAGTTCGCCTACCGTTCGTGGGTCCGTCCCTGTGTCGTGTACGGTGGTGCCGATATTGGCTCCCAGCTGCGTCAGATCGAGCGTGGTTGCGATCTCCTCGTTGCCACCCCCGGTCGTCTGGTCGACTTGATCGAGCGTGGCCGTATCTCCCTCATCAACATCAAGTACCTTGTTCTTGACGAGGCTGACCGCATGTTGGACATGGGTTTCGAGCCCCAAATTCGTCGTATTGTCGAGGGTGAAGACATGCCCCGTGTTGAGGACCGCCAGACTCTCATGTTCTCGGCCACCTTCCCCCGTGACATCCAGATGCTTGCTCGTGACTTCCTGAAGGACTACATCTTCCTCTCGGTTGGTCGTGTTGGTTCCACCTCCGAGAACATTACCCAGAAGGTTGAGTACGTCGAGGATGCTGACAAGCGCTCCGTCCTGCTTGACATTCTCCACACCCACGGTACCAGCGGTCTTACCCTGATCTTCGTCGAGACTAAGCGCATGGCCGACTCTCTCTCCGACTTCCTTATCAACCAGCGCTTCCCTGCTACTGCCATTCACGGTGACCGCACCCAGCGCGAGCGTGAGCGTGCCCTGGAGATGTTCCGTAACGCTCGCTGCCCCATCCTGGTCGCTACTGCCGTTGCTGCCCGTGGTCTCGATATCCCCAACGTTACCCACGTCATCAACTACGATCTTCCCACCGACATTGACGACTACGTTCACCGTATCGGTCGTACCGGTCGTGCCGGTAACACCGGTATCGCCACTGCCTTCTTCAACCGTGGCAACCGTGGTGTCGTCCGTGACCTGCTTGACCTCTTGAAGGAGGCTCATCAGGAGGTTCCTGCTTTCCTTGAGAGCATTGCTCGTGAGGGCTCTGGCTTCGGCGGCCGTGGCGGCCGTGGTGGTGGCCGTGGTCGCGGCTCCTCCAACGCTACCCGTGACGTGCGTCGCTTCGGCGGTGGCATGGCCGGTGCTGGTCCTTCTGCCAACTTCAGCAGTGCCTACGGCGGCGGTGGTTCCTCCTACGGCGGCAGTGGTGGCTACGGCGGTGCTGCTCCCTCCTACGGCGGCAGCGGTGGTGGTGGTAGCTACGGCGGCGGTGCCTACGGCGGTGGTGGCGGCGGCGGCAGCTACGGCAACCCGTCTGGCCCTACCGGCCCCTCTTCCTGGTGGTAAATCTGTCGTGGTCTGATGACGAGGCCGTCGGGTCTGATTGATCCCCAGTTTCCTTATTTCTTTATTGTCTCTCGTTGACGGGTACGATCAGGAACGAACCCTGGGTTCTTTTCTTCTTAGCTGTTTCTCAGGGACGGCTTTGTCATGACTGCTACGACTCTCCTAATCGTGGCTTTAGATTTTTTTTTATGCCGACTCTTACCTATTATCTTGCCCATTTTCGTTCTTCATGTTTCGCTCATGCGTCTGCTATGTTTTACGGTTTTATTTTGTCTTGTATCCCTTATCTGCTTCCCATTTCTCCTGGGCTCTCAATCTGGCCTTGTTTAGACATGGGGCGCGTTCGAGCAGTTCTGATCCCCAATCTCCTTTGTTGCTCTGAGTCTGACCTTTGTTTGGAGCAACCGGTGGTCAGCATTGCATGAACATGATAGAATGCGTTGTCTTTTTTCTTGTCCGCTCTCATCAGATACCCCTTATGTTCGAACGTTCCCAATCGCGGGGACTACGTTCGAATGACGCGTTCGCGCCGAGCGAAGAGTTTCTTCCCTCACCTCTTCGAAAAAGTGCTTTTTCTTATATCGCATCACCTCGGCGCTGTTATGGCTGCATTTTCGGAATGTGCAGCATAGACGTCTGACAGCGTCGGTATCTTATGGCGGACAGTTCTTTGCGTATCTTTTTGCTCCTTCCGCGTCTTGTTCTGCGGTCACTTCCGTCTTTTCCAAAACTCAGAACCCGCGTTTCTCTTTCTCCGGGCTAATGGAATGGTTGTACACTTCATCGGGCTGGTTATTTGTGTTGTATCGGTGTCCGTGGCAGGTGAATTCCGCAAGGGAATTCTTTGCATTCTGTATGGCGTTCTGACCTGTCACTGTGCATGTCCTCTGGGGTCCGTGGAGGCTGACTTCCAAAACAAAATCTCTTGTTTTCCTTTCCTGCATCATTTTTCTCGGATCCGGGGATGGGACGCTGTCGGCGCTGAATGTGGTTCTCGCATGGTTTCAAGTTATGACGAAAAGCAGGGGGACCTTAGATCTCGATACTGCGAGAAGGAAAGCCCTCTTAGTTCAATGCTATTTGAAAAGTGTTTTGACGTTCAACTTTTGTAGTACTGTAGGCCTTGGCTGTATAGTAGGCGGTTATATTCCTATATTGGTGTGTCTTGGTGTTCCCCGGAATCCATTTATTTTCTAAAATGTAGCGACCACGAGATCAAACTAAAAATGAGGACAGTTGTATAAGCATAGAGTCTTGACATCTGAAAAATCGATGCTTTTGATCACAAAACTGGAAATCTCGGCATAGAAGGCATAATCCGTACACGGGCATGTTACGCGGATCCTGGATGCGGGTAGTTATCACACTTCACCACAAATGGATACTTCATTCGTCCCTTCTTCTTTCCTCCTATCCACACCTTCTTTACGCTTTTTCCTTTGTTCTTTATCCCTTTTCCTTCAATCCTATCTCCGTTCCCTCCCCGGATCTATCTCTTCATTAGCTCCGCATCTTCTTTAATCTACTCGCGCCTCCTAGGGGGGCCGACTATACCACAGGACCCTCGATCCTTCGGACCTAGGACAGTAAGCACAAGGCGCCCTCCTTGGTCGCAACCATCGCCTCAACATGGCCGACGTCGAAACCCCCACAATGGACGAATCCCTCGCGCCATCCGAGACTGCGGACGATCAGTCCCATGGTATAACCGCCAGCGCGACGGTCGGCACAAGACGCCAGGCGAATGGTACGATCGGCTCCGTGTACTCGGGCAATAAGATCCGACATCTGAAAAAGGAAGACGGTATCCCACTGTGGCGCAAAGATATCCAATACCAGTTCCTCAAGCTCGTCTTTGAAGATAAGACACCCGTGTTCACGCGGTACCCCGACGGCGAGAAGAACCTGGACTTTGCCGATATCTACATCGATGCCATGGCTAGGAGCAGCAAGACGAGCAAGATCCTCAAGGATAAGCTGCAGAATGACAAACCGGCAGCCATTAGCATGGCAATGGTCTGTTTGTTGGTCAATTTTGGTCGCATGAACACCACTCTCAACTGTAAGCTCTCACTCTGGAATATTGTTGCTTGGTCGCAAAACTGATAATTCCATCTCTTTTCTCTAGTCTTCCCCGAGATGCGTGCTCAGTTGCGAACTTATCACTCCATTCCTTCGCTGCAAGCTCATCAGGACACCAACGCCTACAAACAGCTGCAGGACGCTCCGCGCCTGAAGTCCATCCTGAAGGGCGCCTCGGAGGATGTTGATCAACCGAACTCTTTGGAAAAGATCAAGCGCATGGCCATACCCCGAACGAACCCCGTGAACCTCATCTTCGTTTTGGCCCAATTTGCACCCAGGGTGTCCGAGACGCATTTCTTCCCTCCACGTGACTTCTTCGATCTGGTGATGCGCTCCACGTTGAGCAGTAAAAGCCGAGCCAAAGCATTCTTGTGGCTGATGTGGTGGTACTTGGAAAGTGATTTCAGCCGCGAGGCTGCATTGAACAATCCATTTGGTCCCGGACTGGAAGGCGAAGGAGCCGAAGGCTTGCCTTTGAAAGTGCCCGTATTCGACAGCTTGACGGAAGAGCAAGCCAACGAGGAAAATGTAGATACACCAGAGGAGCTGGAATATGGAGAAACGAAGAGACTAGAGCGCAAACGTGAGTATTGTTTCTTCTGCGGTTTACTCGGATATACTGACACAATCCATAGGCATTCTTGAAGAAGATGAGCCTCTTCCCAGGGTTGTAAAGCGCCCCAAAAAAGGTATGTTACTTTGGTCACCCTTGTGCTACATTCAATGGTGGAGTTCTGACCATTTGTGACATCCACTCTACAGAGTACGGCTTCGATGAAGAATCCTTTGCGGGAGACTACTCTGGCTTAGGAGGCCGTAATTCGGCCATGTCTACACCCCTCCATCCATCTGCCAAGCGAAGCTTGGATGACGACGACGATGAACTAACACCAGGGTCATCTCGACCACGCAACAAACAAGTCAAACGAGAAACCATCGGCAGCCAAGCTTTGGGTCATCAGCGCCTCATCTTGAAGACTAGGATGGAACAGACACCCAACGCTTCCCCTGCCCCTTCAGGCTCTGGACTCATGGACCGCTTCATTCCTGAGCCTTTGCTAACTCAGTCCACCAGCCGCCGACCGCGTCCTTTGACGCAGCACCAGATTGCTGTGGAGCAGAACCGTCGACAGCGGATTGAGTACTTGCTTGCAAAACGGCGAAGTAATGCATATCGTGTGCTGAGTGCCAAGCGCAACAGCGAAATTCCATTTGCTCGATATGGCCGACTTCTCCAGAGCTTACCGGAAGGATACGATACAGAGGATGAAGAGGGTTCGTGGGGCAAGGGGGGTCTGCTTCCAAATCCCCAGGCTGAGGATGACTATGGCGAGTGCGCAAATTTCTTCCTCTCTGTTGTCCGCAAGGCCACTCGACGTCTTGATCGTTGGGACTATGAGGACGCCAATGGACCGAAGAAAGACCGCCAGAAGGAGCGTGAGGACCGACAGCGGACCAAGGCCGCTCTTGAGGCTGATCTCCGGGCTGCGAGCATTCGATCTCGTCCCCGTCCATCTCGTGGTGGTGCAGCCGCGAAGCGCAAGTCCACCGGTCCTACATCTACCCCCGGAACCGCCAAGAAGTCTGCTGTGCGTCCCAAGGGTATTAGCAGCGGCCTTGCCGGCGAGTATGCTGGTGGTGACGAGGAGGTGGATGGGGAACTGGACGACCTCGACCGTGAGTTGCTGGGAGAAGCCTCCGGCGAGGAGGATGGAGCGCAACGAATCGGCTCTCCCGCTGACGGAGATTCCTCGGATGACTCTGGAGATGATGATGATGCGGTTGATGGCGATGAGATCTCATCTGCTTATGATGGCCCCAATGGCTATGCACGACACCACAGCTCGTCCCCCGTTCCCGGGAATGGCGAACCTCGTGGGGACGCCATGGAAGAATAAGGAGGATGTGGATATCAATTTCATCTCTGTTATGACGTTTTAGTGTTTTCAATGTTTTGGGATTTACTTCGGGGTCAACTGTGATTATTCTGGTTAATATAGGGCTTGGTTTTGTGCTGTACTTGATCCCCTGCACTGTACACTTGGGCGAGAGAGCCCCAATACATCAAAAGGATTGTTACTCGTTTACTCTTCACATCATGTTTGCATAGTTCTGCCTCTAAAGGTGTTGTATAATAGAAGTTGCCAATTGCTACCTTCCCCCCCCCCGGATATAAATCATCGCAAGGATGAATGTAGCTACCTATGCTTCTTCATCACCTTTGTTCATTTTAGTAAAGAGGGCTATGACATCAAAGTATATAATGCGCTTAGTGTCGTATCATTTACTCATAGCCTCAACTATATCCGGGCAACGATCCTCGCGAGCTGGCCACTTCGCAATGTCTCTGATTGCAGGATCGTGGAACCTCAACGCGTCCACCGAGGAGGCCCTCCAAGTTAACCTTGGTGACTTATGAAGAATAAGGGGCACTAAGGAGTGGAACGGTTCAGTCCCGCCACGGTACCAAAATCATGACGACCAAGAAATGGTTAGAGTCCGGGGTAAACCGTCAGAATGATGTCTCCTTTGTAAGCTCAACAAGCCTTTTGCTGGGGTAAAGCAGACTGTGTACTACGATACACCCCTCCAGCGATTCGAGGAAATCGGCATTGTTGGATAACCGGGTGAATGGTGCCGGGATGTACGACTTCCGCGAGACCACCTGGGACCGCACGAAATCTGCTGCACAGCTTGGAATATCATATGACTACCTACGGAGGTGAGCAGTTCGGAATTTCAAGGTATTTTGGGGGAGATGATTGTCTCATGTGGGCCCCGTAGGTCAGGATGGGTCTCCAGCAGTTTGCAGAGGGAACTCGGTTTCTGGTGTCCATTTGAGCCCATGTTTATGGAGGAAGCAATTACTCTGCGAGCGCAATAGAAAACTTGAATCCCGTACGAAAAAATATCTTTGGGCCTTGAAAGGAAAACCCAAGGTAATCAAGCCGCTTCAAGCCCTTTCAGGTGTTACATACGTCGAACTGAGCTCCCTGGAGCAGAGCGGCCCCAGTGACGAAGAAAAAGTTTCACAGGGCTTGAAGAGCTTAATCAACAACCCGAAAGAGCAGCCCAGTGATCCACTGAGCCATCCTGAACGAAATTCCCTTATATGCTCTCTGGCGCTCCGATGTGTGCGGCATCTGGTTCTGCGGTGATTTAATCACCAAAACCATTGCCACATACCGCAAACAAGCCACAGCAGCCGAAAAGAGTCTCATCAAAAGTCCTGCGGCTGTTATGACATCTGTTTCTCTATTATCTCGAGATCTTGTTTAGCAAACTTTAGCCGCAAGGCTCGAAGCTGACCCCGGGGCCCTAATGAGAACAGAGTCCTCAATGCGATTAATAGAGATCTCTACGGAAAGCCTAGGAGTAATAATCAGACATGCCCTAAGCCTCCAAGGATTATAATTCCTAATGATCTCGCCCTCCGAGGTTCCGGTTCTGCTTGATTGAAATGGATAAAGATTAGGTGGGTATGGGTATAGAGGTGCACATTGAATATATATTTTCCACCTGGACCCGAGGTCGTGTTGTCCTCTGCCCAGGTGTATATATCCTGCTTATGTGCCTCTCCAGGACTCCACCTTGTATATATCCATATCCATAGATATGAGAATGTCAACGGATCAATCGATGCACCGACTTTCAACCTGGGCAATGAAGCTTGGATTTCTGCAACGGTCCAACCCGTTTTCCAGTTCTAATCAACAGCCAAGTGATACCTGGGTATCTCGCCACGTATGTATTGGCAACGGGAATGATCGCCCCGAGACTGTCAGCCCTGAGCCACAAGCCCCAGTATGACCTCAACTATCTCCAGCAGTTTTACCCACGCCCCACCATTGGTGGAGTGGCTGATGTAAGGAGATGTACGTCTGTGGTTCAAGTGCATAGTAGCGACGCCGGGGTTCGAGTGGCTTGAGTGGTATGGACTGTGTCGTATTGCAGCGGGCAACCCCATGTTTTACGACGCGCCCAGCATTGCATTGAGGGGTCTGTGTTGCCCGAGCCTGTATGACCTCGTAATAAAGCTCCGAGCTGTGGAGAGCTTGCCACACAACACATGTGATGGCCCCTCTTTTCAACATTCCCCTCTCTTTTGTACTCGTCTTCCCTTCGAAATCCTCTTTTCCCTTTCTCTTCAATTACACTTTGTGATATACTTGTATATCTCTTCACTGGAACCTTGGAACCAACGTCATTGACAATATCGCGGGAGCCGAACAGTGAAGTCCCCACTTCAAACCCAAAGCAAATCAGATCGAAGCTGCAAGCAAAGACCTGGCGGATATCAGCCAACGGCGTCTAGTGGATTCCTAAGGTTAAGGCTCAACGACTAAAAGGGTCCAAAGGCTCTCTGACGTATCCCAACATTTTGATCCGTTCACTTCTTTTATTTATTACACAGTCCCATTGTTCATTTACTCAAAAATTAAGATTATTCAATATTACTGAGTACTTTGGTAAGCAACTCAAGGGGGCAACTGGTCTCTGCGGTGGAGTCGCCATCGAGAAATTTCGCTAATAGTTCTTCAGACGTGTCTCACCACTCAATTTTCAGTCATTCCACCATCCCTGACGAATTCCCCATCTCAACGCTGGAAAGCTGCATACGGAATTCAAGTGCAACCTCTCCGACCTTCGGAGGCTCTGATACCACCGAACTTAAAACTTTACCAATCCACCCTTCCCCCGTTCGAACCATCTTCCGTCACACGAACACGAATTTAAACCACTCGTACACGATGGTGGACCAACCTCGCATTTTGCGGCCACGCCCTCGTCGCGCATTCGAAATACCTTCCAATGACTCCTCTGGACCCCCTACACCCGCCGAACCCTCCAACCCAGACCTACTGAACCCCCTCGGCGTCAACCCCAACTTCCAGGAGTCAGCTTCCACAAGCGTGAGTCGCACTGGCTCAATCCTGAACCTGACATCCTCGACCCTCTACGGTATCTACCAGCCCACCGCATTCGATAGTCTCCGCGATGAGTCCAGCCCCTGGGGCACGGAGGCCAATTCGCCTGCAGCAGAGTTCCCGCCAGAACCGTCACAGAGCGAAGCTTTGAAATCTGCCATTGAGCCTCGCCCATTTGCTTTGCGGCGCACACGCTCGCGACTCAGTCATGGAATGTTCCGGGGTGTCATCTTGCCGCAGGTGATGAGCAGTGCCTTGCTGTTTGGATTCGGCATTGTGTACGGGGTTATTACGGTGCATTTGCATGACAACCACTGGATTACACCTGTCAAGCTGGAGAACGTCCATTATTACGATTCGTGGCAGTACTTGGGTCTCTGGGGAATGGCGGGTATTGCGCTGGGCAATGTGCTCCCCTGGCTGGATAGCTGGCGGGATACCGAGTCAGTGCGCGAGGAGCAGTCGAAGCGCGCACGGAGTGTTGAGAGTGAGGATCGCACTCCTTCGTGGGTGGCTGTTGCTCGCAGTGTTGGTGCATTTGTTGGAATTGCTTTTGCCATGGTAAGTATCGTGCTACGTGACTCGTTTGTTTATATTGACGGATGTTGATATTTTTATTTTCTTTAAAATTTAGCGTCGCCTCCCCTGGGAATCTACGACCCAAGCTTCACTCACCCTCGCCCTCGCAAACCCTGTCTTGTGGTACTTGATTGATCGCACCCAGGCTGGTTTCTTACTGGCTACTACTGTCGGCATCGCTGGCATGAGCGTTGTCCTGGGCCTGAAGCCCGAACTCATCCCGGCATCCACTGGCCCATCGGTGGGCACTACTTTCCTCAACGGAACTGGATGGGAGAATTCATTGGGAGCAGGCATTACGCAAGAGAGCATTGCTGTCCGCACCTGGGTCGCTAGTGTGATTTTCTGCGCCTGCGTGTGTTTTGGCAACATTGGCCGCCAGCTCGCGATCGGAGCCACTGGCAGAGACGTCCTGAAGTCTTGAAGCGGGACAGGAAAACTTTGTTGACAGTTGATAGCTTTTCCATCCGCTGAACAAAGTCCTCTTACCTAAGGAAATACCTGCTATGTGAAAATGCTTATACAGAAAATTTCTTTCATATGGCACAGAGGCAAATAGAAATGTAATAGAAAATAGCCCGAATTATAATATTGATAATATATTCCACTCATACAACAATTATGCCAGCATTAAGACAGATATTTTACGACCTCAAAAGAGGTCAAGAGTGTTGAGAGATTTGTAGAGTCGATCATTGCAGTTCCTTCCATGAGACCCGTAGGTCAGGCAGGCACTGCACCCAAGATCAACACTGTGCGTACACTCGGTCTCCATTCTTTATACGATTTCCATACTTCATGAGACGAATCCTCGTAGGAACGCTTTTGAAAGAAGGTGATTTTTTTGCGTTGTTCATGAAGAAGAAAAGAAAAAGAAGAGGAAAGCGCGCGCGCAAAATTTGCTTTTGAGGTGCCCATGGCTCACGTGATCATATACCACAATGAGTCAGCGTCTTCTCTGATTGGCTTTCATCCAGTACTGCTCGTGGAGCTTTTATTGCGTATATTACGTATCTATACGGGCGTACTGTAATTCGCCGTCCGATTGCGGCCATGAAAAAAGACCCCGCGGCGGGACAAATTGTTTCTTTTTTCCACCCTCGTTCAAGCTGTTATATACCTGTACGCTTGGATTTAGGTACGTGGAAATACTTTTTCTTATAGATTGGACCGATTGGAAGCTTCATTGGAGTTTCATTTGTCTTATCTTGTGTTTGCTGACCTTTCTTTTCTAGTGTCGACATCATGTCTCAAAAGTCCGGTAGGCGCTTGGCCTTGATACATTCCCCGGATTGAGGGTCTAGTGGCTGATTTTTTAATTGCGCTTTGGTATAGCTATTATCTCCGTCTATGACAAGACTGGACTGCTTGACCTTGCCAAGGGTCTGAACCAGCAGAATGTCCGTCTTCTTGCGTCTGGCGGTACCGCTAAGATGATTCGTGAGGCCGGTTTCCCCGTTGAGTGAGTCCTTCCAGAGATGCTCGCAGATGGGCAATCAGTATAAATTGGATGGCTTCAATACTAACAAATCTTCTATAGGGACGTCTCTGCCATCACACACGCCCCCGAGATGCTCGGTGGCCGTGTTAAGACCCTCCACCCCGCTGTCCACGGTGGTATCCTTGCCCGTGACATCGAATCCGACGAGAAGGATCTCGCCGAGCAGAAGATCTCCAAGGTCGACTTCGTTGTGTGCAACCTGTACCCCTTCAAGGAGACCGTCGCCAAGGTTAACGTCACCATCGACGAGGCCGTTGAGGAGATTGATATCGGTGGTGTGACTCTGCTCCGTGCTGCGGCCAAGAACCACAAGCGCGTTACCATCCTGTCCGACCCCAAGGACTACTCCGAGTTCCTCCAGGAGCTCGCTGCCGGTCAGATCACCGAGAACAGCCGCAAGCAGTATGCTTTGAAGGCCTTCGAGCAGACTGCCGACTACGACACTGCCATCTCTGCCTTCTTCCGCAAGGAGTACGCCGGCAGCGGTTTGCAGCAGCTTTCTCTGCGCTACGGTACCAACCCCCACCAGAAGCCCGCCTCTGCTTTCATGCCCCAGGGCAAGTTGCCCTTCAAGGTGCTGAACGGTTCCCCCGGCTACGTCAACCTTTTGGATGCCCTCAACGCCTGGCCTCTGGTTAAGGAGCTGAAGCAGGCTCTCGGCTTCCCCGCCGCCGCTAGCTTCAAGCACGTTTCCCCCGCCGGTGCTGCCATCGGTGTCCCCCTTACCGAGAAGGAGCGCAAGGTCTACATGGTCGACGACATCAAGGACATCGAGACCTCCGGCCTTGCCCAGGCCTACGCCCGTGCCCGTGGTGCCGACCGCATGTCCAGCTTCGGTGACATCCTCGCCCTGAGCGACATCGTCGATACCCCCACCGCTAAGATCATCTCCCGTGAGGTGTCCGACGGTGTTATTGCCGCCGGCTACGAGCCCGAGGCCCTCGCCATCCTCTCCAAGAAGAAGGGTGGCAAGTACCTCGTCCTCCAGATGGATGAGAACTACACCCCCTCCCCCGAGGAGACCCGCACCCTGTACGGTGTCCAGCTGACCCAGCACCGCAACGACGTCGTCATCTCCCCTAGCAAGACCTTCAACAACATCATCACCCCCAAGGAGCTCAAGGCCCTTCCCGAGGCCGCTCTCCGTGACTTGACCGTCGCCACCATTGCCCTCAAGTACACCCAGTCGAATTCCGTCTGCTACGCCCTGAACGGCCAGATCATCGGTCTCGGTGCTGGCCAGCAGAGCCGTATCCACTGCACTCGTCTTGCCGGTGACAAGGCCGACAACTGGTGGATGCGCTTCCACGACCGTGTCATCGGTATCAAGTGGAAGCAGGGCACCAAGCGTGCCGATAAGAGCAACGCCATTGACCTGCTCTGCTCCGGCCAGACTCCCCGCAGTGAGGCCGAGACCATCGAGTACGAGCGTGTCTTCGAGGAGGTTCCCGCTCCCTTCACCCAGGAGGAGCGTGAGGCCTGGCTGCAGAAGCTGGGTGAGGTTGCCGTCTCTTCCGACGCTTTCGTAAGTTTTCACATTCCCACTATTCCTTTCCTCGATTCAACTTACTAACGACTTCATAGTTCCCCTTCATTGACAACGTCTTCCGCGCTGCCCGCTCCGGTGTCAAGTACATCGCCGCCCCCACTGGTAGCCAGAACGATACCCCCGTCTTCGAGACTGCCGAGAAGCTGGGCATTACCTTTGTTGAGCAGGGCGTCCGTCTGTTCCACCACTAGAGTGTTCTAGGATGGATAGAGGTGTCTGTACGGTATTTCGGGAGTTCAACACAAAAAGAGATATCTGTTATGATGATGATAGCTTTCTTGTTTATGATTAAAATTTACATATGTTCTATATACTTGTTGATTGTAATTGGATGTAGTAGTCTTCGGTAGATAGCCGCTTGTACGGACTAGCTTGAGAAATTAACTACGAACGTTCTCTTCCACAAAAAAGCGAATTAGATTATCGATATTATCGAATGCATTCATACTATCGTAGATCATAAATCATACAGATACCAAGACGAACCAGCATCAACAGCAACAGCAACAGCAAACACATACACAAAATCAGTATCATCACAAAGTGACAGTCCACTCAACAAGCCCATACCTCAAACAGCCCGAAACCATTTGAACTACTCCCAAATGAACCTCCCAACCCCAAGAGCCTGATTCCACGCAGTAGCAACATCCTCCGGTAAACCCTCCCAATCATTCGCATCCCCCGGCAACTCCTCCCTCTCCCTCTCACTCAACCCAAAGAACCACCCCTCCATCTTAACAAGCAACATCCTCGGCAATTCCATCAACATCCACCCACCAGGATCCTTATACGCACGGTTCACATGAACAAGTAGCGCCGCCGCCGGCTTCCCCCAAACATCTTCACCCGGATCCAGATGACAGTATTTCCGTTCAAGCATCATGTTTCCTTGACCAGGTGGTTGGCCATCTTGAAGTTCGGCTGCGGTGCGTAGGTCTAGGATTTTGTGCAGAGAGGCACGGCTGTCCCATGGTGGGTTTTGAGTTGCCCAGTTTATGTGGCGCTCTAGTTGCCATGTCACGAGTTTTTTGGGATCGCGGGTGTCCCAGTTTGGGGATACGAGGAGGGATGTGTATTCGTCTTCTTCGTCTTTGGCTTCGAGGTTGGCTTTGCCTTTTCCTTTGTCTTTGTCTTTTGCGTTGGTTGTGAGGGAAGTAGAGGCCGTGGCTGAGGCTAGGGCCGAGGTCGAGAAAGGTGAAGGTGGATTTGAAAGAAGTTGTTGTTCTGCCAGGGCAGAGATCTGGGTGTGTTTCAGGGCTATCCTCGTACGAAACTTGTTTATGCGTCTGTTTTTGTGGACCTTGTAGCGGTCGAGTTCTTGGGTTTCGCGGAGGATTTTGATGTCGAGGTTTTGGATTGCGATTTGGATTTTGTCGATTTCTTTTTCAACTGTTTCGTTTTGGAGGCTTGATTCCATTGCATCCATTGCGTACATGGTTATTGGTGATTTCTTGGTTGTGGATGGTGGGAGTGGTTGTTTGGTTGGAGATGGGTGGTTGATGCGAATGGTTTGTTGACGTCTTGAGGGGATGAGGTTTATATGGGCATTACGGTGTACTTATGTATGGAGATAATGTTATCTGGAGGGATTGTTATACATGGAGTTATCAAGTACCTGAATTGTACGTCGAACAATCTACGTTAGGTATCAAAACTAGGTTATACTGTCCTATTTTGAGGAAGTGGTGATATGCTTGATAATGCTTCTTGATCATTGAAATCGAGATAGATGTAACAATTAGAAGCGGCGATGGTCTATGAAAGGCTTCAGGTCCTTAGTCAGGGACATTTAGATACACCGACTGTAGACATATGCATTAAGTGCCTTGTGGTCTTTTGTGAGAAGGACTTGAGAATAGAAATCCGAGGCCGTTGCTTCCTGGAAGTTGAACAGTCGAGTATGTGGCTACTCCAAGATACTGAATACTTAACTGTAAAAAGATAAACAGCCTTGCCAGGAGTCGAACCAGGGGCCTGTCAATTATCTCCATACAAAATCAAGGCTCAATGGCACTTTTTCATGGCTTTGAGGTACTTCTCCAAACATCAGCAATGTCCTCAGCATGGGATCCCAAAAGCCTCATCAATCAACCTTGACACTTCCCCAATTTTAATCAATCACATCAAGCGCCGACAATAACAAGTTGATGTCATTTGGGAAGGATATTAACGCCCCCCTGTGTATGCCAGAAGCTACCCCAACTGCCCACTGCCCCTACAGTGGACGCGGACTCTGACCTTGTACGTCTCATCCTGCCTTTTGGCCTGGATCTTGAGTTGGCCTAGAGTTACAGCCGAGAGACGGTTACCCTGCAGTTTGAACCTGCCGACTAACCCGCTGGGCCATGGGAGACTTGGTTGATATCTTTTTTTTTTTTAAAGATAAACGAACAAACGTAACATCTCTTTCTCATTGCCTCTAAGTACCATTCCCTATGATACTATCCCCTTTCCTTCCCCTTTCCACCCCCCTTCCTTCCCCGTTTGTATTTTCCATGCCTTTACCCCCAACTCGCTTCTTCTAATCTTTGTCCGCCATGTCGACTTAATTGAAGTTATTCTTATTTCTTTTAATATCAGTTCTCGGGAATTCTGAAGTATTGTACATTATCCTCTATCCAAAATACACCACATTTCCATGAACCTTATTCTACTCCTTTCCCTCTCCAAACATCTTCATAATCTGCAATACACCATCTTCCTTATACATCACGTTCTCAAAATTCAAACTATCCAGAATACTCTCATACGCCCGAGGGCGCATGTCAGCTTCATAAGAGACAATGGCGCGTTCCAATGCCGCAGCATCGTCCTGTGCGTTATACCCGTCGCCTTTACCACCCAATTTAGTCATGATGTGCTCAAACAGCACCATGGCATCCATCATAGCATGATTTACACCCTCCCCATTCGGTGTTGTCACATGCGCCGCATCACCTAGTACCACAACCCCTGGCGTGCGAGTCCAGAACTTCTCTCCCATCTCTCCATGTCTCAATGCGCCAGGCAAGAAGAGATCCTTGTCGAGTCGATAAAGAGGCCAAGGACGCCAGGGTCCTTCGGCTTCCGCCACAAAGGCCTGAAGGTGCGGAGCCCAGTTCGCATAAAGCCTGTTCATCGTTTCCCGTGCCTTGGCCATATCGTTCACATCGGCCTCACCACCAGGTTGTGTGAATGTCTCGGGTGTCTCAACGCCCATGTACACGCGGTATGACCGGTCAGACATTTGCTGGACACACAATGCTAGACCAGCACCCATGGCAACCGAGTTCCCGGCGCCGACCATTTCCAGCGCAGCACCATATTGCGGGTTATCCTGCGATATCCGGCCCTCGATGAACATCTTGCCTGAGTACTGGGGCTTCGCAGGTGTGATCTATACCAACTCATTAGCACTGGAACCTTCGAGTTGACTGACATAAATTGTGAACAGAACAAACTCACCAACTGTCGCACCTTACTCCACGCCCCATCGGAACCAACGATAAGCCTGAACCCCGTCTCATTCGACCCGTCGTTGAAACGAAGCATCCAATCCGCTGCCGAAGCAGGGCCACCACCCTCAGATGACAGTCCACGCTCAACACTACCAAGCACCTTCCCCCATCTCACCCGATGCGCAGGAATAGAATCTAACAAAAGCTTCCGCAACTGCAACCGATCAATCTCGGGACGATCATTCCCCTCGCCAGCAGAGATACGGTGGTGACCCTGTGAATCCTGCATCAAGATCGTCGTAGCGTCCCGACGAGCCAGCTTTTCAAAATCAGACGATAGACCCGCAAGTTTGAGAGCTGCTTGTCCGCCTTCGACTGTAAGGTCTAGCGTTCCACCTTGGAAACGGGCTGTTGTTTCGGGGCCTTTATCGCGTTCGAAGACTGTATAGTCTATCCCGGCGCGTTCGAGGAGTCGTGCGAATGTTAGGCCGCAGGGTCCGCCACCTACAATAGCTATTGGGGCCGGTTTGGAGGGTGCCATTGTTGTGTGGAAAGTTCTTGATGGAGCTTTTTGGACGGAATGGAGGGTGCCGAGGAGGCGTCTGCTTGTTTGGTGCATACTTTCCTGGTGAAATTGAAACTTGGGAAGCTATACTTTTGTCCGCTCGTGATAGAGTCGGAAGACAAGTAGAGGAAAATGGATCTGGGGCTTGCACCGTGTCTTTATATGTACTTTTGACATGCTGATTATGCTCCTCAGCTTAAAGGCTTGAAATTGGGTCTTCAACTGCTGATCTTTCAATTGTCGGTGTTTAATCTCTGATGTTGAGGGCTTCGGGAGTTAGTAACACCCGTCAGCCACTATGTAGGGGAATCACTCGGGGATTAGAAATACCCGAGGTATAGCCCTATTTGTTACATCGTGTAAAACGCCCCTTTTTAAGGCTGAAAAGTTTGGCTGAGCCCAGAAACGCAATTCACAGGTCCGTAAATTACACGCTATAAATGAAGTATTTAAGAAAAAGGGGACTGGAATATCTACTCGGTCAGTAACCGTAGAGCAATTCAAAATAGCCATGTATCGATCTTCGCCAATTCTTCTTGTTCGCAGAGTCCGAGTCCTGTTTCAACCTCGGAAATAATCACAAGCGGGATTTGAATCTTGGTGGCCAAAAGAACGAATTTGTCGTTCTTAAAAAGTAAGCAACCCCGCTCGTACCTTGAAGCGCCTTGATGAAGCCTTCCCTCATACCCGAATATATGTGTCGGAACTTCTGTACGTTTCGAGAAAGGATCCAGGACCCACCACTGTCACTTCCTCTCAAGTGCTGAAGGCCCAGTGGTTGCCAAAGCATCAATCCGATCTTGATTGACAGTGTGACTGATCCCAATTGTGCAATGCCCAAGTTTCCATGATCTGCCCAATCAAGCCATTAAGTCTTGACGTCTGGCCTCGTCTCGCATATGCCAGTGGAACGGAAAATCGATAATATCTCATCTGGATATCTCCCATCGAGGGAGGCTGGATCAAAGGGATTCTTGCATATCACATGCAGCCCTGTATCAATGTCTCGTTTCACCGTCCAGACAGAAGCCAAATGAAAGGAAACAGAGGTGAAGAATTGCCATAGTCCAGGAGAGAACCAACGGTACTGGTATGATTTAGAGTACTGGGCCCACTCACCGTATAGAGGACTCATGACAAGCTGGACAAGGTTATCCTGAGATGTGCGTATTTGTGTGAAGAATTCCTTGACGAAGCTCTCGCTCATAGCACAGTTGATCATGTAGTCCCGAATGAACCATCTAGGGCAAACAACACTACCCCAGTTGGAATCCGATACCAGTCCCTTTTCAAAGTCAGTCAACTCTCGCAACGGGACGGGCAGCCTCATGCTGGCATCTATTTCCGGTAAGCAATTCAACACAAGGTCGAGTTCCTTAAGGGATGGAAACCGGCCCAGAGCACTCGACATATCCGTTTGGGCACCTGGATATCGCTGTACACAGACTTGAAGCTTTTGGAGAAATGGACAATTATCTGCCAACTCTCGAACATGCTCAGTTGAAAATATAGGCCCAGCTTGCCCCTTTTTGCACAGTTCATATTGCAGTAGAGAACCTCCGGAACTTGATCGAGGTCCTATTTCCCCATGCAAGCCCAATTCAAGAAGAGTCCCCCCATGCTTATAGCCAAGCACATTGTTGGCAAACTCAGGAGTATACATTCCCAGTAGACAAAGATGTGTTAAGGGGGGTAGTGAACTGAACATTGATTCCGCAGCTTGCCAGAAATGGCCATCATCTTTATGTGAAAATAAGGCAAGGGTGAGTCGCTTTAGCTGTCGAAATGGGTGATCATTCACGATAGACTGAAGTAGTGTCGGATCCGTAATACAGCCAACATTCAACGATCTCAAAACACTAAAATCGGTGATTCTTTGCCAATCCTGGAACTGCTTGGCTGTCATTTCGGTGCGAAGAGGCCATGACATGGTTTCAATTCTAGCAGGTCCAGGTGGTTCGTCACTTTTGGCTTCCTTGTCCACGCTGAATCCGTCAAGCCGCCCTCTCGGAGTGTAAGCGGCTACTTTTCCGCTAATCCGTAATGCGATCTTTTTGAGATTACGCGCATGTAACACAATATTCTGTAGAACTCTATCCGGATGCACAAGAAGAGGGCTCCTATCACTATCCTCCAAAGCCGTCAAATGAACAGCATATAGCATCGGTGAAGAAAACCAAACCGGGTTAATGATAGGAAAACTACCACACCCCTGAAGTGGGTGTCGATCCATCACAGTGCTGAAGAAAGACACTCGACAAGTAGGGTGATATTGCGAAAGAGCCTCAAAGAGCTCGACCGGGCCACCATAGAAAACAAATATATTCACATCGTGCAAATAAGGCATTCGGCGAATCATATCGATGACAGGACCCCAATCTCCCCCAACGTAGAAACCAGCTTTAGGGACGTTTCGATCGTCTAGAAAGGCTCCTTCTAGAGCACGGGGAATGTCGGAATACTCCTGGTCAAGCCATTCACTGGTCTTAGGACCTATGCGATTGGGGCGAAATGTCCTAAGATGGGAACGCCGCGTCCATTCAGCCACAAGGCTCAGTTGTCTCGCTTGTGTGAGGATACGTCGGTCATCCGGTATGTTGGGGGTTCTTCCTTCCCTCAAGCGGATGACGATATGCTGGTTCAAGAATTTCTTGGCAATTTCATTCCATTCACGGTTCACTAGGCACAGCGCTGTAAGGCTTCCCTTAGACATATGCCCTGTCTGTAGCCTGAATTAGTGGTGCAAGTTATTGCTTCAGACAGAGAGGCTCACCCAATCGGCGATTATTTGCCTGATCTCCAATGGTAGCTGATCCATCGTTGTGAGTCCCCAGCTTTAATAGAAGCCCTGGAGTGGTCACATATGGTCGATGGCAGGAAGGGATTGTTGTCTAATTACCAGAGAAAACAAAACAGATAGTCCTGGAAGTCTGAAGGTCCGTTCCAGGTTGGTGAGCTCGTACGTGCTGACTAATGTATTTTTCATAGGTAAGTAGCCGGAAGAGTTATATCCCGGTATCCTATTTCACCCTCTTACACCTGGATATCACCTGCCAAGGTGAGCACTATTTACTATATCATGATATGTACATAAAATGGTAGCTATGGCCATGGCCAACATCTATTTGAATCTTCCCAAGGTTGTCATTCTTCTTTCTTTTATGTGATATGGGCGGCACCAGAGAGAAATCAAGCAAGGTCCATAGCCTCCTCCTGGCTGGTTGACACATCCTCGAAAGTGAAAAGCATATGCTGACACAGCCCCCAGAAACCCATGTCCGGGTCCTCCATGTCTTCATCTTCCGCATCCGCGTATTCCTCTTCTTCCTGTGCATCATAGTAGACATAACACATACTTCTAACATTCGCTTTCTCTTCACCCTCATCCGTGTCAGGATACACATTCGGCTCACCAGCCACGATAGTGCTGCTTGTCCATATCTCAATACTGGAGACAGTCTTCACACCCAGTTGCGCTTTGTGATTGATAAGGGTCCACGCCTGTGCATTTCCATTTGGAGACCCAAGAAGTGCGTCAAATGCTGTGGATTCCCCATCCCCATCCCCATCCCCATCCTTATAGAAGACCTCGGGCTGCGACCAAGTTGAACCACGGGACGCCATGGCGAGGGTCATCGCGCTTCTCGTGCCCAGGTTCACAACATTCAAATGAATGACATATTTTAGAGTTGTGACGTCCGTCGCTTGGCTCGCCCATTCAATATACATCACATCTGACAACTGTTTAACATTGAGCTCTGTAACAGTTTCTTGGGTTATATCTTCAGGCCACCATTCCCGATCTGAGTTCTCACCCACGATATAACTCGGGCTCCATGCAAGGTTCACGATAATAAGGCCACCTTCGACATTGTACCAACATTGATACTGAGCTGCGGCTGTGTCTCCGGTATTTTCGAGCTCTTCAAAAGCCTGAAAGAAAAGAAATGTTTCATTAGCCTGTAAAGTCTTTCTAGGTCTGTTCGTTGCTTGACAGTGTCCAGAGGATAGTGGTAAGGGAGGATATTCAATGACAGCGCATTGGATGCCGCATACATACTTCCGCTGTGAGCACCCCATCCTCATTGACTATCCACCTCCAGTCGGCAAGCAAATTGTTATCCAAATCCACGCCAATCTTATCCATTAAAGTTCCGCTCAAGTAGCTGCGCATCTTCTCCTCGGCGCCTGCGATCTCAGCGACGGTTCCTGTATAGGGTATCCAACCAGCTGCCTCCATCTCCGCTACGGTCGTATATTCTGCTGCTGGATCTCTCCCAAGCTTTGTTTCGGCAGCAGCATTATCCATTTCGGTCAGGCAAATAAGGTTGTTCCCCTTGGTCGCAAATGCATTATAATCTAAATTGACGGTGCGGGGGACAAGGTCGACGGCGCGGCTGGCTAGGGCATGATCCTGCTTCTGGAGACTCCAGCTCAGATCAAATCGGAAATTGTCTGCGTTGAGTGTTGACTCTGTATCCAATGGAGCATCTCGGGCCCCTGAATCATCCATAAAGAGCCCGACGAGGAAGAAGAAAAGAGTGACAAGAGTGAAACCACGATTGGGGTAAATCATGGCTCAGATGGTTTAGCTCAATAAAGAGCGACAAACAAAAAAAGAGATCAAGGAGTGTGGATGATAAATAAAATTGGAAAATAAAGATCAAAAAAGACAAGCAAAACCGTCAAGTACACCAGTGCAAAGGGATCACCCACTTGCTCTTCTAGCACCGCCAAATCCTGTGGTACCATCTGTACCTTTAACTGTGATCCTTCATCCACATCTACATCGGAGACGACGACTTCTTCCACCACCTGTAGTTCCGAATCAACGGTTACCGACTACTGGGTCTCCTGTGATTCTACATCATACTCGACGACGAGTACCGCCACGGTCACTGGATGTGATGTGACAGCCGCTACAACAACCACGGGTCTATACTGTGCGGCCACCTCCTTCAGCGGCATCTGGTCCACTGATGATCAAGGTGAGAACGGCGCTTAGTACACCACCAGCAGCACGACGACTATCCCTGAGGAGGTTGTTGCCGCCGGGACCACCTATGTGGCCGGTGCCAATGGGGCCGTCACCCTCAGCAATGGCGATGTCATTACTATCCCTACCAGCGTCGCGGGTATAACAACTGTTACCCTTGGCACAGTTGTTGCTATAATCGACCCCGCCTAAGTGACTGTCGTTGCGGTGGTTGTCACCATAGACTTGGCCAGTACTTCATCCATATCCAAATCCACTACCTCTACTTCTAAGTCTAAGTCTACGACGTCCACGACTACTAAGAAGATTACTAGTATTATAAAAGTAGCTGTCCCAACTACCACTAAATTCTGTGCGAAGTATGTCATTGAAAATAAGGACACGGCATTGGATAAGTACAGCTCCAAGGATGATGAATTTGTGTTTGTTATGTGGGGCATCCAATGGCCAGGAGCAGACGATGTTGAATCCGAGTATACCGGCCTCTTGGAAGATTGTGGTGTCACAGCAGATATCTATGTTACGGTTGATACTGCCGAATGGGGTACAATAGCAATGTGGAATAACGGCGAAACTGACGTCCTCACCTCATGCGCCAAACTGAGAATCAAGGCTCTGGGTGGCGGCACACCTTCTTGTAAATGGATTTACAAAACATCGGAAGATGATGACTTTAGTGCCAAAGACTCAGCAGAAGCCGAGATGACTTGGATTTATAACAACCACAAATCTGTGATTTCAGCGCCATATCCTCTGGCGACATGAGCAGTCTGATTTGCAATGAGGTCGCACAATCTCGACAGCCAGTCAAATCTCTTTGCCCAATCTTTTAAATTTACATGTCTTTCTCCCCAACATTGAAATGTTTCCTTTTCAAAAGCAAACCCCATTCACTTAACCTTGTCTCTTCCTTTTACCTTGTTGACTCCTTGGCTCATGGCTATTCCGAGCAGCTTACACGATTGCAAACCTCTTTCTTTGAGAAATATTCCCTGACTTCTCCTCTCTGCCTGAAATCGTGCGTAGTAAGAAGACTACGGTGCTAGGCCCTTTATTGTATAATTGGTTTTTGGCATGGATGGGTCTATGTGCCAACTTAAACCGTGGATCCTGAATCAGTTTCCTAAACTTTCCCTCTGTATATTTGCAACTAGGCAAGGAACTAAGGGCGGAGGTAGTTCTTTGTTTGATGCGCGTTGGCTATGGTGATTCTGCTGTGTGGCGAGCAGTGCTACAGTGGTCATGAGATGTACCCACTAAGCGAATGCTTATGTTACCAGTCTTGACCATTTTACGTGACGAGTTTGTCGATAATTGTTTACCCTTAGTCGGGGCGATGAAGACGATTTTATAGACGCATACACGGTGATGCCACGACGGGGCGGCACGCTAGAACTAACAGGGCACGCTAAACCGGAATGGGTAATCCGCCGTCACCGCAGAGTACAGAGTTGATTTTTTGTGACTGGGGCGTACTTCAATAAATACTTTTTTATTAGCCTTCGATGTGGAATGTATCTACTTTCACTAGTACCTAACTCCCTTTGGTTATATGAGAAGTCAATGCTAGACCTTTGTACTCATTTTATACCGCACTAACATCTTTGTCGTCAATTTGGTTATATTAGGTGAGGGCATTGAAATTCATACTGACAAATAATATATACTCTAGGTAGACCCTTTGTGTAAGTGAATCTTCAACGAGTTAGATCAATGGATCTGCCTAGGTTTAGCAGCCTTGCTGTTAAATGCACAACTTCAATAAATAAACATGTACATAATCAGTATGGAGTATGCAAGATATATATCACCTCATTTCTAAGCGGAACGGAAAGAAAACCATCTGAAGTATGTAACACCTAGGCCCAAGATCTAGACCAACAGGTAGCATAACTAATGTCTATATGCCTGGTGGTCATGTACACCACATGACTCACTCCCGAGGTCCAATAATGAAAGTAACGGATCAAACCTCGGACAAGTACGGAGTATATCGTGCACACAGACACAGTTTATGCCGTGATCCACGATCCGCACGTGGACCGTCGATCAACCCTTAAGGCTGAGCATAAAAATGTGCACGATAACCTCCGACCCACGGATCGCGGATCCTCGAACGGAAATTTTCTTCGACTCGGAATCGGATTGCCGTTGTGCCGCTTGCCCCACATTGACGTTGAGTCACAAGGACGCTGAACGGGCCTCGGTGCCAGCTTCGGCCATTCGCAAATGCCCGAATGAGGAGATAAGCTTGAATCCAGCAGAAAATGTCTCTGCTTTAAGCAATTACCTGTGCACATGCATGGGGATGAGGGATATAAGCATAACGCTCAGTTTGTTTGTTTATTAGTCATGAACGAAGAGGTTACCCGCTTAGGTAATGATGATCCCTTCAGCTTTAAGTTATGTGAGATCGTAGAACCGAATGCCTAGGGCTGATTACTGATCGAATCTTATTCTTACTTATCTCTTCGGTATACTTCAATCCTCATATTCATTATCTGTAATAGGAAAATGATCGTGGTCCACGGGTGTTATAGCGGTGCAAACAAACTTCCCAAGCTCACAGCTCCAGACCTGCGATGACATGCTCTACGAAGTATGCTATTTGTAGATTATTATTCACACCCCATCCATGTTTACTCAGTTTCGGTCACTAGGGTCAGTTGGCCGAACGGCCATGGTTGATGTCATGACCTGTCAAGAAGTGGGTCGGGGTTCGGAGACAATCGACAGCAAACGCCGAGTGACGAGCCGCACGATTGCGGCGCCGAACAAAACCGGGACGTCAGTGGCACCGGATATACCAGGGAATCCATGCTCAAGCTCCTCGTGGCTGCATCTGGGCCTGCCGATGGCATTATCGGCCTGATGATTAGATCAGAGGATGATAACCATAATGCGAATTTCCCAAGTGAGGTGTACCGTATTCGCCTTTCTAACGTGAGAATGCAAAATGGGCCAAGCGGGCGGGTTTCATGAATCATAAACCCACAATGGGTCAATTATAGAATTTCTTTTTTTTTTTTCTTTTTACCTAGTGGGGGGAAGGGAGAATACGAGCAGTTTCGTATTTGGTTGGCTAGCAGAAATAAAGTATAGAATATTCTTTAATCTGCTACGTGGTTCTTCCTTACATAGGCTGCCTAATCCTGGAGTGGAGACAACTTTGGGAGAAGACGGACGAAATGGAAGGAAAAATGGAAATATAGGGCGCGGGTTCTAAACCGATTAGGAAATTGGGCTGGAAATGGATTCCACTGCGAGACATCAATCCACTGCGAACCATGATTTGCGATCGCCGTTGACTATTTTCTAGGCGGTCACCCAGCCAAGCCTCAAGGCTTGGCTGAATGGGCAGTACGCTAGGCATTCCATGGTGAGACACGTCGGTTGTACTGTAGAATGTCAAGCGCAGCTTGGCAGGCAAGTCAGAGCGAGCTACACCGTAGAATGATGAATTCATTATGTATTTCTACATCATCCCCCTCGCCCCTCTCTGCGCCCTGCAAGGAGCACGACGTGGATCGGGGAGACAAGGCAGACAGATAGGAATGGCCAAGATAGCCAAGATCGGCCAACATGACAGGGGGATAGATAGAGGGTTGTGACTGGCCCCCGCGCAAGTCACAGCCCCCCTAACTGCCAATAATTGTTAGGCATCTTGGTTTCCTGGGGAATGCTGGTCCTTTCACAGCCGCATGGGTCATACAGATACGGAGTCATGGTCCGTGTGGTGTACAGTGGCTGTATTGAGTAAATGGCGTATTCCCCAAATTGGTCATATTGATTGATAGATTAGAGCTTGGAGCATCCTTGGGAAAGGTTGTCAATAAGGTGTGATTACTGATGGGTGATTGGAAATCACGCCCAAGAAATGTATAGAAGTCATAATCGGGATTAACAGAGTCCGCGGTGTCAACAGTCCGCGGTTGATCCGTGGACCGGAGCTGAAGTATTGGTCATCCGAGAGTGGGTCCAGGGTCTTGAACGGGTCTTGCGGGAAGAAAGGAAAAATTTGCGAGACGGACTTAACCGATGAGTCAGGTTGGATCCGTCTTAACTGCGAGATAGCTCAATTCCCTTACAATTGCGAATTAATGAATAATTGATGAGAGACAAAAGCAGAGTCATGATGAGTGTCAATTGACTCAAGGTAGCGGTGTAGGCAGAGAGTATCTGAGCACCTGAGCACCTGCATGGCACCTGGGCATGTAATTCGTAATCCGTTGACAAAACAAAAAAAGCCCCCGCTGAATAATGCTCGGGCTCGGATCCACTCGCGCATAAACATGAGTGGGGATCGCCCTCCGATCGGGTCCCGGACTTTAGCAGAACGGATACACGGGAAAGCGAGAAAAAAAATTATAAGCAGATTGGATTTTAAAAAGTCACTCCTTCCCCAGCGGAAAGAAAAAAAAAACACACAACTGATCTACATATAATATCAACGTGAATAATCATCCATCCTTCAGATAAAACTCGGGGTTTCCACTATCGACCACTATCAGCCTATCTACGCATCCTTATCCACATCACAACGGATCTGATTTACGTGATTGTCAATTTAACCTGCACTACTACACCGCCTGCTCCGATCATCGCCTGTGACTGGATGAACACACGATTGAGTCACTACCTTGGCAGAACGAGTCATACCCTTTACAGCTCTAAATAGTCCTGCTGCCCACCATGACTTCTTCCCCAATCAACCCTCCCAAGGATACTTCCTTTGCCTCTGCCGCTTCCCCCTACTTCACATCTCTCCACCGCCGCCGTCAACAAAAGAAGATGAGCATTACACAAACATACTACCTCGCTCATACCGCCCGCAAGAAGCTCACTCGTGAAGCTTCCCGGGCGGATCATGACCTCCGATTGCTGGTCGGCCACGCCAACCTCCTCGACTCTCTTATGCTGGACCTTGCCGATGCCGAGCGGGAACAAGAACGGTGGTTCAACCAGACTGTCAGCGGTGCCACCAAGGCTCAAGAAGAGTCTCGACACATTCAATGGGCCTCGACCGTGGTCGAAGAGCCCGAGGAGGATTGGGAAGCGGAAGATGCCTCGGACCTGGATTCCGACCTCAGTGACAGCGACGAAGAGGACTCTGACTTCGAGGAGGCCGGCTTCGCCATCAATGTTCCCGTCCGTCGCCGCACACCTACTCCTGTCGCTCCCGTTGAGCCCACGCTCATGGAGGACGAGGACAACGACACAGATAGCGACTTCGAATACGATGAGGATGAGGACCTTGGTGAGCTCAGTTTGACTCGGTCGCCGTCGCGCCAGTCTCCACCGGAGCTCCTCGCGGATTCGGATGGCGAGTCCGAAGAAGAGGTCCTTCCCCCTTCCCCGCCTCAACCTACCTTGGAGGCATTCGATGAGAAGGAGGCCAATACCACCGCGATCCCGCTGGCGGGTGACGACCAGCCCCATCTGTTCGAGACAGGGTATTTTGTTTCACAAGATCAGACTATTATTGAGGCATACTGATTTAATTTCGGTTTTGCCATGTCTTCTTTCTTGTATACCATATGCCTTGATTTCTGTGATACCCTGATGCTTGTTCATGACGACCGGGCTGGCCATTTGAAGCGATGATCTATTTATTTACCATTATACGGCGTTTGGATTTTATACGGTCGCATTTACACATCTCATCTCTGCTACCATGAGTAGCCTCATGTCTCCCATTTCTTTTACCCTTTTCTTTTTCTTTTTCTTTTTTTCTTTTTTTTCCACTTTGGCATGAATTGTGGACCCTTGGGCAGCTCTCCCTTAAGTTGGACAGGTTGAGACTACCCAAGTGGGGGGACAGGAAACAAAAATTGTGATCCCGACCAGATGTACATAGACGGGGTAATCCTCCGTACACAAATCCAACATATTCAATATGGACTTATCTCTCCTAGTAAATCCAACGTAGAAAGCCTGAACTGTATACATTGGACTCCACTTGTACCAACCACACTGGCTACATGGTGCATGTGACCCGTCGATCGGCCTGAGCGCAGCCTCACCGCTGGATAGATCACCGCCAAGGAACGATAGTCTCCGATCAGCGCGGCTAAGTCGGCATAGTCGGTCCGCTACGGCTACTAGTGTCGTGAAGGGTTTGTCTAGGGCGAATTATTGGTGGGGTCCATGCAGGACCGTTCTGTCGTACTCGTGTTTCCACGATTTACTGCTAGCAGTTGGATTGAATCGAGGGGGAGTACGGAGTATACAATGACATGTCAGATTGGCATCGATAATCCATCTACTGTAGCCTACGGGATATTGTCTATCTACAAAGACTAAAAGCACCCGGGAAGAACAGGGTCCCGCACAGACATACAGGAGAGATTCGGGATCTGCATACTTATTTTTCAGGCGTCGTTAGGGCTCCTTATCTGGCATTCTTTTCCAGTTAGCGTGTCCCGTGGCCCTCCTTGACACACTGTGCCGCCGAAGTTCTTACTCAGTTCGGTGGGGTGTTTGACTCAGATCACCGGACTACGTGCATTTTGCTTGCATTCCGCTATACCCGCATGGGTTCGGGTGTTTTCTCTTACCCCATGGAGATGGGTTAAGGATGAGTACCACCTGGGCGCCTGCATTTGGGCGTCTGCGTAGATTTATTTGGCTGCTCTCCTCTGTTGTAGACGTAGTGTATACTGTATTCTGTACTACGTCGGCTTTCTTGCCTATCAAGGTTACCTACTCGTTAAGTTTTAATTGAACTATATTTCTTATGGCATGTCAACGGGCCAATTGTGTCAATGGAACTTAACATGAATAACTACCTGTGGAGAACAGATCAAGGTACCTAGCTTTGACAGCTTCAAGGCTAGTCATAGCTCCAGATGCATAGTGCTAAGGAATCCCTGTAACTCTACAATGTATTTCCCAATCACATGCGCCTGAGTTTATGTTTACCTTGACGCCTAAGGCACGAGGATGCTATCGATAAGTATTCACCGCCTACCATATCGGGGCAAAGCCCCTCGCTGCAAGCGTCACTTCCATACTACTTTCCATCCTAGGAGCTCACCCGAAACATTCACCTCGTGGCTGAGATGCAGCTCATCCTCATTCCTCCACCCCCCTGACAGGTCTCCCCGCATCATATGACCTGATCCCAAGAGCTCCAACCGTGCTCAACCGAGACATACCACTACATTCAAACCCATCCCTATCGATCCGATCACCCGATACCAAATAAAGGGTGACAAAATAAAAGCTTAAATCCCGGAAAACAAGAAACAGACCACTCAATTAACCACCTGGTCTTTACCCGAGATTACTATCCACCTGGATTACCGGACTGGTTCCCAACTCGTCCATAGAAGCCGACCTATTATCCCCCCTCCCCCCCGCACGATGTCGGCCCCTCCATCACCGAAGCCCTCCTTTGAGTCCGATGATCGTCCCGGTTCTAGGGCAAGTATGGCCCATTCATCAGTTACCCAGAGCCCGGGCGGAATCTCATTCGGAGAGGAGCCGCGGGCGCGCAGTCCGCGTCGGAAATCGATACAGTTTAACGTTGGCGCGGCTGAAGCCCAACTTCCTTCTCGATCGTTGAGTTTCAAGGATAAGCGGCGATCGCAAGGCGATAACACGCCGATCAGAGATGTCGAAGTGGAGAGAGAGCAGAGGCCATTGTCTGTTAGTCGCGGTTTATCTCCGCCGCCGCCGAAGTATGTTTTCAATGTTTCCAAATCTTTTCTAATATTTCCTTTCCACCATCCCTCGACCTCTTCCCAGTTTATTCTGCCGGGTGGCATTGAGCGTGTGCGCTAATTCTTTATGGATAGGACTTATGAGCGCGGTGTCTCCTTTGATACCTTTGATAATCGGGATGCGGCGGATTTCTCTTTGACTATGAATTACAAGCATAAAGGGTACCAGAGTACACGGCGGAGTCGAACGTTTTTGTGCGGGACCGATCAGAATGATTATTCCGAGTTCGCGCTAGAATGGCTTCTGGATGAGCTTGTGGATGACGGAGACGAGATTGTTTGTCTCCGTGCTGTGGAGAAGGATTCGCGCATGGCGAGTGATGCAGCGATTGAGGCGAGGAAGTACCACCAGGAAGCAGAACGACTGTTCGAGCAAGTTATACAGAAGAATAGCCAGGATGAGAAGGCGATCAGTCTGGTTTTGGAGCTGGCCGTGGGTAAAGTGGAAGATATTATCCAGAGGATGGTAAGTTCTGATCCCAGTGCTACTTTGTGGCAACTCTAACACGACCCAGATCCGCATATATGAGCCTGTTATGCTGGTTGTTGGAACTCGTGGTCGCAACTTGAAGGGTGTTCACAGTCTACTTCCCGGATCCGTGTCCAAATACTGTCTCCAGCAATCGCCAATCCCGGTGATTGTTGTGCGCCCATCACCAAAGCGCGAGAAGAAAAAGAAGAAACGTCGCGCAGACCCAACACGTCGGAGCTATAACCATATCTTGGAAATGAGCGAGCAGCGAGGTGGCCGCATCTTCGATACTAGTTCCAGCACGGAGAGCAGTGCCTCGAGGCTGCCTGATGAGGAGGCTGCTGTTGCAGAGGCGCTGGGTCTCCCTGCGACTTATTCGCACGGCAATTCGCGGAGCTCTCTGTCCGTCTCTGACCGTAGCAGTCTGAGCCACGAAGAACCCGACACACCGCCAGTTCCATATTCTCTGGACTCCGTCATCATGAAGAGCCCACTGAACGGAAGTCCCGCTAGCTCGGAGGAGAGTGTTGTTACTACTGATGAGACGAAGAGATCGCCATCGCCTTATCCAAGAGGTGAAACACCTTCCCCTGGCCTTGATCAGGAGCAGAGTTCAAGTTCCTCAGATGAAACCCCTTCAGCAGAGATAGAGAAAGAGTTTCCAATAACCGAGACCACACCCGGTGAATCGTCAGAGCCCAATCCTCGTGTCTCAATTCCCGTCATTGAAGTGTCCGACAACCACGAACCGGAGACTCCACCACCAACCACCGAGTAAACCCCAATTACTCATACATCAACCCACCATAATTATCCCATTCTCTGTCTGTCTTATTCTCAGAAGCATTCGGCATACCTTCATCCATGCAAAGCAACTTGAACTAAAATGTGCATTGTGTACAAGTGCCAGGTCCAGACTATTCCGACCTGATTATACCCTTCAGCGTGCAAATACCCATTTCTGGCCTTTCTGTCCTGTTCTGTCTCTGCTCTACATACACCTACTCATCTCCTTTCTTTATTCGTTCATAGCCATCAATATCATACCCGTTAGAGTACATGGCATTACTCCCAAGTCTGACAAGTCTGACTACATAGCAATGAATTCAACTGTACGTTTCGATAAAAAATAGTGTTGGAACTTGAAAAGTAAACTTGGTATTAATCACATGGTATAGAAGAGAAGAACAATCCAAACATCAAGAACCAGCCACTTGCCCATCCATATGGACCTACCTACCAAAGCCAGATTAACTAGAGATAACCAGAATACAGAATATCCAGTAAACTACCCTAGTCAGGTCTCTTAACCCTAACTTCCACTCCTTACTGATACCAAGCAAAAAGAACAAGGGAAGAAGAAATAGTGGAAAGATGTGAAAATTGTACACTATGAAGAGGTTCGAATTCGCACCTGAAAGAGAAAAAAGAAGAAAACCGACCCAGTCGGAACATGCAAGGTGAGATTTGAATCGAGACTGCGGGGTGCTTTTATAGCTGCCACGCAGATGGAGAGCAAAGGGAAACATAAGCATGAAGAGCATAAGGGTCTCATTCAAAAAAGGGGGAGGAAAATGGAAATCGAAAAGGGAAATCTTTTGTTGTGCCAAGTGAAAAAGAAAATGGAAAACGTTGATCATTACTCCTAAGGAATCTATGCTGCGTTCTCGCCATCCTTCGATGGGGTTTTTGAGGGTCGGCGCTCGGCCGCGGGCTGCGACTTGGTAAGGACGGGGGAGGTGTGGGCGGACGGGGGCGAAGTGGCCAAGTTGTCCTTGTCTTCCAGGGCGGCGAGGGCACTGAAAGCGTTGATGGAAGAGGCGGCTTCCTTGTCCTCCTTCTTGCCGGCAGGAGGAGTACCAGTACGGCTGCTAGCAGCACTGTCATCACTGCCGCGAACGAGGTTGCCACCCGGGCCCAGGTTCTTACGGCCGCTGCTGCTTCGGGAGCCGAGCATGCTCGACGGGCCGAAGGACATGGGCTGGTTGGGGTTGCGAGTAGTACGCAGACGACGCAGGTCGTCACTGCCAACCTTGCTGGAGGCGTAGTCAGGAGGGGGAGCTTGTTGGCCGTATCCGAAGCCGCGGGCATCACCGCGACCCATCTGGGGACGACCACCACCGCCACCGCGGTTGGCCTGCTGGCGCATCTTCTCTTGCTCAGCGGCTTGCTGGGCGCGAGCAGCCTGGGTGTTTAGTTAGTCTCAGGGATCTAATGAATCGGATAAATCTGCGGTATAACATACCTCCTCACGGATCTGCTGGATGGTCTTAGGACCCTTGTCGGCATCCTTGGAGTTCCAGCGCTTAGCACGCAGATCAATAATATCCTGGTAAAACTAATTAGCTTGATTACATGTGTAACATGAACAAGTGAGCAAAGACATACCATAAGCATGAACCGCAGACGGCTGGGCAGGTTGGGTGTCTCAACCATGAGGTTAATGCGAGCGAAGTAAGCATCCATCATGGCAGGGCCCTTCTCAGAGGCATCCAGGCTGGCACCGATGGTGCGCAGGAGACTGGTCAAACTCTCCACCTCAGCCTCATCAGGCATACCCTCGTAATCAACAAGCTTCTTCACACACTCGTGCATGATACGCTCAGTCAACATGCCAAGCTTGTACAGCTCACCAATGAACTTCACGAGACCAAGACCACGACGCTTGGCAGCTGCAGCAATGTAGTATTCATCGGACAGCATCTGAGTCTCCTCTGAGGAACCCTCGGGCTTCTCAGGCAGGTTGACCTTCCAACCTCGCTCGAACTCCTCTTGACAGCGGTTGAGCAGGTACTTGCGGAAGAGACTGCCACCAGCAACAACGTTGCCGTTCTTATCACGAATGTTCTCATCCTTGATATCGGCACTCATGCTCTCGAGCATGGCCTTGGCGAACTTAGCGTACATAGGAGCCCAGTGAGCTTCATCAGTAGCCTTCTCGAATGTGAGCTGAATGACTTGACGAAGAGTGCGACCATCAGATTCGTCCTTAGACTGTGAAACAATATCGAGAATCTGGACGGAGATACGGTCGAAGTTCTCGGGAGTCATCTTGTTGAGAGCAGACTTGACCTTGCGCTGCACAACATCGGGGGCCATGTAACCTGTTTGACCTCCAGGAGTGGGGCCAGCGGTGGCCTGTCCAACACTACGAGGCTTCCATCCGGTAGCAGAGGTTTGAATGGCCTCCAGCTTCATACCAGCAGTAAGAGGCATAGACTTGTCGTTCTCTCCCTCCCTCTTGGGGTTCTTACCACCACGCTTGCTATCCGCGCGGACGCCCTTGCTAGAACCACCACGACCACTAGGGGACATGGGCATGGAACTGGAGTGTTGGCGGATCATGTTGGCACCCATACCGCTGCCCATACGAGGAGGGAATTGTTGGAATTGACGGCCAGTAGTGTTGACGGGCATGCCACCGCGACCACCAGGGTTAATCAAGCCAGATCCCATTTGGAATCCCTGGTTGCTGGCGTTGCGAGAGGGTTGACGGCTGCTCATAGGAGTGCGAGCGGACTGAGTAGGGTCGCCAACGGTCTCCCGGATACGGCTGTCCCAGTCGACAGACGGCTTGTCCTTGTAGGCAGCCTGGAACTGGAGCAGGAAATCACGCTCATAGTGGAACCGGCGGCTATCCGAGTTCAGGGCAAGGTTGGGACCCGTGACAGAGGATGGGTAGACAACCTTGGCGAGGTCTTCGAGGAACTTGGCATTCTGCAAAGACTTCATGGCGGCGCTGGGCTCGGTAGGCTCGGTAGGCTTGGGAGTATCCAGCTTCAGGGCGGCAGGCTTCTTGGCAGTAGCACTGGCGGGCTTACCAGGAGGTCCCATGGACATGTCAGACGAAACAGGAGTAGCGGCACCGCTATCAGCAGGGGTCGACGACTCAGTAGCGGCCAAACCACCCTTCTTAAGGGAGGCAAAGAGGTCATCACTGCTAGCAGCCTCACCCTTGGCGCGGGCATTCTCACGAGCAAGCTCGCGCTCCTCAGCCTCAGCCTCAGCCTTCTTCATGTTGGCCTCGTAGGCCTCACGGTCCTCACGTTCCTTACGCTCGTCAGCCTCCTTCTTCTCCTGCTTCTTGCGGTAGTAATCCTCCTCAGCGGCACGCTCCTTAGCCTCAATCTCAGCCATCTCACGCTCAATGGCATCGAAGTCGGGCTCGTCGTCATCTGCAGGGGGAGCAGGAGCGGGCGCCTTCTTGGGCTCCTCGGCAGCAGGAGCAGGGGCTTCAGTAGCAGGAACAGTAGCAGCGGCAGCGGCGGCAGCAGCGGGAGCAGCCTTGTCCTTCAAGCTCAATTCTTGCAGGGCAGCGGCAGCGGAATCGGCGTCGGCGGTCTTCTTCTCCTCCTCGATCTTCTTGGGCTCCTCGGTGGCCTTGCGAGTGGCCTCCTCGGCCTGACGCTTCTGAGCGGCCTCATCCTCCTGGATCTTCTGGCGAACAGCATCCTTCAATTCCTGCTTCTTCTCCTCATCAGTCTTAGCACCGGCCTTGCTGTCAGTGCGAGCGTGGTCAGAGGCGCTGGCAGTCCGGGGTGGTGGGGTTGCTGTAGGAGTGGCAACCTTCACCGGAGAAGGAGTAGCACGAGCGGGGGAAGCAGGGGAACCGAAAGCCTTCACAACACCACTGTTGGGGTCCTTGATGACGATAGGGCTCTTCTTGGCGGAAGGAATAATGAAGTTGGGCTTCGCAGGAGCGGGGCTGTTAGAAGATCTGCTGCCAGTGTGAGTGTGAGCAGTAGCCGGAGCACCAGCAGGCGCCGGCTGGCCGAGGCTCGAGCCAGGTCGGTCAGTAGACATTTGGGAAGGAGTGCGCGAGAGAGGAGTAGACTGCTGTGGGGGTTGAACAGGGTACTGGCCCTGCATATAGCCGGGAGCCTGGGGGTTGTAGGGCATGCCGGGACGGGGTTGGGGCGACGGAGGAGTCATGTATTGCATCTGTCCTCCCATGCCGTAGGCCGGGTTATAGTAACCATAGTTGGGGTCGTAAGGAGGGTAGCCCTGTCCATTTTTACAAAATGTTAGATAACGTTCAAAATTGCCACTTTGGGGTGCGAGATCCAGAGGGGTTGGGAGAGGACCCGGGATGGCCTCTCTCCTTCCCCGAATGTTTTTGGAAATGCCACGCCGGGCGGAACTTTTAAACTGACGAAAGGGTGGGTTTCTCACAGTTTGGGGGCCCATGTGCTGTCCATAGCCGTAAGGCTGGGGCGGCATCTGTGGGTGGGCCATTGGAACCTGGTTCATCTGGGGAGTGGTGGGGTGGGCGTTAGCCAACGCCGGGCTGCGGCTGGCTTGGTGCGGCGAGTTCGGGAAGGGGGCCGCGAGAGGACGACCTTGATTGGGGCCATGGAACTGAGGGCCCATGTTGGGACCACCGCGGGGTGCGTTGTGAGGTTGGCGGTAGCTGGGGCCAGGCGAGTAGGGCATCTGTCCCTGGTATCCGGACTGAGAGTATCCACGACCGCGGCCACCTTGAGGGTAACCACCGCGCCCAGGACCACCACCCATGTGGTTGCTCATATCACTGTGGGTGGACTGAGAGGATTCGCGACGCAAATGTTGGGGACCGGGGCCGAGAGGAGCCTATAAAATTGGGCGCAACTATGTAAGTGACTGGATTGAAACATGAGGGGGGGATTTCGGGATAGGAAAAAAAGAAGCATTGATCGCATCCGCCTTTTCATGCGCATCGCATGCACCAAAATGTTTTTCCTTCTTTCTCTCTCTCCGTGTCTCAACACTGGGGAAATAGTCATGGACTAAAAAGGAGGTATCTCAACTTACGTTGTTATCGCCAGTCTCACCGAAGCTTCCAAAGTTGGGGACGTTCCCTTGTGCCTGGTAAGTGGATGGGGGACGACCGCCGCTGGAGGCGGGCTGTGGAATGGGAGACGGGGATGTCTGCGGTGAGGTCACACGCGGGTTTGTCGACGGGGCACCCAGGCCAGACTGCGACTGGTTGGAAGCGAGAACGGCAGGATTGCCCATGTTGGGAGAGCTCTGCTGGTTGGCGAAACCGAACTGAAGGCTGTTGGGACGGCTAGCAGGGCCGCCGTTGGGCATGTATCCGGAGGTGCCGGCAGAGGTGATGGTCACCGAAGGCTTTCGGGAGTGATCACCTTGAGAAGCAGGAGCCGTTGGGGCGCCATTGACGATGGTCACACCCGAGGCAGCCTGCTGAGCGGGTTGGGTTTGCATGGGTTTGCCGTTCACAGGAGATACGGAAGTCGACTTCCCATGTTGCGCAGAGCCACCCACAGTGACGGGAGCGGCGGACGAGTCCGTCGCAGACTTCTTTGTAGCGTTGGCGTAGGACTTAGCTGGCGCCGGGGCAGTCGCAGCCAGGGGGGTTGAGGCGGGCTTGGGAGAGGTGGTAGCGGTGCTCTGTCCTTGTTGAACGCCCGACTGAGAAGGGATCGAGCTCATTAGACAGGTTGGTTGTCACGTTAAATCACGCGATGAGGTCGAAAGGGGGAACTCGTAGGGAAGGTGACGGTGATGTCAAGGTGTGAAAGAGGCTTCGTCAAGGCCGCATCCAATCCTGGGGCGAACGTATTAAGATTTGTTTTCAAAAAGAAAAAAAAAGTCAAATCAACCGAGTGAAATGACGACCACAAAAGAACGCAGCTTAAAAAAACAAAGCAACGTGTGGTCCACAAGGGTTGGGTTTGGATTGTTCAACACAAATTGTGTGGGTGTGGGAAGGAGAAAATTCCAAAAGGAAAAAAGTTGTTTCGGTGGGAAAAAAAAATATGTGGTTCGGGTTTGTGGACGAACACAACCTCTTTGAATCTCAACTCACCTGTTGAAAGAGAAGGAAAAGAAGATGAAGGATTCAACAGGAGAACCCTTTTGAGGAATACAAGGAGAAAAAAAGAGGAAAGAATATGGAGGGGAAGTTATTATGCGCATCTACAAACTCCGCCACCATGACATCTGCGATGTAATCTATAGCCCTGGCCCCATACAGAAGTACGATTCGATAATCATAATCACTACTTTTATTCATATTTATTTGACTTCATAATTTATGACTGCCGTTGGATACACACGATCATTGTATAGTGTGACAACACTACTAAGATAATGTCAAACAATGAAGTGGATCTTTAACAGTACTGGTACACCCCGTAGATAGGCTCCCCCTCGCCACTGGACTTACTGGACTTAACCGGACATGAGGCTATAGCTATACTAACCGAAATAGGCCATTTAGTGACACGGATGATTTTGACTCATAGTCTTCGTCATAGATGACTCCTAGGGATAATCTATCGAAGGGGTAGATGCATTCCTAGGATCGACTTTCATCCCGACTTCCGCACCTTGCAGCTGCGTAACCTTTTCCTCCACCTGCAGGCCTAATTCTTCCGACTGGATTGGCTCGGCCATGCTCTCCACCCTCGGCTATTAGATTCAATGTGGTTACGGAACGTGTGGGGAAGATTAAAGGAAAATGGGAGGTTTCGCAGGAGCCTCCGGGCTTTTCATTAAAAGCAAAGCCGTATAAATAACACCATCCCCATGAAGGGATCCATTCATACGAGCAAAATAAAAAAAAACAAAGGCTCCACCTTCTATATCCGAGGTTTCTCTCTGGAACGTTGAAGCTTTTGCACCAGGCTTTACACCCGTAAGTGTCAGTTGCGATCAGTTGTATCGGTCATATCCGGTGGTTCGGGACGTATAATCCGAAGAACCCGAGGAATCATTATCGGGACCCAGCCAGCCAGAGGTCCATTTACCACTGGTGCGACGGGTCGCGCGAGAGCCGCGCGACCCTAGATCCTCATCATCGACAACGTCGAAGGAGTTGTCACTTTTGTTCTTGCGCAGCGGGGCACCGTATGCGAGATCGTCATTTTCAACATCATCACGCTGGATCGCTTGCTCCTCCCGGGCCAGCGTCGACCGCAGATAATCCAGGACCTCCCGCTGGTGGGAAATGTACTGCGCCTTATCGACGCCGGTCATGGATTGGATCTGGCGCTGGAGCAGAGTGCCACTGGCTGAGAGTTCCTCCTGGTGGGCCTCACGCGATTTGCCAGGAGATGTCACTGACCCAAGTGCAGAGCTGAGGGCGGAATACCAATCTCCTGTATTTGTGGCTGCTGCCGCGGTGGGGAGGTTGAACCGCGACAGTAGGGACTGCGCGTATGCGGCTGGTCCTGATGGGGGCGGTGGAGCTTCCTGCTGTGGGGGAAGACCTAGCACCTTTGTCCGGATCAGATCCATAGCCTGGTAGAAGTATTGCAGGCCGAGTGCCTTGGCCCGCTCATGGCCGCGACCGATCAGCTCCTCAATTTCGTGCTCGTGGTGGGCCAGGAATGGATCAACGTAATCTTGGTAAAGAAGACGGGCGCCTTGAGTCTGAGGAAGGACGAGATAACACATGAAGAACAGTCGGATCCAGCTGTAGAATGGGAACCTGCGATTTGTAAGCGGATGAAGCTACAGGAGACTAATGCCAGAGCATACCATCCGATAATGAACACTGTCCAAGATTCTGCCAGCAGAATCACAGATAGAACCACCCAATACATCAGCCATGGTGCAAGTTGTGAGGGATCGGAGGAGCGGAGAGCTTTGTAGGATGCAAAGACCGGGAAGAGGATGGTAATGACGGAGCTATCGGATGGTTTAGCAACGTTAAAAGAATGAATTCCACAGCCTCATGAGCTCCAGGACTCAAACTCACGACAACAAGTCCGCAAATATTCCAAACATGGTGGCGTGTAAGCTTCCGGGCGATCAAAAGTCACGAGGGGTCGATAAGCGGAGATCAATTAAGTAGCTTTCCCCTCCAACCACAGGCTGAAGGGCTGTAAACAAAAAAGCAGACTTAACACGGTGTATAGGAAATCCGAAACCTCCCTGGGCCGTAAGAGCAATAATCAAAGGAAAAGAGGCGTGTGGAGTGAGTGAGATGAAAGGTGAGAAAAAAAAGTGTCCACTACGTAGGCATCAGTATCAGCTGAAGCATGACCCGCAACGGCTAAAAAAGTCAACGGTTCGTCTTGACGTCACGAACCAAACATGGGACCTAAGAGCTCAGGAACTCTGTTACAACTGATACCGGATTTCTCTGTAAGTAAATTCGTTTTTGATCAATTGCCCATCACCTTGTACCACTTGGCCTCCTTTCATGATTTCTCCTTGAGATCTAGAAATCGACCAGTGGATAACCGATCGGCCCAATCATCCGATGCCCAAGGTTTTGGATGACTACCGAGCAAGGGGCGCTCTTCCCCCGCTATATCTTACAACCATCTTCACCGCGTCTTGGAATCGTGGAGTTAACTTGCAGCACAACCTGCACCCTGAATCTGATCTCCTCCAATCCCTGCGCCTCAGCTGCGGCACCTCGGCAACTCGGCCATGTGTATCGCCTTGATCTCCACTGCCCACCCGGACTATTCATTGATCGTCATCGATAATAGAGATGTACGTTGGCCCACTGGAGCGATGTCGTGCATACTGACTAGGTTTAGGAGTTTCTCCACCGGCCGACTTCAGAGCCGAATTGGTGGCCAGAGCCTTTCTCAAATGTGCTTGGATCACGCGACCTAGCACGGTCAACCCACGGCACGTGGATGGGAGTGACAAGAGAAGGAAGACTGGCTGTCCTCACCAATTACCGCGAAGACAAAGCATGTCAAGCCATCGGTCAATATAGTCGTGGTGTCATTGTGAATAACTGGCTGACCAGCCCGCCGAACGAGCGAAATACTACTCACAGCTTTGTGCAGTCCATGGTAGCCAGTGAAGAGGCGAAACAGGTGGGCGGGTTCAGTCTGGTATGTGGCTACATAAATGAACCGTTGGCCATTGTCTCCAACCGCTCTTCCGACATGGACCAGATCGCCTGGGTCGCGGCAGAAAAAAATCAAACAAGAGGACTCAGCAATACGGCCTTTAATGACCGATCATGGCCGAAGATTGTTAATGGTGAAAAGCTCATGGACTCTGCGATTCAATCTCATGCTCAAGCTCAAGAAGACGAGGACGCTCTGATCGAACGGCTACTCCAGGTGCTCAGCACCGATAATTTACCTCGATTACCAGAGGATGAGGCCAATAGCATTGACAGTTACATCCAGCACCTACGGAAGAGTATTTTTGTTCCTCTCATTGGAACAACAGACGATATCAACCGAGTCGCAGAAGAGACTGCCGCAGCGCAAGTCGAAGACGAAGTAAACAAGCCACCAACCAACGGAGCACTAGGGCCAGACTACAATAGCGGACCATATGGAACGCAGAAACAGACTGTTCTCCTCGCCCAACGTGACGGGCGGGTACGGTATTTCGAGCGGACTTTATGGGACAGGAATGTGAGGGCTGTACCCACTGGACAAGGCGATCGGTCTTTCGAGTTTCATATCGAGCAATAGTGCGTGTCATGATTCGGATTGACTCGTAGATTGACTGTGATACGATATGACGACATTGCATGGTAAAGGGGGCTGAGGATATTCACACCGAGGTCGATTTTTGCCATGCTTGAATATTTTCCCTGTTTTTATTTTCTAACTGGGATGATATCTCAATTTACATATATTATTGAAATGAGTCCATCGTGTTTTGTGTTAGCATAGGTTTAGGCGATCATGGTACGGAGTAGATGCTCCGCCGTGTTTCATCTTGAGCGCCGCTCATCTACTTGGGGCTTTTCAGTTCGGCCATCGCCCCAACACGGAATGGTCAAGCCCACTCTTGTCCCGGAATAATTTACGATGCTGATTTGGCTTGATTTTCCACCCATACATATCGCTTCCGATCGCGCGCCGTAGAATGACCGAAATGACCCTGAACCCCTGTGGACCCTAATGTCAAATTCCACCCACTCTGCCGAGCCTCGCCTAAGTCTTTCAATTGCTTTTTGCCTCGATGAAAACTGACATTAGCAGGGAAATTAGATTAAACTATGGTCAGCAAACCTTTTCGGGCCGTTCGTGCTAGATCCTATGGCTCCAATCTCATTCCAGGGCGCTTCTAGCTCAGCCATTGGGTCCCTCGCCCCGCAGAAAATATACAGGTCTACTTCCCTGGTCAATCTCCGTCGGAACACCTACCGTGACGAGTCTGTGGATGGGTTCGGTGAATCCTGTCAAAGTAGTGGTCTCGAACGTTGAATCCACTTGTATCAGATGTTGTGGTAGCCTGGGCCGAGTCCAATAGAAAGCCTTGATTGATGCCCCTGACATGAAGGTTAACGGGTATATAACATGGCCCAGTGCACATACTCGCTTTGACTTTTGTTTTTTGTTGTATACATTCTTTTCTTTCCAATATCGAGACTGGTTCTTGATCTGTCATTCTTTTGCTATTCATTCTTTCGTTCGACAAGCTCAACAGTCATTCTCTACTTTTTCTCCGATCAAAATGAGACTTACAAACTTGGTTCTGGCCGCCAGTGCCGCTGGTCTGGCTTCTGCGTACCCTCGCTCAAGGGAGGTTGTTCCCAAGCGCAGCGCCGATGTGAAGAAGCGCTCTTCCGGCTTCACTTGTATGTCGGATATACACAGGGCTAAAGGAAATCTTTAACTGATTACACGTAGGGGTTGGTGTCAGCGAGTCTGGTGCAGAGTTTGGTTCCGCTATTCCTGGAACCTTGGGTACGGACTATATCTGGCCCACCACATCCAAGATCCAGGTCCTGCGGGATGCTGGTATGAACATCTTCCGCGTTCCCTTCTTGATGGAGCGTCTGGTGCCCGACAGCATGACTGGTACCCCGGCTACCACATACTTGGCTGATCTCAAGTCTGTAAGTAAAAATCATGCTACATACTTCTATCTCTATTTTCCAGTCTCTAATGCGAATTGATACAGACGGTGAAGTTCATTACCGACAGCGGTGCTTATGCGGTTCTTGATCCCCACAACTACGGAAGATAGTAAGTGAAGTTCACTAGAGATTATTAGTCACCTATATACTGACCAAATTTCTAGCTCTGGAAGTATCATCGAGTCAACCGCCAACTTCAAGACCTTCTGGAAGACCGTCGCTACTGAGTTTGCCGACAACGACCTGGTCATCTTCGATACCAGTAGGCTAATCGAATGCACACGCAATTGCATAAGCTAATACCCCATCTCTAGACAACGAGTATCACGACATGGACCAGACTCTCGTCCTGGACCTGAACCAGGCCGCCATCGACGGTATCCGTGCCGCCGGTGCTACCACCCAGTACATCTTCGCCGAGGGTAACGCCTACTCCGGCGCCTGGTCGTGGACTACTTACAACGACAACTTGAGCGGCCTGACAGATTCCGAGGACAAGCTCGTCTACGAGATGCACCAGTACCTCGACTCAGACAGCTCCGGTACCTCCGAGACCTGTGTTAGCAGCACTATCGGCAAGGAGCGCCTGGAGGAGGCCACCGCCTGGTTGAAGGCCAACGACAAGAAGGGTTTCATTGGCGAGTTCGCCGGTGGTGTCAACGCTGACTGCGAGGCTGCCGTCGAGGGCATGCTCGCTTACATGAGCGAGAACAGCGACGTCTGGATGGGTGCCGAGTGGTGGTCTGCCGGTCCCTGGTGGGGAACTTACATGTACAGTTTGGAGCCTACTGATGGTACCGCTTACTCGACTTACCTTCCCATCCTGGAGAAGTACTTCGTCAGTGGCACTACCTCTACCTCTACCACGACCTCGGCTGCTGTGGCCGCCGCTACTTCAGCCTCGTCTTCTTCCTCGTCGACTTCTTCCTCGTCTAGCTCCACCTCGTCTGCCTCTTCGACTTCGACCGCCCTGGAGGTCACCACCACCCCCAACAGCCAAGTCCAGGTCCCCAGCCCCTCCGTCGACGCTGTCACCACCTCGGCTCCTAGTGCCTCTGCTGCCTCCGTCGCTTCCACCGGCGAGCCAACCACTCTGTCCACTGTCTCCGTCTTCGTTCCTCCCGCTGCCTCCACTGCAACCACCTTTGCCATCGCCCCGTCCTCCACCCAGTCGTCTGCCAGCGCTCCCTCCTCTACTGGAGCTCTCGTCGCTCACTACTACCAGTGCGGTGGGATCAACTGGACCGGTGGCACCACTTGCGAGTCTCCCTACACTTGCAAGGTGCAGAACCCTTACTACTACCAGTGCGTTTAAGGGACTTTGATGATAAAGCCGATATAAAAGGGGCATGGGGAGTGTAGTTGTGATGGATTGGTGAATACTTTCTACTCTGAAGGCGTGCCCTTCTTTTGTATATTTTCTCTCCAAACTTTGATTCGATTATTTTCATTTACTTTCCATTCAATTTCGTCTTCGGTATGGTATATTGATAAGAGTAGACTTAGTTTGATATTTGAAACTCTTACAAATTGAAAGCCTAATTCTAATTAGGATGAACACGAATTTAGTTGGCACTGAGTACAAAGGGAAAATATGTAAGTCACGATCAGATTAAGTGTCATATCCTACCTAAGTTTCCTTGGACACAAGACCTCGGCAGCATAAGACCAGAACTCTGTAATGGAAATAGACAAGTTCTTTGAAGAGCATTTCTTCTTTCTAAGGTACTTATTGCCTTTGCATAGAAGGTAGTGTGCATCAGCAGCTCTTTTAAAACATAATGATTATGTAATACATATATTAGCCAATAGAAGCCATCAAAAGCTCACAAGATGCTGAGTAAGCGCAATACGATCTCTCGAGACCAACGACGTCCGTTCAATATTGCATTAGCGAACTTAGCGAACCTTACGTGAAAACGACCAAAAGGGAATTCGAAAAACTCTCATAAGATGGATCTAAATAAAAAGATGGTGAGCAGCACTGGATGTGCTGTCTCAAGAACTCCGCTAACATTCAAAAAGAAAAGGATCGTCGATGTAGACGAGTACCAACAGGCTCGGGCGGAGCTTCTCAAGCAAGAAAAAGAGGCTACCCAGTTATTGCAAAAACTAGCAGCTTCACGCCGAGAACTGCCCATGGTAGAAATCTCCGATCCGGCTCGATTCAAATTCGATGCCCCTGGAGGAGAAAAAAGCCTAGTAGACCTTTTTGATGGCCTTGAGCAACTGATCATTTACCATTTCATGCTCGGCCCGGGAGAACAAAAGGGATGTGTGGGATGCTCATTCTGCATGGACCACATTCCCGACCTCGGACATCTGCGGAGCCGGAATACCTCTTTTGTTGCTGTCGCCACTGCTCCGTTATCTGAGATTACTAGCTATCAAAAAAGAATGGGGTGGAAGTTCCCCTTCTATAGTTCTGCTAAAACTCATCAGACGTGGAAGGAAATCGAAGAAAATGGTGAGACCGTTCCCTGGAAGCCTGGAAATGGATATTTTGGTCTCTGTGTTTTCCGGAAAGATGGCGATCGGGTCTTCCATACCTATGATACTACGGATCGTGGGTTGGAGATCGTTCTGTCGACGTACCATTTGTTGGATATGACGCCAATGGGTCGGCAGGAGGTTGGTAATGGGATGAATGAGTTTAGTCTTCATGATGAGTATTGAATTGGAAAGAGGATATGCATATGTGTTCACCTAGTCTAGGAATATCTTTATTTTCCAGAAATTGTTCAAGGCTCGGCAGCTGGTACACGATGCATTCACAGGCACCTGGTCACAAAATTCACTCTCGGAAATTTAAGTATGCTGCTGCAACTCCCAGCTCTGTACAGGTAGGTACCAATTTTCTGGACAGAGCCATCGAAAAATGAATCCTTTCAATCCTGGGCAGTATTGACTGCATCAGACACAAGCACGCAATTGTCGGTGAAAAAGTCCCCGAAGTGGGAGTAGACATCTTCCATCGTGTATTCGTCAAATATTTTAACCTCAAAAGTTTCCATGAATCGGGAACCGTCTCGATGATGGAAGATAGCTGTCATGAACTGGCGGAACACGGTATGCGGACTTCGAGGTCTAATGCCTAGTTCGAGGGCACTAAGTGCAGACTGAAAGCGGACTAGGAAGTCATGCGCTGTTTCATTCTTGCAAAAGGTTATTTCGATCCATTTCTTGTACAACCTCATGGTTCTGCGGAAGCTGCTGCTGCTGTAGATCTGCTCCAGTTTGGAATAAGTATCCTTAAAGCCAACGGTTTGAGTCACCATGTCAAAGGCTGTAGGGCCTAGGGCTCTGCGAATAAGCCCATTCCCAACCCTGCAAAGATGTTCATAGTCCCTATAGTGATCCTCGATATTCCTCTTGCACTTGTCAATGAGTTCCTGTGCGGGGTAGCATCGAAGATGTCCGTAAGTCAGACTGACTATGGTAGCAATATCTTCATCATCCATGTAAGGGTGGGGTTGCTTGAAAAAACCTTGGAGGATGGGCCAGAGACGCCTGTCAACAGCTTTCAAACCTTGTCGAAGGGAGTCATTCCAGGTATGCCAGTTAACGTCTTTGGACAGCTTGAGAGGAGTAAGAGCGTCGAAGAGTATTATGTAGCCGTGGTCGGCGAGCCAGTCGTAATCGGGAAGAGCAAGGGTAGAATGCATTGTGGATAAAGGAAATGTTGGAGGTATTGGAAGACAGAAGCCTGTGCAACTGTACGAGGCTCCTCGTGGCCTGACGCGTCGTTTAGGGGATGTAAGATAGAACGAATGAGCGGGAAGCAAAAAATGGGTATCGAAACGACGCTATTCAGAATGTGTTAGAGCAAAAAAAAGGCGAGCGCCGTCGAGAGACGCGACTCTTACCAGGGAGGAAACAACGGCCAGCTGCGGGATAACAGTCTATGAGAGCTGCCAAGAGAGAAAGGAGTAGAATGCATGGATAGTAGTGAGTGTTGGTACGAGCAGTGAGGAAGGATAGCTGAGAGGAGAACACACCACTTTGAGGCTCCTAAAGAGTCCTACCTCCTAAGTAAAATTGGAATTATGTAAATTATGGTTCACTGGACTCATAAATTAGGTTAATCTCAGCAATTGCCTCTTTCATTGAAAAACCTGAGAACATAACTACGAAGTAAGTGCCTTTATACCGAATTATCAAATAAAATATCTCGTTTCCTTGGTGGATAATATGCTATCATCGAAAGCAATGGTTATTCCGACAGAGGTTCAATCTTTTGAGGCTCGAAACCACCCAGACAGGCGCGACAGAGCAGTGGGTCCTTGAAGTAAAACAATGACTGAACAATGAAAATTAGGCCTTCGACTGCTTTGTAATGATGGCTCCCAGATGATTTCTTATCACCCCACGATGTGCTCATATTGAGAAGGTGGACCCGATACACCCAATGAGTGGAGCAATATATGAGCATCACTACCGTTGATTGGATAGACCCCACTGTTATCTCGGGTTTACAGTTGTTACTCCGGCTTACCCGCCGAGGTCTAAGATTCAACTGTAATGTGCCAAGGCTATTCCGATCGGCAAACCGGAAACAAGCGATTCAAGTGGACAGGGGTAGACAGAGATAACATGACTCCGCTGCGGGCATTTCCACTCCAGCGATTACACATATACCCATGGTCAAAGATTAGGTGATTGGTGAGACTGCGTCCTGTTTATCCACCGTGGTTTCGGTGGTGTGTCCATTCTTTACAGGCCTCCCGTTCTTGAGGCGGGGTAGATAGCAGTAGATACGGAAATGAGAGCATATAAGAACACAGCCTTGCTGCTGCAAAGGATTGTGTTACCCTTTAGTCGAAGGGTGCAAGGTTTTGCTTACTTTACAACGCTCTTCGTAACTTACAAATCCTGGAACAATGACCATTCAAAAAAAGCAGCCAGAGACCTGGGAAACCAAAGCAGCGATTCCACGGGCAATCCGCGATGCCTCCCTGGCCAAAGTGACGCCGGCCTTGGCTGGACTTCCTGATACTTTACCACAGAACTCCCAGGGCCTTCCAAAGCAGGTTTTAACACCTAGAGAATTCGACCTCACTGAAAATTACTCTGTCACTGAGCTGCTTGCCAAACTCCACAGCAAGGAACTCTCATCCGAGGAGCTCACAAGAGCTTTCCTCCGTCGAGCCGCCGTTGCGCAGAGTGCGACTAATTGCCTGACAGACCTGCTCTGGGATGGTGCGATCGAAAGAGCACGATATCTTGATTCACTTCCCGCTCCAGTAGGGCCCCTCCATGGCCTGCCCATATCAACAAAGGAACACCATGGCGCGAAAGGTGGCATTGAGTCGGCCAATGCATCTTACGTTGCATATATTGGGAAGTTCCAAGGGTCTACGGTCTCCCTCGATACTCTCTGGAATGCTGGCTGTGTATTCTTTGCCCGGACAACGCAGCCTCAAACAATCATGCACCTCGAAACGGAAAGCAATATTTATGGTCGGACGGTGAATCCATACAACAGACTGTTGACATCGGGAGGAAGTAGCGGGGGAGAAAGTGCCTTAATTGGCATGAGAGGCAGTGTCTTGGTAAGAGTCTATCCAACGATTATCTGAAAGCTGCTAACCTGGTGACAGGGTGTTGGTGGTGATATCGGTGGCAGCATTCGATGCCCAGCTGCTCACTGTGGAATTTACGGATTCAAGTAGGTACCTCAACCTCCTTATCAGCACTTTTAATGCTAATGGATCACCAAGGCCTTCAGCTCACAGATTGCCGATCGCGGGTGGAACTGGTCATATGGCAGGAAGAGAAAGTATCCTTTCCACTAATGGGCCCATGGCAGCCGATCGAGATTCTCTGGAATTGTTCATGAAGGTGATGCTAGATGCAGAGCCTTGGAAACTGGAACCATCCATCAGAGTGGCTCCTTGGACGCCATATGAATTCACTCGGCCTTTAAAGGTTGCCGTGCAATGGTGGGATGGTGTTGTGAAACCTCATCCACCCATGATCCGCGCGCTTCGCGAAGTTTCCGAGGCATGCAAAAAAGCAGGAATGACCGTTGTCGACTGGGAATGCGAATCTTTAGATCACAAAAAGGGATGGGAGATATTGTCCAGCCTGTATTGGCCAGATGGTGGAAAAGAGGTCCTTGGTTTGCTGGAGTCGGCTGGAGAGCCGATCTTGCCTTTGACGAGATTCATTATCAACGAGCAGCCAACGGTCAAAGAGCTAACAGTGTCTGAGATGTTCAAGGTATGACCACCGGACCCAGTCCTTTCGATATCGCGCGCATGAGAACTAATAAGTTTTTGTGATAGTTGTGCGCTGAGCGAGATGCCTATCGTACTTCCTATGCCCGTCACTGGACGAGCACTGGCAAACAAGATGGACATGAAGTCGACATTATCCTTTGTCCTCCTTCCTTTGGTGCTGCTACGCCCCACGAGCAGTCGCGCTACTGGGGCTATACCTCGATCTGGAACCTATTGGATTACCCAGGTGTTGTGTTCCCTGTCACGAAAGTTGACAAAGAGAAAGATGGCAAAGATTCCGAATATCAGCCAAAGAACGAAGAAGATAAATTCGTATACGACTTGTACGAGCCGGATCTATACGATGGCTGTCCAATAAACCTACAGCTCATAGGACGCAGACACCATGATGAAAAGGTGCTTGCAGCACTAAAGGAGGTCGAAAGGGCGATGGGAAAAAGCAAAGGATAATCTTCCAGGGCTCCCATAAAGACTTCCCATGAGAGATTAATGTAGACGCTTGGAAATAAAAGAAATCAAGGATTTATACCTAAATAATTTACCATTTCCAACTATATTGTGTTGATATATGGTTGGGCGTCCTAAAGTCTGAGTGTGTGGAGTTTGGATTCAACAAATTGCCTATCACCGGGATCGTCAAGAAACAGGAGACTAATTTATCTCGAATAGTAACATGATTAAATCTTTGCTAATGTTACAGTAAACCAGGGCCTGATATCCTATGGTCTCCATCTTTTGTAAAATCAAACTGAATCCCCAAATCGTCGCATTGCATTTTTAACGGTGCAAATGCATGCTTGATAGACTCTGGTATTTTGTATGCACCGTAAGGAGCCGGGACAGAGTTGTCCCGCTCTATAACGACTGGCTGGATTTCGAGCCTTCTGAGATTCGGGAATTGCTCCTGTCGCTGCCCTAGCATACACTGAAGATTTTTCATCACCAGATCGAAGTCCTCAACAGAGTATCCAGCAAGTTGGAGATGCTCTAGACTGGGTGGGAGGACTTCTAGCAGAGTAACAGCCGGGTAATCATTCTGACCAAATTGCAGGAGAGTACGCAATGGCATCCGAAGTTCACGCAGCTGCTGGAATTCGACTAGAGACCCAAAAGTCGTGTAGTCTATCTCATCATCTGCAGCCCAAACGTCTTCTCCGTCGATCTCTCCATTATTGTTCAAGCGAAGTACTCGAAGGCTATGTCTCTGGGTATACAGAGCTGTGTAAAATGCCATTGGACGAAAGTTGAAATATATCTCACCCCAGATAGCCTTGTTGTCGTGTTGGTAATCAAAGACCTCCAAATTGGCACAAGATGTAATGTAGTCAATCATCCCGTCACTACCATTGCTTTGCCAGAATTCCAGTTCCGTAATCGGAGAGGTTCCAGGCGCAGGCTTGGAATAATGCACATCATGGTCATCATATGCTTCACAGAAAGAACTTGCGGAGAACGATCGTAGAGCGGGGAAATGCAGCAGCGGCAAAAATTCTTTGGCCAAGTAGGCAGTTTTGCTGTATTCACATTCGGCTCGGACACTGTTCAATCGCTGCAATACGGGTTTTGTATCAAATGGCGTTTCTCGGGCGGCCGCTCGAGCTAGCATAGGATAAAAATAGTCCGAGTATCCCGGATATTCAAAACATAGGATCCTGACCGCTTCCAGTGATGGCAGGAGTACTGCGAGCCATGCGTCGGATTCTCCGTTAAGCAGGCCCTTTTCCCAATTCGTGCGATGCTCTGCTGAAGGGCTTGCTTGGTCTAGAAGATCCTTGAATGGTTCAACATTGTATTCGATACTGTCGTCATCCCCGCCCCATGTGAGATCCAGTTCCTGGATAGAGGGACCAATTATGGGGTTTCGTTGAATTGCACAAACAAGATCATAGACTTGATCGCCTTCAACTCTAATACGCTCGTAAGCCTTGGGAAGAAGTGCCGTGTACCATTGACGGCACACTAATAGAAGTCGAAGACGATCTTTTGTGTCGTAAATATGGTTAAGTACGAGAAAAAGAATGTCATTATAAAGAACGACCATGCTGATTGAAAGGTTGCAATTAGCAACTCAGGGCCAGTTTGCAGCGCAGAAAAGGGGAGGGAGATGGACCGACTGCTCCGGGTTAGATAGTTTGTAACACGAAGCAAGACCCAAGAGCGGTGGTCGATGACAGAATGGTCGAATGGCAGGAAGGTTGGAACACTGAACCTAAAGAAGGGTCCAGGGTGGGGCCGGAGCCTTTTTCTTTTCTTTTTTTTTTTTTTTTTTTAACCAGGCTCCCATCAGGCTGCCATCGTTAGCGTCGGTTAGTCGCGAATGGTGGATCCGGACTATTGTCGCCGAATGATTTACGATTCTCATTTTGCGAAGGCCAATATCCATATACATGTCACTGTTGATGCTTCATGTAGTATGTCGGTCATGGTCCACCGCACTCCAATGAAATCAAAGCGTGGATAAACACGCCTCCTTCCCAATCGGGTGATTCGACACCTGAAGATTCAGGCGATCGATACTTGGACGCTCCAGTAGTCTTCACCCATGCATTCCCATCTAGTTCCCTTTCTTTGTACCCCCAAAACGTGCGACCAAAGCAAATAAGTGGCTCGGTCGGCTGCGCCTTAACCTAAGGAAAACACCGAGCGATATGGTATGGCGTATTATGGAAGGTGTTGGATACGGTAGTTCCTTCCCCAACCATCTACAGTTGTATTTGTGACCTTGACAGTCTAATCCTGCAGCAAGGTGAAAGGCCAAGTGAATGTACCTTGAGTGTTTGAAGATCACTTTTGGCTGCCTATTGGACGTGTTTCTGAGCAACCAAAATTTCTTCTCCACAACAGTCACCTAGTCCTGGTTGTGCTGAGCAAGAAGAATTCTTCCCAAGCAACAGCTTCACCACTGCCTCATGGCCATTCTTTACCGCCCATGAGAGTGGTGTTCGACCGCATATTATGTCCTCAGCCTCAATATCAGCACCGTGCTCGAGCAGCACTTGCACTACTGCCTCATCGCCGTACGAGGCAGCCCATAAGAGTGGCGTTCGACCCCATTCCTCATCCTTAGCCTCAGGGTCAGACCGCCTCGGAAAGAAGTGTTGGAATTCTGCTTCGCCCCAATCCATGCTCTGCTTGTAGTTTCGAAATTGCTGTTAAAAGGATTGGCGGTGGCTTATTTAACACGCCAGTGCGTTCAAAGCGGCCTCCAGTCACTGTTTTCCCATAATCGTACTGTATGACCCCTCCCGAGTCCCTTGTCGGCTTGCTGACCACCACACCACCCAGCCGGATATCAATTTCCTCGCTTGGAACCCCCCTCCGATACCTACCATCATGAAGAAGCGTATCGATTCGAAAGTGGACTGCATTTGTGTAGCCACTGTTGTTGCGGAAGTTGTACCGTAAACACCTGATGGAAGGCATGCGATAGCCGCATTGTGTTCAAATATCCGGCCTAAAATGTATGTATTACTATCTTTGGGTCTCGCCGGTAAATTGTAATGTCTTTCTCCAAGGGGAGGGCACAAATCCATGCGACCGAGTAATCTCGATGGCGAAAACATTCTGTCGCAGTCGCCATATGATTCTGACCCGATGATTGTTGTCGTTTCTCGCTGCGTAATGGATTCGGAATGGATGATAAGGCTGGCCAGGCCTAGAGGAATGCGTCTCCGTGATGATGAATGAAAAGCAACCCAGCTTACAAGGGTCGAAGTTGAAGGCAGTGCAAGTAAGCCTTGCCTTTTTAGATCTGCGATGGTACCGCGCTCCATGTGATCTATAAGTAGTTTGGCGCCACGTCTCGAACGTCGATCAAGTCGACAGATGTACCTAAGAACGAAGCATCTATTTGGCTTGCAAACATAAGGCTTGTATGAACTTCGGACTCTGGCTCATCCTCCATTTTGCGCTTGGCCTTTAGTAATGTAAGCCGCTACATCCGAGTATCTACCCATCCTGCGGCATTTCGACGAATTACAACACGTTCACGCATATCTCTATCGGCCGAGCTTAGAAAAAGCGAAAAAAGCGTTATTGATTCGCATGAGTTCCGCCTGACACCACGATCTCTTGGCACCTACACTTACCGCCAATTTCAACCTATGATTGACTAGATCAACTGCGAAGCTGGCTTCAGTGTTGGCCAAAAGTCCTCTTGGTATGACCCAAACGCGGCTTCTCGCCCTGTCTATTGCGCACTCACCTTTAACGTGGCGTGACGCTAAAGGGGCAGATTTTTTTTGTTCTCCATATTTGCAGTGTGTTCCTTTACAGTGACCTAAATCCGAGAATGCAAGCTATGTCGATCCAAATCCAATGTACAATCCTTGGAAAAGGCCCTTTACGCTATAGGTCGATGTGCGGATTGATCCGCCCACATTCTTACAATCTACTATTCGATTAATAAACCAGTATCTAGCCAATAATATGAGGATTCATATATATGACTAACGAGAAACCGGTTCTAGACAAGGATTCACGGTAAGCTGTTTATCAAACATAGACTGTTCAGGTTTCTGTGATTCACCTAATGCAGCCACTCCTGAACCCATTTCTGGATCCATTCCGGCTTAACCGCGTCCACCTCGCGTAACTTCTCGCTGACTTGGGCGGTACCCTGCACATCCAGCACATTCTCGGGCGTCGTTTGAGCCATCGCGGTTTCAAAAAATTCCAGCAGCTTCGCGGCCGGATTCTTTGAAAGCTGAAGCTGCAATTCCATCTCCCCAGCTTGGCTGGGAAGCTCAACACCCTGTCGAACACGTAGCACCCACTCCCGCTCGGGGATTGTCTCCAGGCTCTTCCCACAAACTTTACCAAGGGCTTCGGTGACGATTGGCCGGATCTCTTTCCAGGTTTGAGGATGTAGGTTCACCAGATGGTAGAAGTTCAACGCAGAGTTGCTTCCGAAAAGGGCCAAGTCGACGAGAATATCGGCTAGAAGGTCAACCGGCACCCAGTCAATGCGCTCCAGGGCTGGACCTATGGCATCAGGGAGAGCCTCTAGGTGTAGTGAGCTCAGAACAAGGCTAGGGAACCACTCGGTCTTGTTCCATAGGCCGCGAGACCTGATGGGCCCAGCTACCTGACCTACACGAGCCACAGCTACTTGGCCGACATGAGGAGAAGCGAGACTGTCAGAGCTCTGTTGCGCGGCATGTGCTAGGAGATTCTCAGCCACATATTTGCTGTTGGCATAGCCGTTCGGGGCCGGAGTCGTGGTGGTGACGAGGCTCTCGGGGGTGAGACCGGTATCGGTGTGGTGGCCAATAGTCGAGCTGATTGAGGAGATGAAGAGTAGGCGCGGGGAGTACGTGCCTTGGCCGCTGAAGTTGATGAGGTTGACTACACCTCGCAGGTGGGGCTTGAATGAGGCTAGCGACAGGTTGAAGTTGACAGGCCATGCATTGTGAATGACCAGCGTAGCGCTTTGCTGCAACTTTTGTAGCTGCTCGGGTTGTAGCCCCAGATCCGCCTGGCTGAGATCGGCTTTCCAAAAAGTTACCCGTTCTTGTGCGTTATCCAAGGGGGGAAGCCCATAAGCAGTACCACGCTCCTGCTGGCGGTCACGAGCTCGGTCATCTCGGTTCAGGCAGTAAACATGCTTCACACCGGGGCTCTTCAATAGCGCGTCGAGCATATAAGTGCCTAATTGACCGGTAGACCCAGTCAGAATAACAGTCTCAGTGGCAGGCGTTACTTGGGAGGGCCGCTGGGCTTTGGGAATATTGATCTGTCCGATGAGCTCCTGGAGTAGCTGGTCCCGCTCTTGAATCAGAGCTTGGGTCTTGGCTTCGGTGGACTCTTCCAGGCTCTGGTGTAGATTGCAAAGGGCTTGAGCCAGCCCTGATACCGTCGGATGCGAGTAAATGAAGTTCGGAGTGAGGTTGACAATATTGAGACCGTGCTTAAGTGCACGCGTAACTGTGATCGCCTGTAGGGAGTCCAAGCCAAAGTTAAACCAATTTTCGGTGTCGGTCAACTTGTCCGGATTCCAGCCTGTGATGGCTAGAATTGATGTTCTTATAAACTCAGTCACCTGCGCGGGATCATCCACCCCGCCTGGGCCGACTACTTGAGTTATCGTGTCCGCACTAGCGTAGAGATCTTCAAGCTCTTGCGCGTACAAAGCCAGCGTGCCAGCGCGTTGGACCGTTCCCTTGCCTGCGCGAAGCATCGGTCTGTCTGGCGATGTGAACAGGATATGGCTCTTAGAGATACGGGCGTGGGCAGGAGCAGAGCTATTCGCTTGCTCGATACTGGGCCAAAGGTCCTCAATAATCTTGTCACGGCTCTCAGCAGGCTTTTCGCCTCGCTCGATGATAAGTGCCGCCTGGAAGCGTTGTGCACCGGCCACTAGGCACCCGGTGACGTCTGAGTTACATGCAATGATATGCTGCTCCATCGAGACAGGGTTGGTTTTCTCCCCGTTCAAAAAGACAATCACATCATCCACGCGGGCAGATGGGCGCCATAGATCAGCCTTTGTAGGATGGCGGACCATCAGGTCATTTGTTTGGTATTCCTGCTGACCCGCAAACGCGTGTATAGAGAATGGGAACTGATGGGCTTCACGGTCTGGAGTGCGCACCAGGACGGCCTCGTACTCTTCGCCAGAGACATGGCGAAATTCCACCCCTAGCTCCGGATGGAAGTTGAGATACCTCCAGTCCGTTAAGGGATTCCGGTCTGTAGCGTGGACCACATTCATAATGCCTAGCTCCGAAGCGCCGTATCCATTCATCAGTTCTACCTTAGCTGCGACTTTGTTGCCAATGGCCTGTGGCAAATCGCCTCCACAGTAGATAATATACTCTAGATGAGCACTGCAATATTCGAGAAGCTCTGGATCTTGTGCTAGCTCCAGCACAATTGAGGGCACAACAATAGCCCACTCGAATGGGGTTTGTTTCCTTGCAGCCACTAAGCCTACAGCGGTCGGGAGACCAGAAGCAGTAGGCATGATTAGGGTCACATCTGCCGGCATCGTGATAAAAAGGATATGACCGATTCCAGCTGCCTAAGTCCGATATTAGTAGCGCTCTGCAATTATTGTTGTTCATTTGATGATCAGCTTACATGGAATGGAGGCATTGTCAAATACATTCTCTTCCCGAAGCCTTTACTATCCTGGCCTTTAGAACCTGCGGGGGCCTGTAATCTTTGCATGCGTATATGCTTCGCAGCACTTTCGTGAGTCCAGGTAATAGGTTTGGGAATCCCCGTGGACCCTGAGGTGTGAAGTACAACAATTCGATCAGTCGCCGCTTCTGGATATGTCTTCCGGTATTCGAACACGGGAAATTCGGTTGTCAGGAGTGTGTCTAGACTTGGAACTTCCACGACCTTGAGTGGGATGGCTTCGATCATAGCCGTCACAAACGGGGGCCGCGGCGTAGGAACCAGCAGCGTAGTGCAGTCAAGCTTTTCAAGCAAGGCTTGCTGTGCTGCTAAGCTGTTACGGGGCGAGGGTAAAAACATCTATTCTAATTATTAGTGTTTGATTATATGTTTTCCCAAGAAGGCAGATTATACGCAGAAGCCGGCCTTGACAGCGCCCAGAACCAAAGTCGGGTAACGCAGGTCATTCGGACCTAGATAGGCTAACACGTCCTCTTTACCGGGCTCTCTATTACCGGGGCCCAAGCTCTCTGCCAACCAATGTGCGACACCATTGATGGCGTTGGAGAAGGCCTTATAGGTAATTTGCTTGTAGCCATCCTCGTAGCTCATGGGATTGACGGGATATTCCGCGTAGAGAGCATGAGGCTTGACCTTGGCATAATGGTCGACAAGGTTCGGAGTGAGCTGGGTGGAAGGATCCAAGACCGAAGTGCAAGAGATAGCCATATTCAAGTCCCTGGTGGGGAAGAAGAAAATATGAGAATGATTAAACCATTTTCTAGCAGCGCCAGCGCGACCTATCCTTATTTAAGAAAGGAAAAAAAAGAAAAAAAGGGAACAAAGCCCATATGCGAGATTGACAGGGTATAGCAGGGGGAAGCAGAAACGTAACAAAGAAATCAAAAGTACACCCTTTACAATGCGTTGGGACTCCACTACCTAGCGGGGTTGGATACAGCTTTGAGCAACATGGGGGCTAAATTTCGAAGAGGGAAGCGCTTGTTGGGAGCACCCTCAAGATGGTGCGGGTCGATTCAGCAGCACAAAGCCACCACACAAACCAGCGCAGATCATGCGACAAGCTGGGGAAACTATCTATAGCGCTCGGGCCAAAGAGGTGTATAAGTGTGCTATATCTGGAAAGGCTAGATGTGTTACCGTTACCACATACCAAGATACCAAAATCCTAGTAGCCAAATACTGGCTGGGGAAGTCGAGATTTATGGCGTGCAGAGCTAAGGACAGCAAACAGGGAAGTCCGTGCCGTTTGAATCTATAGCCCGTGGTACATATTGGGGGCCAAATACGAGGATTCAATCTGGAATAACAAATATCTTTTGTTACCAACCCGTCAGAATATGTTAAAAGGTGTAATGGATAGACTGGTGCACAGGAGTAGTAATTGACATGAAGTAGAGATTTTCAAGGTAAATGGACTATCAAGGGCAAGTTCAGATATTCCCGGAATACGCCAATACTCGCTAGTTATAACACCGAGGTTTGACCGCACCGGCTTGAAGTAAATCAATGTGGATTTTTGTGTAACCAATCGCCTGGTAGTGGTAAGTAATCATGGGATGTTCATAACGCATTTTGATGATCACAACATTAATCCCAAATAACAGTGAGCTTTTAGAGAGCTGGAGGTCTTCTTAATTGCCTCGAGGGATACTACCCACCCTAATTAATACGCAGGAGGTGGCCCAACGAGCTCAATAACCCAATTGAACTTTATCTTCCCTTGTGAGCAGCCAGGTACCTTCCACATTGCGACGGAATTAAATGCAAAGTTGTGGTTTGGCCAATTCCGCTATTGTGGTGCCGACTTCCAGGGTGTACCCCACCATGTCACCAAACGGACAGGGAAGGTGAGCAAGGTATATGCAGCGATAAAAGTCGAAGCTGACATAACAGACTAATAACACTTTGAGTTGGTCAGAAATACAATGCAGAGGCCAGGAGATGTCTGGAAAGTGAACACTAATCAATCGCAAAGAAAATAACCTCGGTTTGGGAGCTTGGTGGCTAACTATGGCTTCTACCCACCTTTCAACCGAGACCAGGGTAGTTCCAAGGGCGGGGAGATTTACTCCGCATCTGCGTGTAGACGCAGTCTGATGTAGATCCAGGAACAATTAACGTCATCGGTTTGCGATTCCCCTGGGGTGGGTGGACGAATGTACACAAACAATGACTGTCGACGATGAAAACAGGGGTTTGAAAAAATGGGCCCCAAACTAAAGTCGTCAAAGACCCAATCAAGAGAGCAAGACTCACTGCAAAATCAAGCTCCCGAGTCATATCATAAAGCTAGCGTTATGATTGGCATACAGCCTCGCCAGCCTCGCCATCTCGGACTTATTGGCCCGTGCTCAGGTTTGGGGGCCAGAATGTGAATCGGAAGATCCCTGTCAGATTTTTAAAACCACTCGCTGATCTTCAAAGATTAGCCTGCGTCCTTGCCTTTTTCCATCATGCTCACTATAACACCCAGTACATTACTGTTGCTGTACCCTGGCCCTTCGTCTACGATTCCGTTGTCGGTGTCGTCAGCGAGAACGCAGCCGAGGCCGCGTAGTGAATGACTGGATCTATCATCGCTCAGGGTTTATTTTGGATCAAGCGTAGCTAACTGTGAGCCCGACAAGATTACTTTGTGTCCAAAGAATATGCTCCAGAATTTGGCAAGACCATACAGGAACATCGTAACATAAATGATCGCTGATATACCAAAGGGACCACTGCAGGTGATCAGAATACTTCTAGCAAATTTGACACGCATGGCGAAGGAGATTCTGACAGAGTTGTCCATGTATTCAATAAAATTGATTTGAGGATTCTTCGTACTAGTAGGATGCATTCTCAAGCTGATCATGACGCGCCCGTAGTATCAATCGAGAATTCAGATTGCGAGTTGCTATATTCCCACCGCAAAGTCTTTTGGATCATTTGCGATACATATATGGCCACTAGGCTTTTGTTGAAGTTTGTGCTCGTCTCGTTTTTTGATTCGTCGAAGAGATCCCCTTTGCCGCCCTACCCCTCAGCCCCTATATGTTTTACTCGAACGACCTGCACACCATGTGTTACCTTTCCCCGCCCCTCTACCTTTATCAGTCGTTATTCGGGCTTATCTTGATAGCAGATAACATGGACTAGGTCCTGAGCCCACCCTATATAGCTTTAGTAGTGAAAGAAGCGAGTCGAAGTCGAATACATGCCGGGTGAAATCGCAATATCAGGTATCTCGAGTGAGTATCTTATCTGTCCCGGATTCGGCCTGATAAGCTAAAGCCCGCCAATTGGACATTTAGTACGCTCTTGGTCGGTTCATAAACCTACGACGCGTACCCCAGAGAATTCGTAAGGTCCGGCATGGCGGAGAACCGACGGAGGTCTAACCTATTTCACTACCGAGCGGGCCGCCCCAAATTAACGTAGTAAATAAGATTTTTGTTTAAACAATATCTCAACAATCACATACCTATCCAGACTCTCCAGTATTTGGAATGAATAGCTTGAACTTGAAGTTTGGTGTAAATAATAAATGCAGAATTTCATAACGTTACCGAAACATGCACTCATCAAAGCTTTAATTATATATCTTTGACCTAACACCTATTAGACTTGTTAAAAAGATCTGAGGGTGCACTTCAAATAGTGTAAAGAGTGTATATCTATAAAGAGAATCTAGAGAGCCTATGTGTGTTGAAAAAAACGATTTTTCTGTGTTATTTCGGGTGGGCCGTCGGCAGCGAAATACGTTATATGAAGCTTTAGGCTTAAGTGACCAAAGCCAGCTGATTGCACGATCAGAACCAGGAAAGCGACTTTCAGGTCACGGACGTGCACCTTAGCCATGCTTAGACCGCTGACTTGCACTGGGCTTAAGAGGTCCAGAAAAACGTCGTTATCATTTGATACGGCCCAACTTCCATTTACTTTCTTGGCTCCCACCACATTCTTTCCTGCAAATATATTCACCTGGGGAAGATATCAATTGAGTCTTGCTAGAAACGTTTCAAACTGCTCATAAATATCTGGCCTCAAAGATAGCGCTTGCATGTTAGCTTGGGTTCAAGCCAGCGAAGGCGGCACACACTCAGTTAGCAGGGGAGCTAGCCTTCGGATGGTACACGGTCAGATCATTTTGATGGCGCGATGATCCTGGGAGAGAAAAGCCCATTGATAGGCTACGGACTAACTGCCTTATCATACTTTCATGCTCCAAGGGAACTGTGGAGTTTTGAAATCAGAATTCAGGAGTGCGTAAAAATCTGGCAAAGTTCCCAGAATATTGTCTATAAATTGCCTATCTCCTTCTCACCCTGCCTTATCCTACTTTTGTTCCATGCGACTTCTGCTTTCCCTCAAGGTGGCAGGAAGAACAATTGTTGTATCATTGCAAATAATGATAGGACATTAGCCACAACCTTCATCCTTCGCTTGACCATTGCTATACCCCAGCTGAGAAAGCAACCACCATGTCCTCTGTCGACAAAATGGACGATGGCTCGTCAGAGCAAGCCGTCTATGAGAAAGGCATCACACCAGTCACTGTGCACGATGTTGATGAAAAAGTGCACGGTCTAGCCGAGAAACTTGTGGCCAGTAATGATGCCATGGCACCGATTGAAGATATCGAGTACGTGATGGACAAGATCGACACTTTGACCATTGATGAGTGCAAAAGTATAATCGAAAAGCTTCTAAAGGACCATGAGTATGACTACAACCTCGGTAGTGCCTTGCGAGAGAAGCTTTCCCGCCTGATTGAGGGACCTTCTGAGGGGCAAGATCCCGAGGAATGGGAGCTGCAGCTGAAGACTGAGACTGCGTTGAATCACTTTTACTCGCCATACCCTGAGGTGCGAGCCGTTTCTACACCCACGGATGATCCGAACATCCCTTGCGAGACCATTCGTGCTCACTTGCTCGGCTACATGTGGGCCGTTATTGCTCAGTTCACGAATTCTCTTTTCAATTCGCGCTACCCTACCATCACTCTAGGATCTTCTGTGGCGCAGATCCTGCTATACCCATGTGGTCTATTTCTTGCAAAGGTTTTACCGGACTGGGGCTTCATGTTGGGTGGCAAGAGAGTTTCTCTCAATCCTGGTCCCTGGACGTACAAAGAACAGGTGCTTTCCACCATCATCATCGACGTTGGTCTGACTTCTGCCTATTGCTTCTGGAACATCCAGACTCAGACCGTCTACTACAAAGACACATGGCTTACTCCGGGATACGAGATTCTACTCTTGCTGTCAACCCAGCTCATGGGGCTAGGGTTCTCTGGACTACTCCGTCGCTTCGTGGTTTACCCAATCGAAGCTTTGTGGCCTAACATCTTGCCTACTTTGGCCCTGAATAGAGCGCTACTGGTCCCCGAGAAGAAGGAATTCATCCACGGGTGGAGTATCTCGAGGTATAAATTTTTCTTCTTGGTCTTTTCCAGCATGTTCGTCTACTTCTGGTTCCCAGACTACATTTTCCAAGCTCTGAGCTATTTCGGATGGATGACCTGGATCGCACCAAACAACTTCAATTTGAACATGATTACGGGCTCCCTTAACGGCCTCGGATTCAATCCCATTTCGTCATTCGATTGGAATGTCATCGCTGTGTATTCATACCCGCTCACTTATCCGTTCTTTGCATACACCCAGCAGTTTCTGGGCACACTTTTGGGTGGTTTCATCATTATCGCATTATACTGGTCCAACACCAACTGGACAGCGTATCTCCCCCCAAACTCGTCCGATATCTTTGACAATACTGGTAACTCTTATAATATTACAAGGGTGATCAATAGCAATACCGGAACTCTCAATGAAGAAGCCTACCAGGCATACTCCCCTGCTTTCTACAGCGCGGGAAACCTACTGGTGTATGGCGCATTCTTTGCTTTCTACCCACTTACGATGGTTTTCATAGTCCTGGATTCCTGGCCGCCACTACTCAAAGCTTACAAGTCCATGGCGGGAGCTGCTGTCTCATCCACTAGGAGCCTCATTATTGGCCTGAAGAATGCAACCAAATCTCTTGCCAAGGGCGATGTGCGTGAGGCAAGTCGACATCTGTTCAATATTCTGAATCAGGAAAGCTCGATTTATGATGGCTTCGATGACCCATTTACTAAGTTGATGCGCAATTATCCTGAAGTTCCTGACTGGTGGTTTCTGATTATCGCTCTGATCGCTTTCATCTTTGCCATCATTATTGTAACTAGCTGGCCTCAGCTTGGGGCTCCTGTCTGGACTATCTTTTTTGTGATTGGTCTCAACTTGGTATTCCTGATCCCGATGTCGTACCTCTATGCGATCTCGGGTACAACGGAAGGGTTAAACGTCGTTACAGAGCTCATCGTTGGATATGCCCTGCCTGGACACCCAGAAGCACTGATGTTCGTGAAGGCATTTGGATACAACATCAACGGCCAAGCAGATAATTACATTTCTGACCAGAAGATGGGTTTCTATGCCAAAGTGCCTCCTCGAGCCATGTACCGTGGTCAAGTGATGAGCGCCATCATTACGGCCCTTGTCGCCTATGGGGTTGTGCAATTCGCCGATAACGACATTCCGGGCATTTGTACTGCGGACCAGGCTTCTGAATTCAACTGTGAAGATGGCTCAGAGATTTACTATTCCTCATCGGTTATCTGGGTAAGATATTTCTTGTGTTTCATCTAGGCCAGATCATGAAGCTAATAATCACTTTAGGGTGCTATAGGTCCGACGAGGATCTTCAACCAGTTCTATCCAACTATGAAATATACCTTTCTGCTGGGATTCCTGCTTGCGATTGTGTGGTGGATCGTTAAACGATTTGGATCGTATTTCCAGGACGCGTGCAAGTCTAAATTGCCTGACAGTATTTTCAAGCCGATCAATGCGTTTATTTTCACACCAATCTCGTGGCTCAAGCACGTCCATCCATCACTCATCTTCAATGGATTCTTGTGGTGGGCCCCTATCAACCTTACTTATTTCATGGGTGGTCTCTACGTTTCTGCTACTTTTATGTTCTACATGAGGCGGTACAAGACTGCATGGTGGGAAAAGTATAACTATGTCCTCGCGGCAGCTCTCACTGGCGGGGTCGCCTTCTCCGGCATTATTATCTTCTTCGCCGTACAGTATCATCCCAAATCGATCAGCTGGTGGGGTAACAACGTGCTTGATGCGACGATCGACGGCGGTCTTGGCCAGCAGGCTTTGATTACCGACCTGCCCGCGAAGGGATACTTCGGGCCCGATTCGTGGTCATAGGGTGAATTAAGGACAAGATTTGATATGACATTCTCTTAATTTGATCAAGATCACCATTACTTTGAAAGCTTGTCACTATGTTGACGTGCGGATTGAGCTAGTATAGTGGCGGACTGGATTCGTCGCCCAGAGAGTGGGATTTAAAGCAGAGTTGGAATCAATTTCACTCAATTTTAAGCCTGAGATACTAGCCAGCAATTGATTTTGACAGTACTATGTATCGCAATAGGGCTAGACTTCCGCAAAGCCCAACTTGGGCCTCAGGTCTCGGCCCAAAGCCCAGCCCGGACCCAACGCTGGGACCGTAGTAAAGCCCAACAGGGCCGGCCCATTTAGGCCCGGATTTTGCATAAAAACTAGACATCAAATCATATATGAATTCAATACAGGCTTTATCGATCTGGTCTTCGCAGTAATTTAAAGGAAAAATTGACTGTTTATATTCCAGAGGGGAGATACAAGGCCATATATACAGTTAACGGAAAATATGGAGTTCACTTATTGAACTTGACGCTTTGAGTAGTGTAGGGAAACCTCTTATTGGAGCTGCACTGTGGCATCACTGTTCATTGGCACTTGAGCGAGGCGAATCGGCTTCGAAATATGCAATTGGATCAAATTAGGGGCCATGTCTTATAGACTGGGAACTTAGAGCAAATCAGAACAATAGCGGCCTCCGCATTGTTTGTCCCCTTATCTTTTCCTATAGAGTGATATCGCACTGCTAAACCTCCAGCGTATGCAGCACGGTGGCTCTGCCAATGTGACTGCTCTCTTTCAATGACCACCTGCGACACGGATAAATTAAGGTAATATAAGCGGATGTGGCTTTGTCAAGTATCTATCAGTAGTGGAGACATCACCATGTCGATACGTGACATTGACACCATTTCGTTAGTGCGGCTTTGCAGTCGGGAACCACCCGCATGGCAGCACTATGTTCTCTTACTGAAAATGGCTCTCCTGACTTGGCGCAGACTCCACGGTCAGTGGAAGATCGATATTGGTAGGAGAGCAATCTGAGCGTGGATAAATGAGAAGAAAAGAACGCACAGGAAAGGGCTTTTGGCCCGGTACCATTATGGTTTCAGTGGGAAGTTACCATTGATTTCGTCCCGGTGAAGAAATGCCCTAAAAATAACGATACAAAGAAATCCGCAGTTTTCTCAATTGAAGCTAGCCATCTTCAATTGTCAAGTGCCGTAGCCCGGTTACGTGAACATCCATAGGCTTTCTGATAGGTAGTCACATATTTAATCAGATGTCCTAATATAAGGCATGCGAGTCGTGGCGTCTAACGTCTATGGCGCACTTACCCTCACAACCAACTAACGCCAAACGGCTACATTACGCACTTATACCAAGCTACTAGACGTCAGTAAGTTTACTTTCGTTTTCTCTTTAGGCACTATATGTTATTTTGCAGTACAAACCCAGTACATACGACCATAGGGTGTGGAGAACAGGGCTTCCCGTCCGCTCAGCCGTACTTAAGCCACACGCCGGTTAGTTAGTAGTATGGTGGGTGACCACATGCGAATCCTAACTGTTGTATGTTTTTTCTTTTATGCTTCGTCTGGGAAATTGCTTTTGGCGCACTACTCTTCATTGCCTCGATGCTACACCTCGCTCCCGAGATCTATATGCATGTGCACGTGGATCGCAACTGGCCTTGCTACATCACACGTAGTAAATTCTCTTGCTGGCGGATCTTCTATGTGAACTTGGACTAAGGTACCTTCGCTCACCGCCACAAGATTAATCCTGCCCGAAGTGGTAGAACCAGGGGCTACTAATTATAGTGGCGTTGCATAGGTTTGAAACCCTCTCCACACTTTCTATAATACTAACCCAACCTCTTAATCTTAGCTAAATAAGCTCGTTACGTAGAATTCACAACACTTAATATTATTAACAGCATTCTTGATGATTTATGATATATATATAATATATAAGGGCTATGTATTAGTGGGTAGACTTCTATAAGGCCTAACTTCGGCCTAAGAACTTGGCCTAAAGTCTAACCTAGGCTAGGTCTAGGCTAAACTTCTCTCACCCGGACCTAACCTAGACCTAACGCTAGGCCCTAGGTAAAGCCTAGTTGAGCTTAGATTTTGAAACCTCTAGGACCCCTAGTTAGCGAGATATTTCAAGAATTCGATTTACTAAAAGATAGATGTTTTTGACGAGAGCTACTATCTCATCCACTAGGAGCCTTATCATTGATCTAAAGAATGCAACCACGAATAGAAGAAAGACAAAAACTTTCCACAACCTATGGGCAAACTTCTTGCTGTTCTAATAAGTCTCTACGCTGGAGCACCTATTGCCCTTGTAGTGCGGTTGCGAATCTCTCCGGAACTGGAACGACTTCACCATTTCACGAAAATTTAAACAGCAAAAGAATGAATCAAAAAGCCTCCATATGCAGCTTCCACGTTATGTCAATAAACCAATATACTAAAACAAGAAAAGGAATCAAATACTCTGTACAGTGTACCAATTATGCTAATCAGTTTACAGGGCCAGCAGCAAGCCAGCGCCCAGGAGACCGGGGAGAAGATGGTTAGGCTTGCTGGTGGGCCAAGCTGCCATTCCCTTGGAGGTGGAGCTAGAAGCGCCACCACTGTTGGCCGCTCCAGTCGCAGTAGCAGTGACACCAGATGTGGTTTTACTCGACTCGGATCCTGAGGAGGTCGAGGAGGTCGATGCCAATACAGTGGCTGCAGCTCCGTTACCTGTCGCCGAGGTGACGGGAGAAGGCATCAGGGTTGCGCCCGGCACCGCAGTAGTTCCCGTGCCGATCTCGTGAATATCATCAGCACCGCCGTCGTAGTTGGCGTTCGCGAGCGAAATCTCGTTATTGCCGAGATCGTAGACGACGTAGGCGCCACGCAGGAACGGGTCACCCATCAGGTTCACTCCAGGTTCACTGTAGGTAATTCCAAAGATGCAGTCGTTGTCCGGGACACCGGACGCGGTGTAACCATCATACACAAGTTGGCTGATGGGAATCGTGACCTTGGCGCCAGAGAAGCTAAAGGTCACATTATAATCAGCTGTGGACATATCACATGGAATATAGCCGACGCCGACAGTCGAGGAATATCCTGCGCCGATTTCCTTATAAATGGGTTCCACCACTTCTTTGGGCAGCGCAATAAAAGGGCTCCCACTGTCCAAGCTGACGGCCAGGGGAAGACCTGTCGTATAGCTCTTGGTGCCACTGGTACCTTTCACAGAAATGTCCGTCAAGGCGATGGCAAGAGAGATGTATTGGTCATATAGCGGCAAAACCGGCACAGTTTGCAGCTCACCTTCATACTGCGCTTTATTGACACCTCCGAAGAGAATGTTACCGGTCCCATCGAATTTGTTCAACCACAAGCTATAGGCGGCCGAGTTGATAGCACCGCTATTGACCAACGCTTCCGGAAGATTGGCATACTCCTTGCCCTCACTGGCGGCATCGGTGTTTTTCGGATATCCGATTCCCAAAATGCCATCTGTAATCCCCACCATTAGCCAGGTCCCGGTTTGTTCTGATGATCAAGGGATCGAAAGCCAAACACTTACAGGAATTCTTGCTCAATTCAGCCACTGCAAATTCCATGTTCTTCACTGTGATGCCTCCAATTGCCAGGGTATCGGTGGCGTAGGGACCCTCGGCCATGAACCCACTAGCGTAGGTAGCGTTCATTTCATAATCCAACAATTTGAAGGTGGAGGAGTCATCCACGCTGAACAAGCCGTACGGGGAGCAGGGGTCGTCATCTGCCGCACAGTAGGTAGAATTGGGGACGTTAACCCAGATATCACTGCTACCGGTATCGATTTCGAGGGAGAAGTTCTGAGCCGGGGTACCGATGGTGATGTTCACCATATAATAACTATTTTCCTATCCAGGGACTTAGTAAAATTCTCTATAGTTAAATGGTGTGCTGCATTGAGGCTTCGCTCTCTACCAGTTGAAATCTCTGATTTGGGAAGGGAACTTGGTTTCGTACCACATTGTATAATGTTGAGCTAGCGATTTTGGAACTGCGCTTCTGTAATGCTTGAGACCGCTTGCTGCGGGTGATTGGCAGTCCCACTACTGCTGGACTGTCCCGCTTATGAAGCGTGATGGCATTGGCACATGGCAAAGCAGCTAAGGCAGCAAGCCCCAGGATGGAGTTTCCCAACATGACTGATACACACAGGTCTCGATCGCGGTGAAGTCTTCTGGAAGCTGGCTAGTGTACAACGGTCCCAAATGGCACGTCGTGATAGGGAAAGACAGCAGAGTCCTCGGCGATAGAACGCGACAAACGAGCAGCGCGAGGAATTTTTGAAGAGAGGGGCAAACAGGCTCCCTTTGTATCCTAGTCCCTCTGTCCACTCTCACTGCCTACTCCGCTTATGATCCTAAATTCGTTCAGGCACCCTGCGGTGGCTTTCAGAGTGGACGGACGTCTATCCACAACCAGAATAGGCCAATCATCGTCCACCACAATTTCGGGTAAAGTCCCTGAGGTAAGCTTGAGGCGTTACGAGAGCCAGTCATCGTACAGCTTCCAGCCAGGGTTCACCGGTCGGACCCCCTATGTCCACGCTAAGCTCGGCGTTCGACGGAAGTCGGAAGTTGAGCCTCGACGGGGTTTAGCGCCGTCCGAGAATAGCCAAAGACCCATTATATGAATTGTAAGCGAAGCACTAGTAGAAAATCTGGTTGATAGCGTGAGAAGACATACACTCGTTGATGGCCCGAAGCCGAGTTTCAAAATTTGGACTTTGTAACTCAAGAGCATTCAGGCACGAACCCACGTTTACCACGCGTGGATACATCGGCCGTTAAGCGATGCGACCCACTTTTGTAGCCCCGTGGACGGAAAGATCCGACTGCATCCCGTCGAATCTCTTACGATCCCTCCAGCTTAAGTCTAACCAAACGATTCACAAATTGACAATGTATTTGTGCGCGTTTTATGACGCAGACAGATGATATCGGGAGATCGTTATGAGGGAATAGATCGTGGGGGTGGTTGACTTGTGGGGCTCCAACGAAAAGCGTCTCAGCCATGAAAATTAAAGGCGAGCACGTGGAAATCTCGTACCTGAAATATTCTTCATTTCCTTTCGATCTTTTCCAATCATAAGTTTGTTGTCTTAGTGTGACAATCATTATTATAGAACATCGATCTCCTAGGTGCAAATATTTCCTTTCTGGTCTAAGTCTGTCTAATATGTGGGCAAGGATACATGTGCATAAGGCCTTTACTTGTAATGCACTAATATAACATGAGTTTTTGTTACTTGTCAGAGGTCATGTGACTGACTCTGTAGATAGATCAGGGCTTCTCCCTCGTCTTCTCTTCTTCTCTCGTCGACCATCACAATACATACACAATTGTTCTGTCTCCTCTTTTCCCTTCAGGCCCACGCGCTATCATTCCTCGTTGCATATCGGATATTGAGCTTGACGTGATCAGTTAACACTCGCTTGAGGATAAGGTATCCTGGCTCACCGCCAAATAATTGACCTTGCCCCTTGCGTTAAATTAAAATCTACCTGGATGGCTTACTCGGCCATAAGAATTCTAGGAGTAATTCTGGAGTTATAAACGTATTCAAACCGAGCTACCTGCAAGAGAAACGGTTGCATCACTTCTGTGGATAATATGCTTCTCGGAATTATTTGGATTAACTCGAGATTCCCGTATGTTTCATCTTGTGTTGTGGTCAGACCACCTTGGTCAAGATCTGAAGTTTCAGAACTGCCCCACAGTTAGATATGTGCATCGTGCAGCTCATATGTTCGCGTTCCAATATGTGAGACCAATACGTCGAAATATATCTCCGTAAGGAAATATTCTATCAGAGAGTAAATTTATATTCTCATAAACAGAAATGTAATTGAGCTTTTATACATGCCACAAGTTTCCACCACACACTGCCTGTTTGCTTTCCTGTGATTTTCTCTGATGTGACACATCGTCTATACACTAAACAAGACTGGAATATCTCTGAGATCCCCAACCTTCACATTCAAACGAAATGCTCCCCTTTCCACAGTTGGATACGAACTTCACTCTATTCAGATCTTCTCCTTCATACTATCGAGAACACATCCTGAAGATAATCACTTAGTCATTTGAGCTAGCGACTAGCGGAAGCCCCGATAGCATGGATGTGCTGGCCGGAATAGTAGGTTGCGTAGCTGACAAGCTTGCCCAGAATAGTTGATTTGGTCCGACATTATGCGAGGTAGCTGGAGGAGTAGAATTGATTGATGATAACCCAGTTTCCCGCAAAGGTTGACCAGATGTAGACTAAATATAGTCATGAGCGGGTGTCTTGAGAAAAGATCTCGCGAAGTCGCGATGGGGAGATTCTGAATACCAGATAATGCCTGTGCTTATGTTGGCTGTGATAATATTTCAATGATGCAGTAGTGCGCCAGATTCCAAACTTGACTTTGTATCGCTCCCGAATTTGTTCGAAGTTCAAGCCCTGGGACAGTAGATCTTGAACAAAGGGCACAGCTTGACGTTTCTCCATGTCGTTCCTCTTTATTGGTTTGTCTTTTGTTGAAATTGGTGTGGATGACCTTTGCGATCTCGGAATAGACGGATTTCTGTTCGAGTTGGAAGTCTCGGTTACCGTGTGTAATTCTGAACTTGTAGGTTCAATTTGACAAGGCGGACTTGACATTGCGGGGTTTTCATCCTTGATTGCAACTTGACTCGGAGTTGATTGCAGGCCATTTTCCCTATCTGTCTCTGGCCGTTGAATGTTCTCTGCACTTGTATGCGCAGGGAGTATCGCAACGAGATCGTTGAGTTGGGAGGGTTGTCTGTCGTTTATCAGGTTTTGGGGGCTTTCTTGTGTCAGATCAATAATCTCGCCATCAGGCGCCAAGACTTCATGATGCACTTGTAGATGTGAATTCGAAGCTGAAATGTCTCTGGATTTGGATATCTCGGTTCCCACTTGTATGTCAACTTCAAGGTCTTTGCAGCTCTGTTCTAGAGTCGTGCTTAGATCAAGAAATGCGGTGTAGCTGTCTGTTGAAATCAATTAAAATCACATTCTGGGGAAGTGCGCAACCTTCAATGAATTTACCTTTCATTTGGCGGGTCATTTGTTGAACCGACTCCAAGTATGTTTGCCTGGCCTCCAGCTCGATCTGCATGTCTCTGATTGAGGGAAAATTGGGAATACCTATAGAAAGCGTATTCAAGATTGCCATTTCTGTCGCTGAGATTTCAACCTGGCTTCCTTTTGAATCCCTTCGATACACAATGCCTCCTTCATCACTTTCAGAGGACTTGAACAACCCAGCTTTCAGGGCCTGGGCTGTTTGTATCCAATTAGAAGAGGCATAATCTTGAAAGTCCTCACTTTGTCCCACCACATGAGGACTTTTTCGCTGAAAGCTTTGGCTTATCAAATTGTTTACCACGTTGCTCCAGATCTTGTTCTCGTTTTCGGGGGTTTGGAGCACGAAGCATTTCTTGCCGTACACAATATCTTGAAAGTCCTTTAGGTGACTCATAGTCAATTCATGAGAACTCTCCACAGTTTCGAAATCTCGTAGTGGAGATTGACGCAAGGTTGCCCAGTCCCAATCGTGTGTCCGTGGAATATGGTTGACAGCTTGTGGGCCATCATTGACCGAATCGAGATCCATCTGAATAGGTAGATTCGACATTTCATGGGCAATAAGTTGGCGGATTGACACAAATGGCGAGAGAACCGCGCAAGGCCACAGAATAGGGAAAAAAAAGATCTGATGGCGAAATAGAGAGGAGATCAATGACAAGGGCATATCAATCACATAGGTAGGCTGCTGGCTGTCGGGAGATAGGGGTACCCATTCTCTGAAAATTTTCCAATCCTTCGGATCCTTCGACCAGGGTCCAGAAGTACCAGACTAATAGATATCGCCCGGTCTTCATAGGCATATTTAGCCCTCGTATCACACCGCAGCATTATGCATACTTATCACACGCTAAGCGAAATCACTATAGCAACTGAACAATAGAAGAGATTTTACTGCAACGAGCAATTGGTAATAAAAAGCCACTGGAGGGGCTGAAACACAAAAAATGGGCATCCAAATATAGCCATACAATATTGGTAGCGATGTGATACATCATAAATCAGCCTGTGGAAGGTACGGGCCCGGAAGTAGCCAAAATCATTGGTTCGGGAGATTGCGCGCACGTTATCGCTCTAAAGCCAAAATAACGTGTAATAGTCCGAAAAATCCAAATATGCAATTCGTTGAAAACCTCCATTCGCAGCTTCATAGTGTTAAAAGCAAAGGGTGGGGAAAGAAATTTCACGACTGACTTATCCTAACGATTTCTCAGTTGGACAATGCAAATTTACTGAACAATCAAAAAGATATGAAGGACTTGTTCGGCGCGTTAACGAAAGTCTGTCAGCCACCAACATTCACGTAGGCCCTGTGACCCTGTCCGGTGCCAACTAGCGTGGTCGATTGTTTGTAGGAGGTCAGAAGTTTTACAAAGTGGGTCGCTTAATTGGCTAGTTTAGAAGATTCGGATGTGCATAAAAATAAGACACACGAAAGAAGTCTATGCTGGATCTGCTGATCTCAGTTCATAGAGAAACAATAGTAGACGTGAGGCGGGAAGCCTTGTGCGGGAAAAAGGGAGTTGCACGGCTCCACGAATAATCCGTTACGCGATTTCTCTAATTACTGTTGATCGACTTGATCACATATGGTATACTTTTTGAATTGTTGGTGGAAGAGAGAAGCCTAGGATTATAGGGTTGGCTTTCGGCGAAGTGCAGTTGGTTCCCCCTGTTGGCGGAACTTCGTGATTTTCAAATGGAAGGAGATGGACCCTTTTTCATAACATTGTACCCGTAGTAAAAAAAAAGTCCGGTATCTCATTGCCCATCGGGATTTACGAGGACTGCACCAAGATCAGACCGTCAAAACAGATCAAGATGCGCCCCTTGATAGCAATAGAGAAGTACAAACTGCTTGCCTTCCGCCGACTGCAAAGTCTTTGGAATCCTCCTTGGACTGCACAGTTGGACTCGTTTGCCATGATGAGAATGGGAGTCGCTATTTCTGAAAAGTTGCCTTTGACTGTTGGTCAGAATAAGGGCACGATCAATTCTCTAGACGAGATTCCTGGGTAGGTTGGTGACACGTTGGAGGAGAAGGAACCGTTCGGAGATTGGGGCTTGGTGCCAGGAGGTCTTTAGCTTCAAGGGCAAATAGGCGATACGAAGGAGAAGAGGAAGATAAACAGGTCACAGCCGAAGAGAAATACGCGGCCCCGAGGAGGTTGGAAGAGGAGATCGAGAAGGGCACCAGCGTTGATCACGCTTTAAGAGGAGCCACAATGGGCTATTTCAAATGCCCAGTTGAAAGTCATCGTCCTTTGACTGTTCAACATGCCCAGCACACCAGCTTCGGCCTAAATGTGCTAAGCGCTCCCCAGGGCCAAAGAAAAAGAGAAGCAGATTATAGTCGAAATTTCGCCGCCTCGTCACCCTCCATGTGGTCCTTTTTCTCGAATTACCATTTCACAAGGTGGGCACAATGTCTGACAGCCATGTATATGTGATCAGAATTTTAAATGTGAAGTTTCGTGGGCACAAAAAGGTGTCACCCCATGAGAGCTTTCAGCATCACTTAGGTAATGCGCGAGTAGGAAAAAGAATGAGATATATTCTACCAGTCGGAACTGTACTACCATTGACGCCAATACCCATTTTCTAACACAAATAAGCGGGTGGGCAATTCTTTGCACTTGCTATATAACATGCTTGAGCAGAAGGACAGAAATGAAACGAGGTCTTGCAGAGAATGTTTCGCCACGGACACAAATCTTGAGAACAAAAGGGGAGGGGAAGAGGACTTGGTCAATTTAAGCATCGACCTCAGCTTGAGACAGAATCAAGGTCTCGGGGCTTCCCTTGTGCATCTGCATTGACAGATATAAGATCCATCTCGCTGTCAATCGACCGGCGAAAAGTCCACTTAGTTTGATTCCACTGTCCATTGAAGCAGACACCAGGATGGAGAATTGTCAAGCATAGAATGGCGATCACGATCATGGCTCCCTCCAAGATCATGAAGAGAACTTGGTTGTTCGCCAGCGAGCTGTGAAATCCGCCATTCAACTCAGCGAGTCGGAATACGGACCTTACAAAAATGGCAATAGTCGCCAAAGCCAGACCTGGGTTCATGATCAGTACTCAGTCAGCGAAGGAGGGAGACAAACTTACCAGCGAGAAATGCTTTCCATCTAAAGCTGTTTCGAAGTTCACGCATACTTGCTGCCTTATTGAGAGAATCCGGATTCTTATACACACTCCATGCATATTGGAGACAAAGAGCCATAAAGAGGACGAGGGAAGCTACCTGAATGGCTAAACCAGCGATCATGATATTGACGCCAGTTTGCGCTAGATCTTGTTGATCAGCGTCAGCTATTGAGGTGATAGCACCACCAGCGGCTTGACAGATCAGCGAAACAAGATCGCAAAAAACGAAGAGCATGGTGTATGTGCAAGGTCGAAGGAGCGATATCTGCTCGCCATAGACTATCACGATTCGTCCAAGGCAAATGTAGATTGATGCGCCGAAGAAGGCCGGCCCAATGGTGAGGCAGATCAGATATCTAGATATTTGCAATTTCCGTGAGTGACTTTCCAGTGAGTGCGCGAGAAGGCAGGATATGATGACTCACTCTAGGTATGAGCTGAAAACAAATGGGTTGTTGTGCAATTGTACTCTTCCCAGATAACCGATGATTTCGAGCACCAGGCCGCCAAATAACCCGGCCAGGAAGCCCCAGGTCTTGTATCTAGTTCCCAACCCCAATTGAGCTACCAAGAAGATAGCAAAAAGGGCCAGGTAGAAGGCATTTCCTGCCAGTGATGGAACATAGTAGACATAGGCTTCGGTGATGGGACAAGTGGCCAAGGTGCAAGAATCAGAGTCTGTTGAATTTCCCATGTCGATGTTATCTGGTTCGCATTCCTTTTCTTTTGGCCTGTTCTAGAGGTGCGCGACGGCCTTTTCAACAACATTCTGAAACCTTATGGGTGAGTGGCTCGCCTCTGGCAACCTAAATGTGCCTAAAATAAAACATTCTCTTTGCCGCGCACAACAGTCAACAGTCTCTATTCAGGTAGTCCGTGTCCGTCGGGCATTTCGGAGATCGAGCCAAACCATAAATCGAGATCTACAAGTCTCAAACTCGCCTAGCATTTTGTGGTAACGCATGTCTAGGATAATACCGTGACATACCAAAACCGCCCCCAGTGTGGATAGGGTCGGTTTCCGGAGCCACAACCTGGACCTTTGCCAAGAGATCGGCCGCGTGGTTCGGATACAAGTAAGCATTCGCATTCTCCTATGGACACGGACACGGACATGCGGAGAATGAGTACGGACACGGGGAATCCATAACAGAGCCTCATACGTGCTTGACATGGCGCAGCAGCTGACTTTTGTTCCAGGATACCACTGTGCGCGTCCACTGCCCGCTGATGCTTCTGCGGCCAAGAACTTGCTCAAGAGCGTGTGGACAGCGGATCGGTCACCATGCGGGCAGTGCCGAGAACGTCCCATAGAAACGAAAAACCACCTCGACCTGAAAATGTATTCATCCTGCGCTAATCATATCGAAGGCTTTTTGATACCGCTGTGCAGAACTACTCACCTTTCCGCCCCTTGAAACCATTTTTCATCTCTTCTGGTTGAACTCGAAGCCAACTACCACCGCAACACCTTTTATTTTTTCATTCAGTACAGTTGTGACTTCTATCAACAACATGCGCAGCGATGCGATGAGGAAAAATGCCAGTACTCATATTCTGAACTCGGTGGCCAGATGGAAGGTTACATTTCCGGTCATCTCCTCATCGCGCTGGATTCACCGAAATATCTGAAGAGCGCCTTTGACCTCTATCTTTGTTGTCTATCTTTCTTTCCTCTGTGTCTCTTCGAGTTAGTCATCCATGCGATCTGCATCTGAAATGCAAGCCAACTTATTCAATATCGACTCTCTGTCAGCAAATATGAGCCCAGATGAAGGTGGGACTCTGTGGTCGACCTCTGGTTCCACTTTAAGAGCGCTAATGCCTTCAGATAACATATTTGCGACAACATCCGCAAATACAACGCGGGATATTCCAAGGATTATACACCGGATGTGGAGGGATTTGGAGACCAATACGCCAGCTGAATAGATAAATACCAGCAGGTCCTGTCAAGAGCAAAATCATTCTTACATACAATATTCTACGGACGTACGTGTGGAAGTGTACAGAACGTATGTGGTGATAACATGTGGTATGAAGAAGGAAGAAGTCTAAGCTACTGAAAGTGAAGGGATATGGTAGATACAGGTCAAGTGACCCAACAAATATGTTTGGACAGATGAGACAGCACACTAGTTCATAGAATCCTATTTCGCATGGTTTATCCCAGCATATATTGGGTTCCCACTACCACTGCATCGTATAGACGCATTGCGATATTTTCTACTGTGGCATTTTGGAGGCATTTACTTGGATCCAGAGGTTGGGTGCCAGCTGCCCATGGAGCCTCTGCTGAATGGCACTGCGCCATTCTGCCTGAAAGCTGGCCATATGGGGTCAGCCAACAGTTGATTGCAAGCAAGCCTAACCACCCCTTTGTGATAAAAGCCGCACTCAGTATCCATGATATCCACGGGCACGGGACATTCGTGTCAGCATCTGTGACGGCCATTTTCAATACAGTTCCATCTCCATTAGCCGTGTTCTGGCCAAATGGCTTCGCTCCACCAGGGAGGGCTCTGATATTACAATTCTACCATCTGAGTTATCCCTTGGTACGAAAGGCTCCATATTCAAGATCTATGAATCTGAAATACCGCTTGGTGACGAGTTTTCTATCTCACAGTTTGCGTTTGAGAACCCCTTCGGGTGGATTGGAGCAGCAACAACGCTCTTTGTGGTGGCTACGGTGATTTTCAATATCCGGAAGAGTCCCAGGAGGCTCCGTGATCAAATGTACACAAGACTCATTGTTTAGGTAAAAATAGAGAATTCTGTCTGACGGCTGGTATGGAGATTTTGGTAAACCAACCAATCAATACATGCTTGAGTCTATATATCGTAGAAATTGTTCTCTGAGGAGAACTGTGGGAGCTTTGTATTGATCCATGACAGCCCTTCGAGGCGCGGATTTCAAACAAAGTGCTGTTGATCAAGAGAGGGCATCGGCTGTCCTATCCAGTCGATAAAATGTCCATCGACTGAGGCATTAGAGAAGAGCCCCGGCCACTGTAAATATATATCAAAGAAGTCCATCGAAGGGTGCGATGGATCAAGGGGCTGACTTGCAGCCATGGTAGATGAGTCTACGCCACCTGGCTGTTGAGCACCATGCTTGGAAGAGTCATTGTTGAAACCAGATAAGGCCCTGTTCTCAAAACACCATTGAACGCGTTTTAAGCGCCTCTCGTAGTAATAGAATACATCCCTATCACCAGATGCATCCATATCTGACGTGACTAGAGCTTGGACACGGAGAATGCAGCGGCTCAAAATGTTGGAGATGCCAAGCGCACGACACAGCTCAGTCGTGTGGGGATGGACTGACGGATTCATTGCCGCAACAGACAGCTTGCAGGCAAGAGTGGCTGCGAAGCCAAGCTGAACCCATATCACGTCATTGAATGCAACGTCGTGTCGTAAGGGAAGGGCTATGTAGAAATCAAGCAAGGTCTTGGACGCAGAAAGACCCATACGCAAAGCATCGATCTGATAAGATGAATAATAGCGCACAGCCGGTGCGTTTCGGTTGTGGTCAAACACAGCGATCTGGCATAAACATAGCTCGACCGCATGGAAGTTTGTGAAGAGGATATCTGCGCTTGGAAGTCAGAAGCGTATCATCATATGCAACACATTTCAACTAACGGTTTTCAGTCAAAGGAAATGGTAGATTGGCCTGGTACAATAAAAGTTCTGCCTTCAGCTCGTCATACGAGTGCTCGACGCCTAATTGGGCATCATGTGGCCCAGGAGAATTCGGGACCAAATAAAGAGCGACCTTTTCAGAAATGCGTTGAAGACGTACAATGTGAAGAAGGTATTTATCGGACGCAAATTCCGAATCTGTCGTCAAATCCATGCCAATATTTTCGAGATATAGTAAATATGGGAAATGAAACTGCTTTTGAAGGATTTGAGAGATCCTTAGACATATTAGTTGCCGCATGAAGCACTGATATGTCCATAAACTACTTACGCTGATGAGAAATAGAAACATCCAATAACGGCACGTTTTTCTTCTCGCCCCCAGGACACAGTCTCCTTGTCATCATCACCATCGAAGCTGACTCGAGTCGCCCAAAATCGATGTTCGGGGGATCGATCGAGTTGTAGATCAGTGATGACACTCATTGCAAGATGTAAATACTGAGCGTACCGACGTGGCCTGGAGTGATACTGGCACCTAATGCTTTTGTCAAAAGAAGTCAAAAGAGTAGAAAAGCAAATCACCACATACCATGCAATGTGGACCAAAAGACCCTGCAAAATCTCAAAGGAAATTTGCCTACCCCCAATCATGTATTCGGAGATTGCTTTCTTCACTTCCATCTCCAACTTTCGCTGCAAAGGCATGTTATCGTACAACGCGGCCGTGATAGCAACAAGGAAAAGAAAAGGCTTTTCTCGGCGCAGCTGCTCAGCATTTACGTGGGACGGGATTATGACGAACGGGCAGTATGGCGCAAGCGTATTTCGATACACTGTCAAGAGAACATTGGCTGCATCGATCGTTAGAAGCCCTTGATCGATGACATCTGCGCACGCTGCAGGGCCAAGAGCAGCAAAGCTGGCTGAAGATTCATCGGTCACGCTTTCATCTCTCTTCTGACATGTCAGACAATGGTCCGTTAATATATGTCTTGAATTAAATGCTTACAAGACTTTGAGTCGCCGATCGTACCAGTAGCTGGTCAACTTTGGCTTCCAGTGCATCTATCCTTCTTTGGCACAGTCAATATGAGAAAATAGAGTAGTCACCTGATAATTTACCTGTCTTTACTCTTTTCGCGACCTGTTTCAACCAACGTGCTTCGATCCCCACTATACTGGCAAATCTTTCCTAGGCGGTCGCATCTACACCCTGTATGAGCATGCTTAGCGCATATGAGGGGCATAACTTACCGGTCGCAGCCACCAGTTGTCCTGTGTCGGACACATCTTATCTTGGCTTTGGCACAATTTCGACAGGTTTTAGAAGAGCCATTAGAATAATTCTTCCTCTTCGGCGGATCGGACATGATATGATAGCCTTGTCACTACTGAGAGCCACACAGGGGGGCGGTAGCCGTAGGGGTGGAACAGAGCTACAAGTGAAAAAACGAACTGCTACCGCCCATTAAAAAGAGTGATTTGCGATTCCGCCAAGCTGACTAGGATTAGGTGCATTGGCGCGTCAGCGCGTGGCTTAGCTACACAGTAGCCTAAAACGCTTGGCGGGCGTGGTGCGACCAAGGGTCCAAGGGGATAGGGCCCTTCTAGCCCACTGGTATGAGAAATCCATTCTTTGTCTTGGGACATTACTTAATAAATGAAAGCTGCAATTTGGAAAAGAAAATCTTTGTGAAATACTAATCGCCGGACTATCGAGCTTTTAACATTAGTATATCAAGGGTATTTCCATCAAATTGGCTCAAACATGGCCTCTGAATTGAAAGGCGACTTGGACAAGCTTGAGCTCCCTAGTTCAAAGTGGGGCCACAAATCCATCTGCTGTTCGCTAACACCCCGCAACCCAGATTTTGCCCCTGTGAGTTTTATGTGCATTGACCCTTGGTCTAATCAATATATCCATGATGACCCCCATCTTCGAACCGTCAAATCCTATAGAAAGTCGCATGGGCTATGACCCCATTGCGTGGAAAAGAAATGGGGATGTTTTCTCGTCTTGGAAGAATAAGCTCCTGGGCGAAAACGTATCTACTGAGATAGAACGCTGTATTATGAGACACACCCACGGCTCTACTGGTGAGCTTTCTCCTCCTGATGGAGGCGCATTTAACATGGTGTTCCGCATGAAGTTCTCAGATACTGAGTCGGCCTTTATGCGACTTCCCAAACCTGGATTTTGCGTCTTTCCCGAGGAGAAAGTAAAGATAGAAGTTGCAGTCATGCACTTCCTTAAAAAAAACACACAAATATTCCAGTACCTCATGTCTTTCATTGTGGAACTATTGAAAAAAGCCCTGGGCAATTGGGTCCGTTTATCATTATGGAAAATATAAAGAGTGATTGCAACCCCGCAGACGCACTGAAGACTCCCAACCTCGATGATAAACGACCTATCCTAGACCCCAACATCCCGGAAGGTCGTCGACTGAGATCCGTGTATAGTGAAATAGCGAAGGTGTTACTTGAATTGACAAAGCATTCTTTCAATGAGATCGGCAGCATGTCCAATGCCGGAAATGATGATCTTGTCGACAAATGAACAGTTACGCACCGTCCTTTGACCATGACATGAACAGGCTCGTCCAACTCGGCAATTTTCCTCCTCACCCTCCTCCCGCAACATACCTTCAAATCTGCACCTGAATATTTCCTAGCACTCGTGGAAACGCATATGACTCATCTAAATATGCAACCCAAAGGTGCAATTGTCTCTGCTTAGGATTGCAGGCGAAAAGTATATTGCATGATGTTTAATCCGCAAGCTTGCTCGCGAAAATCAACTTTGCCGCCGTAAAGAGGGGCCCTTCGAGCTTTCTGCAATGATCTCCGTCCAACGAACAATCTTGCAAATTTCAACGACGACTTTCGTATTACTGGGGCAATTGACCGGGAATTTTCATATGCTGCTCCGGCCGAGTTTGCGTATACTCCACCAACATAGCTCGTGCTAGAGCGTCCGGAAGCGTGGTCTTAGGGCCTCCGCAAGCTTCATTCAAATCCGAGGGGGTTCTGCCACGCGCCAGTAACGCAGCTTTAACATATAACAAAGATAGAAGCATGCATCTTCCAAGCCTTCTCTTCCTTGATCCGGGAAATGAAATGAGCTTTAGAACGGATTTGTGTGCTCTGAATATTTGACATGGCACGACAATAGCCATCTTCTAATCGGACTCCTGTCACTTTTCACGAATCAGAAGTTTAAAAGCAACATTTCGTATTGTTGAAAATGCCTCTCTATTTGCTGACTGACTTGATAATAGAGATACAGGGCTATGGTTGAACCACGCCAATCAGGATGCCGAGACACCGAAAGACATTTTTTGTACCAAAAGTGGTCGCAGACTACTCTCACCATGCCCGATATGAAGTCAAGGCAGGCAAAAAAAACCGTCTGATGCAGGGTTGAGGGGATTAGTCGATCTCGCGAGAGCAATGGGAGTATCTATACGGGCGACATGGCTTCAAGTTGAATTTCATCGGGTCCCAAAGCTATCTTTTAAGCGGGGCGCGGGGCGCTAGATTCCTACAAGGGCATGAGGGGGTCCTGTTTTCTGTCCAGAGGCCGTCCCACGCGCGGCACGCCGATGCTGATCATCAGTCTCGGGTCTCCGTAGGTTCGTCATTCGGTCCCCACCCTACCCCACACTTCCCCACATCTGGAATACTGACCTGCCCACTTGTGGGAGACACATGTATAAATTGTTTTGGGTGCATACTGTAGGATCCTGCGACCCATACCTTATTAGTATTTCGGTAGCCGAGAAATTACCTAACGCACGTCGTCAGAACCACGTCCTCGAGGAACTGAATAGTTGTTCATTCGAGATGTCGTACAAGGTAGGTGAAATCGAAGTTCTTCAGCGAAAGATCGGGAGCAGTGATGACCCCGCTGCGAAACGTCCATCGGGGGAGATTTTGCCAAAAACAACGGTGTTGCAACCGGGTTTTCGAAGAGAAGAAAATTGCCGCTCTATTCAGACACCTACCATTTTTGAGAGTGATATAAAAGTCCCACTGCGAGATGGATCTTGCCTCCTGGCTGATATTTTCCGCCCACTGGACAAAGAGGATGTTCCAGCAATTCTTGTTTGGTCTCCATATGGCAAGACAGGCACCGGTACGGTCTTCCAGCAAGAATTGATATTTCTAACTGACGAGTCATCCACCCCTAGGAATTCTTTCTCTTGATGTGACCGAGGGCCGAGTGGGAATTCCAAAAGAGCGCCTCTCAGGATTTGAAAGCTTCGAGGCCCCTGACCCTGCAGAATGGGTGCCTTATGGATATGCGATAGTGAATGTAAATGCCAGAGGAATCTTGGGCTCTGACGGTGACCATCGGTGGGTGGTTCTCCTATTTCCCTTTGCCTTACCAAATGTGGTTCTCACGGATTTATAGGTGGCATGGGACATCTGAAGGTCAAGACGGCTACGATGCTATAGAATTTATCGCATCCCTTCCGTGGACGAACGGACGCATAGCACTGATGGGGAATTCATGGCTCGGCTCATCTCAGTGGTTTATTGCGGCCGAACAACCGCCACACTTATCTTGCATGCTGCCACTGGAGGGGCTGAGTGACGTTTACAGAGAGTCTCTATGCCGGGGAGGCGTGCCATATCGGCCATTTTGGACGTTCTTGATGGGGAGTCTATCTGGTAATCCATCTTAACTCCTCTCCTCCGCGCGATCGCTTGACTGATAATTGAGCGCACAGGGGACAACAACCAAGAAGATGTTATTGCCATGATTGATCGTTATCCTTTGATGAATGAGTACTGGGAAGACAAGAGGGCAAAGTCCCACCTCATCAAAGCTCCTGCTTATGTCCTTGCGAGTATGTCAAGTGCACTGCACACCATTGGATCACTTCGGTCATTCGAAGATATTCCCCATGAACAGAAATGGTACTTAAAATCTTTGCGATGATTTATGATAAATCTCGGACCCGTTGCGAACATCTTTAACATCTTATAGGCTACGATTACACCCCACACAAGAGTGGCACGATCTCTACCAAGAAGATAGCATCGCAGATATGAAAAAATTCCTGGACTTCTACACCAAAGACATTTCAAACAGCTGGGAGAAGACACCGCGCGCCCGTATCTCCGTTCTGCGATTCAACCAAGTGAGTGACTTTCCACAAGAATGCGCAGTTCATCGCCTCCTAAGCCCTTGCTGACTCGGCGCTCCTCTAGCCCCCGTTCAAGAACATACCCTATTCTCAGTGGCCTATCAAGGAGGCAGAGTACCAGAGTCTCTATCTGTCTGCAAATAACCTCCTAGCAGAAAGCCAATCGGCGGCTGTACCGGGAACTGCATCTTACCAGGGAGATATAGTTGGCCAGCAAACGGATGAGGACGCTGAGGAAATCTTGTTCCGCCACACATTCCAAGAAACAACCAGACTTATTGGGGCATCCAAAGCTACTCTGTGGCTCTCTTGCCAGGATCACAATGATTTCGATGTGTTTGTTCAAATCCGGAAAGCTGACCGGTCTGGCAAGGTTCTCCGCAACGTAAACATACCATTGCAGGAGCTCGGGGTACAATCAGAAGACGAAGTCCAGACTGTGAATACACTCAAGTACCTTGGACCCACTGGCATCCTGAGGGCTAGTCATAGAGCCTTTGACCCCATATTGAGCAAGCCACACTGGCCGGCGCACGATCACAGCAAATTTGACTTGGTCCCACCGGGTGAGATAGTTAAGTTGGAGCTTGGCCTGTGGCCAGCAGCTATTCAGTTCGAACCTGGTGAGCAACTGATACTGAAGGTTGCTGGTCATCATATGACACTGGCAGAATTTGAGCCCCTAAGGGGCGGTTTTGTCACTGGGAATAAGGGACGACAGGTACTCCATTTTGGGGGAGAATATGAGAGTAAACTTGAGATTCCATGCGTCCGGGTTTAACTTGGATTATAATATCCCGTTGATAGTCTTTACTTTACAAGACACTCAATATAATCTTTCGGTGCAATTGTCCAGACTGAGAATGGCAGGCAAACAAATCAATCAATTGAACCGCACTCAAAGACCTACTAGGACGTTAGTTAGCGTCGCGGGTCTGCATATCCCCTCGGACACCGTACTGGATTCATGCGGAGATGATGGTTTCGAAGATAGTATTTACAAGCAGTGAAACGAAATGTCTACTAACGTGTTTGACTATAGCCATCTGAAATTCGCAAAAACATTCAGGGTGTTGTGCCAAGGCTGCAGAATCTCACGGGAAGTGCAAAATAATGTATTCTTGGATGCTTCCGTGGAGAAGCCATCGGCCCCGCCGCTCCGATCGTAGAAGCCATGACTGAATTACGTGGCCGAGTTCCCCACGTCCAGGCTGACAGATGGATACGGAGTACCCCGCACCGTTTGGCATGTAACAGCCATGTATCCTTACGGAAACCAAATCAAGTCTAGGCGTTGTGCTGCAGTACACTAGTATTCAAAATCAGATTTACTTTTATTCACAGACCTTAACCTGAAACACGCTGGGATATATCCTCCATGAAATGATCATACACACGCTCCTTCCATACCCCTCTCCGCCCTCTTCCCTCCCAACGTCCCTCCTAACAAACAGCTTTGTCCTGCACGGAGGCGTTGCGACGCCAACAGACAGACAGCTAACAGAGGGGCTATTCAAAGAACGAAAGACTACGGAGAGAAATATCAGTTTTTCACTTGCATCTCTAGATATCTGAGTCCACCCGACAGGAAATTTTGAGAAACGCGCCAGTGGGCACCCTCTCCCAGATCCACACTTTATGGCTACAACACAACACACCGACTTTTGAAACCGGCAACGGAACTTGTGTCTAATCTACAGTCCAAAAAATTGCAGAAGATTACGTTTACTTATTCTTCATGGTATATGAGGCCATAGCTAACTTCGAAATGAAACGCGAGATTTCGTGCATCAAGATATGCATTAATCAGAGTGACATATCTTAAAGACGGAGCACAATCTTCCCAATTTGTCTACCCTGCCAGACAAACTCAACAGCTTCCTCAGCTTGCTCAAATGGGTAGACCTTGTCGATGAGATCATGAAGAGAGACTTGGGTTGCTGACAGCGCAGCACAGAAATCTTCCATGTCATACTTCGAGCCAGCGTTGATGCCCCTGAGGTTAACCCTTCGATCGATAATGGTCGGCACTAACTCTCGCAAGTCGTTAGGTTCTTGCTTCGAAAGATATCCGACTTGGCTGACTATGCCGCCACGTCGGGTGCACTTGAGACTCTTGACTAAAGAACTCGTTCCGCCATTCTCCACAACAATATCAACACCCTTGCCGCCGGTAAGCTTCATGGCCTCCTGGTCCCAGTCTTGAGTCTTTGAATAGTTGATGGTCAGAATATCAGGGTATTTGTCCTTCATTTGCTGAAGTTTTGTGTCACTCGATGATGTCAAGATGATGCGAAGGCCGCCAGCTCTTGCAAGTTTGAGTGCAAAAAGGCTCACGCCCCCAGTGCCTAAGTCTATGTAAGTGATTGGTCTAGGCCGTAACTCACATCGCTATTGAACATGCACGCACCTTGGATCAGGACTGTCTGTCCTATACTCATGCCTTTCAGAGCTGACCAGGCAGTAACCCCGGCACAAGGGATAGTAGCAGCCTCAATCCAATCAAGATAAGCTGGCAGTTTGCAGAGAACGTTTTCCTGAAAAATAATATGATCTGCCATGACTCCGTCTTCATCCGCTGCTAGCCATGAACGCTTTTCCTCACGCCCAGAAATATTTCCAGTATCGGTGATTGGTCCAACCCTATCACCAATTGCCAAAGCCTCTACTTTGTCGCCGATGGCGATGATCTCGCCTGCTGCGTCATTGCACAATATTCCGTTTGGTATGACTGGCCAAGGATTTCCGCCGTTTGCGATATTGGCATCACGGTAGTTGAGCGCTATAGCATGAACCTTTATCAGGACATCTGTCGGTCCGAGGGGAGGAAGGGCTTCCTGCACGAGGTTCAATTTGGGCGTGCCGGGCGTATAGTCATCAGTCCGACGAAAGGCACAGCGTTGGGTCACCTCTGGGCTCGGCATTCTGTCGTATTTTCGAGCAGCTTATGATAATACCAAAAATTTAGATAATGTACATTGGACGTTACAATTTATATTCGGTAATTCGGCGTGCGCAGTCTTGGGTAACGCTGTGATTGCTAATCCTCGGTTGTGCCGACAACACGAAGTGGTGCGGGGACACCGATCGGGATTGATACCGACGGACGCCCCCACCTCACCTGGTAATTTTTACCGCTGCTATGATGGGTATCGGTATCGGCTTAGCCGTAATAAGGCTGATATTACCAATCAAGACTCACGTTTCCGAATCTACCTAATAGAGTCATTTAACGATATATTATGACTAATTCATAGCTTCGGGAAATCCGTTCCTCAACGCTCCAGCCATATAATTCCCCCATTGCATCAAGCAAGATACTCACTGGGGGTAAATTGGCTGAATCGGCTGGGTAACCGAGACAATTATAGCATATTACGGATATTTCACCTAATCTGGACAGATTGTATGTTGAGAAATTATTTGATGATGCTGCGGGGCGAATAAGAAATATAATCTGCACGAGCTGGGGAGAAAGGTCAAATAGAGTCTACAACCAATACTGTGACAATTCACCCTCATTGTACCTAAATTTCGTCCGCAGAAATGTCCGACCTCTTCATTACACGAATTGATGTCTTTCAGAAAGATTTACCTTATTCCGGTGGAGTGTACCGTCTGTCCGGAGGAAGAGAATATCGCAGTTTTGATGCAACCTTTGTCCGCATAACTACCCAGGACGGTCTGGAGGGCTGGGGTGAAAGTACGCCTTTCGGATCCTCTTTCGTTGCTGCCCATGCACTGGGTGTCCGCGCTGGTATTGCTGAAATAGCACCAAAACTCATCGGCCTTGACCCACGAAGAGTAGATCGCATAAACGAGGCGATGGACATGGCACTCGTTGGACATGAGCATGCCAAATCTGCTATTGACGTTGCCTGCTGGGATGTATTTGGGAAATCGGTAGGAATGCCGGTCTGTGATCTCTTGGGCGGTCGAACGGTAGTGAAGTTGCCCATAATTTCTTCTATCTATGTCGGGGAACCGGAAGATATGCGTGCACGCGTTGCTGAGCATCGGAAAAGGGGTTATGTCGGGCATTCGATCAAGATTGCGGGTGAGCCGGTAGCTGATGCGGCGCGGATAGCTGCCTCGCTTGCGGACAAGCAACCTGGCGAGTTCTATCTCGTCGATGCCAACTCTGGACTCACTGTTGAGACAGCTCTGCGTATGTTGAGGCAGCTCCCCGAAGGGCTTGGGATGGACTTTGTTTTGGAAGCACCTTGTGCGACTTGGAGAGAATGTGTCTCTCTTCGGCGCAGGACAAACATCCCCATACATTTCGATGAGCTCGCAATGACGGACACTTCAATTGTTCAACTCATTGCTGATGATGCTGCTGATGGCATTGGAATGAAGATCTCGAAGAGTGGCGGACTCACAAGGTGTCGTCGCCAGCGCGATATTTGTATTGCGGCGGGGTACACATTTAGCGTTCAAGACACAGTTGGATCGGACATCTCGTTTGCTGCTATTGTTCACATGGGACAAACTGTCCCCGAGAAGAACTTGCGATGCATCCTAGAACCACGTGATATGGTAACTGTCAAGACCGCCGACGGCCCATATGATGTTGTTGAAGGCCGAGTCACTGCGCCCAGATTGCCTGGCTTGGGTATTAAACCCCGCCTGGATGTGATGGGAGAAGCTGTAGCGAGCTATTACTGATCTGGAATCTGGTGAATACTATACATACATTAATAATCGCATAATACCTGCTAAATTATATAGAAAGTAAACATAATATGAACAGTATGGCCGAGCAACAAGTCTACAAAGGTGTTTTGGAGCGACATATATTGGGCGATAGCCCTGGGTAGCGCAGCACCAGGGAAGCAACAAACAGAGTAGAGAACCGGGTAACGTGAAATATCTCTGTGGGATCTGTTGATTTAACACATTTCCACTGAAGGCTTCCTCTCCATAATGAAGACTGTTGTTACTGGCTTTCTACAATGTCAAAATCCTTGAGCGATTTGGGAGTCATTCTCTCCAACCAACATAGACACAAATAGATATCAAAAGAACACACCCCTTGAGTTGCTCTAATAATTCCTCGTCATAACTGCCCTACCTAGTACTGCTTGGTACTGGCTGGTGTCCAAGTCGGCAAATTTATCCAATTCCAACCCGTCTGCTTGGTGTAGAGATAAGGGTGTGTGTGGGCTCCTCGGAAGAGATCCCGAGTAGTTTTGAGGGTGAAGTCATGCCTCCACTATGACGAACTAGCCCCAGCGGTAGGACGTCTAGCAGCTGCTGCTGGCTCCATTTTAGGAAGGATCGGCTTCACGGACACATTGAGAGATATGCTTTCGCGGAAGTGTTGTAGTTTGGCACAAAGAGAACTGTAATATTATCAACTAAACATATAAAGACAGCACTTGCGCACTGTCTCCCACACACCTTGTCCGTGCACCTTTTCATTTTTCCTTTCAAACCCATCTCAATACCTCTTCATAATTACTTCCTCCACTCCCACTTTGGCAACCTTGTACAAGTCCATGCGACTTACCCCGGGTGTTCAGAAGCAGCACTAGAGACCCTGGTACGCACGAGTATTAGGGCATCATAACGCATCTTTGACCGCAGGCAACCCACAAAAGTTGGAATGGTATCCATAATCGAAAACATGAAAAAGAACCCGGAAATCCCTGACGTCCAAATCTTCGAGGGCCAGATCGAAGCATGCCAAGGCCTCCATCGACGTCTCGAAATTAAAAAATTCAACTCATCGCCATCGGTGGCTCTATAGGAACAGCATTGTTCGTCACTATAGGGAACGGCCTTGCTGCAGGTGGACCTGCGAGTTTGGTTCTGGCTTATTCCGCGTACTGCCTAGTGTTGGCGTGCGTCAATAACTGCATCGCTGAGATGAACACGCTACATCCAGTTCCAGGCGGCTTCATCCGTCTCGCTGGCAAGTGGGTCGACGATGCAATGGGATTCATGGTGGGGTGGAATTTTTTTATCTACGAGGCTCTGATGATACCTTTCGAGATCACAGCCATCAGTCTGATTCTGAGTTACTGGAGAGATGATATTCCTGTTGCTGCTGTCTGTGCGACATGCACCTTTCTCTACGGGTACGCTCCCCTCTTTTTTTCATCGTAATTTGAATTCATGTTTAACTTGCTTTCTTTATTTCTTCGACTCCGTCTGCCAAATGTTGTACCGGTTGATTACCCTACTCCTATCGGCAGTAGATGTTAAAGACTGCTCACTAATGAAGGAGACAGCCTCATCAATGCTCTTGCCGTTTCCGCGTTCGGTGAAGTTGAATTTATGCTTTCATCTGGAAAAGTCATTTTGCTCTTGATGCTCTTCCTATTTACATTCATTACCATGGTTGGTGGAAATCCTCAGCATGATGCGTATGGGTTTCGATACTGGAAACACCCCGGGCCTTTTGCCCCGCACCATACCGCTGGCGATATTGGTCGATTTGAAGGCTTCCTTGCTGCTCTCTGGTCTGCTGCCTTCTGCATAGTGGGGCCTGAATACATATCTATAGCAGCAGCAGAAACTAAACGCCCTCGCGTCTATGTCAAAGCTGCATTCCAGACAGTCTACTGGCGCTTCGGGCTCTTCTTTGTCTGCAGCGCCATCTGTGTTGGAATCGTTATCCCATGGAATGACCCGACGCTCCAAGCAATTTTGAATGGCGAAAGCAACAAGAAAGGGGCCGGAGGTTCCCCGTATATCTTGGCTATGACGAATCTGCATGTAGACGTTCTGCCACACATCGTCAATGCACTTCTGGTGACATCCGTCTTCTCTGCGGGAAATACACTGACATATTGTGCTTCTCGTTCGCTTTACGGCCTCGCTCTCGATGGACGTGCCCCGAGGATCCTGGCAAAGACTATGAAAGGAAATCCAATTTACGCATTAATCGTCGTGATGTGTTTTCCATTTCTGTCTTTTCTACAGTTATCAAATAACACATCGAAAGTCCTCACCTGGCTTGTCTCGTTAGTGACAGCTGGCGCTCTCATTAATTATTTAGTAATATGTGTAACTTACATCAGGTTCCATGCAGCTTGCAAGCGACAAGATGTCGACCGCCGCACTTTTCCATATTTCGGCCATTTTCAACCATATTGTGCATGGATTGGAGGAGCAGCTATGGTTACTGTTCTACTCTTCTACGGATACACGAATTTTGCTCCATGGAGCGTCCAAGGCTTCTTTCAGAATTATACTATGCAGCTCGTGGCACCTGTCTTGTATATTGGATGGAAGATTGCCCACAAGACGAAAATTGTGGAACTCAATGATATTGATCTGGTGTGGGACAGTCCACAGATTGATTCATATGAGGCCTCCTTTTCGGATAAGCCTCTGGGTTTCTGGGCGGATGTCTTTCGAACATTTCGCATGAGGTCGAAGGAAACAAGTCTACATGAGACACAGCGGAGGGGCAGCCAGGAAACATGCCAGAATGATCGTTGTTAGCTTGCCAGAAGGCCTTTTGTTCTTTTGCAGAGGTTTTTTATAGATGTTGAGGAACTCGTTGCAATGAACAATGAAGCGGAGTGAAAGAATTTCAAGGAGATAGTCTCAAGTCTTCTCTGACTATCTGGTATCATGAAGTATATTCTTCGTGATGGGCACTTGAGTGCTCAGAACAAGGAAGAGAAGTTTACGGGTATAAGATGCTACTGCATGTATTCAAATTGAGAACGTCAAAGCAGGGATAAGGGTCAAATATCTATAGCGCAACTATTCCCATGTCCTCAGCAGAACCGATTGGTATCGGATCCCAAGGTCGTCGTGTGTATTAGTACTGAAGCACTTCGATCAGCGATTCACTTGATTGAAGGGGCTAGTTTGGAGACCGCTATGGAGAATCTTCTAGCTTAAGAGGCTAAAAATGGCCTGTTACGGCTTGGGTGTTTTGAGGTGCTCCTGTTTACCATAACCAACATCACGCAGACTGGAAGAACGCCGAAAAAACCTGTTTTTAGTGCTAAGGTATCACTGCTCAGTCCATCACACGGCAACCCGACTTTGGAAGATTGAGGATCGGTAAAAAGTGACATATAGACAATACATAAACAGTCCAGTAAAGACTCATTTATAATCATGGCCAAATTTTTATTAGTACCGGGCAATATCACTCAGTTTCCCTCGAGGCAGTGCTCGGCATCTGGACCGAAACATAGTGGCAAGTCCCCCGAGTGGAGAGGGTAGGCTCGGCACTTCCGAATATAGAACTCCGGGTATACGAGCAAGTTGAGTTGATCACACATCTACAAAACAAAGCTGCTTTATTTTGACTCATCTCTCTTCAAGATCATTCATTGCACAGGAACAGGTCATCGTTTTTGCCTTTTGAGCTGAGCTGCAAGCAAATATCTGGCACAGCACGAAATCAATGATGAATGCCAACCTCACTTGTTAACAGTGGAGTGAAAAGTCTCTCATACAAGCCTGAGTTCTAACTGAAAATACTTGGATGATGAAGCACTTCATGCAGAGTGCTTGAGTACTATAATCGCTCCACGATGTTAGGTTATTGAGCAACCGCCTATACTATCATTGTGATCTTGTTGTACTTTACATTATGATTTGACATAAAGTTTTAGTGCAGTTTTTTCTATGAGACTTTCTGTGGCTTATAGAGGAAAACAACTGAAAGATATCGACTGATTGTGGTTTCTGGCAGCGCCCGACTATGCAGGTGGAGATGGTCCGAACGGGAAAATATTCCGCTTGGCTGGTGCGGGGTCTCGAAGTCGGTAAAGAGATGCCCCTTGTGACTGCCATCTCTTATCCACGTCCCAAAGACCTCGTCCATGATTCCAGAATGCAGGCTGCGCAGCGACCAGAGGCTCTTGGTACAAATCGGAAGCAAAGAAGAGCTGCTATCGCGTAAGAATATCTCGACTGGTTACAAATGACGTGAGTTGACAATCAGACGTGGTAGATGTACGGCGTGTCGCCAGAGTAAGATAAAATGCTCTGGAGATGAACCTTGTACTAATTGCCGACGGAAATCTCTCAATTGTCGATTTTCCGAAGGAGATAACAAGATCTTAGTCTCCGAACGGTGAATTGTATGCACCTCCTTTGAGTAGCCAATGCTTACTAACCTGGCGAAAGGTACCTACGGGGTTTACAGAAACAGGCCTATAAATGGCGGCGTGCTACCGGCGTGAAGCGCTCACGAGACGATTGTTTCCGTTTCGATTGCGATCTTGACGCGGGCCATCCGGTGGGTGATTTCGGCGCTGCCGAGGAGCTTTTGGGCCCCCAGCCCGGAAGATCCTCAGAGTCACCTGACATCGATCTGTCCTGCAATATTTGGACAAGTCCCTTCACACTACCTACAACAGTTTTCAAAAATGCTCACCAGGAGCAGCGAAAATGGAGTCAGTAGCCGGTGTTCCATATCTCTCCATTTGCCCTTTTTGATCTCACAATTGCCACAGTTTGGTTAGCTCCAGCATCTCCATGGTCTCTTACAGCCCGACTGATTGTCATGATGACCGAGATATTCGACCAAAGCTCGGCTAAGGATCCTCCGCAGCTGTACCTGGACGGAGATATATATCCCTTCGCATGGGATCATGCCTCGGCCTCTGGCCCTATAGACACGAGTGATCTACCTTCCTTCGATTATGCTCTCCATCTGTTTCAGATTGTACAGTTTCGCCTTGGCCAGGCATATAGATTTTTTGAGGAAGATTCGTTCATCAAATATCTTCATAGATTCTACGAGATTCGCCCAGATGCAAAAGCAACGGAGCCTCGCTTTTTGTTCGTTCAATTTCTCTTGGTTCTTGCACTTGGCAATGCGTTCATCTCACGACCTCGTAACCAGACGGATCCTCCTGGATCAAAATACTTTTTGCGGGCGATGTCAGCTATGCCAACGAACATATCGACAGGGAAAAATAGTTTGTTTGCCATCGAGGCTCTGGCATTGGTCGGACTATACTTGTATGCGATTGACCACAGGGAGGCGGCCCATGTGCATGTGAGAGATTCATTATTATTCTAATATAGTCAAGTATATTTGCTAAACCATTGAACGCAGGTTGGCCATGCTATAAGAATAGCCCAACTAGAAGAAATGCACACTCAACTTCCCGAAGACATTCTAGGAGACGCAACTGTGGCTCGATGTCGAAACCTCTGGTGGTCATTATATATCATGGACCGCCATATCTCTCCGTCTCTGGGTCTTCCAATGGCCCTCCAAGACAGCGATATCACTACATTGATAAACTCGCCATTGGCGAGCCGGCAGAATCTTACATTCAGTCTCCAAGTGAGGATTACGAGGATGCTTTCATTTATCATCGGCAGTAGGTCTTGCTACTTCCTTCTTCCTTTAGAGCCCACGTCTGATACTAACAGTAATAAAGCCATATACAAAACGGAGAAAACCCAGCTGGTAGCCTTTCTGGATATTACCCGCAATATACTAGAGAGTATGGCCAAATACGCAGAAGAGATCGAGAATATGATCAGTACTAACTTTCACGGTTCTGGGGACAATTTGCCTGAAGAGACATGTCATACCATTCTTCTATATCACCAAGTAATTGACTTCTTTTCATGATTTGGCACCTCTTCATGTACTAACCATTTACTAACATGATTGAACTAGTGCATCATCGTCGCGACAAGACCGCTACTCCTTTCTGTACTCAAAGAAAGGCTAGAGAAGCTAGGTCGAGCAGAAGAGGATTGGCAAAAGTTTCTGGTTCTTCCAAAATCCTTAATCTCGATTGGCATTAAATCCGCAGAGAAAACTCTTCAGATAATAGGCAATGAAAATGGCTTACTAGGTGAGGTTACGCCTTTTGTATTCTATCAAAGGCAACGCGCACTAAATGACTAACGTACGTCCAGAAACATTTTTGCCATTTGACCATGAAATGACATACGCTGCTACTCTTCACTTGATAATGGCAAATGCGCTCTTTCCTTCCAGTATGCACGACCGGTCATACAGTAAGCAAGCGCACGGCATTCTAGACGAATTGATTATTTGCGGGAACCGGGTGGCCCGCGCTCGAAAGCAAGAACTAAGTCGCATTGAAGGCTTGCTGCAGGAGTTTGCCAGAAGGGTTGAACAAGCAGGTCTTCGACTCTTGACTCTATCTGAACCGACCGTTTCGGACATCACACATTTCAATATACCGCAGGAGATACAGCTCGGCGGAGCTACAGGGACAATTACTGGCACTGTATTTCAATCTTCGCCACGAGATAATCAGTCAGGTCCGGCAGACCTGTCTGATGCCGCTAATGTTGATCTCCTGGAAAGTATTGGCATCTCATCTAATGAGTTCCTTTCCATTCTTGACCAGATAAACCACCCAGAGATATATTGTGGGGAATTTGGTATGGGGCCAGATTGGTTGGGAGGTGAGGATGTCACAGTCATAGACTCATTCAGCTGAGCTGTGTATTAGTTGTCTCGATGTTCGTATTTAGTGTTATTTTCGCATGTTTCTATGTTCTCGCATGCTAATAGGATGAAGGTCTCTTGAAACCCGTTGAAGAAACATGCTGTAGCTGCCCTGTCTATCAGGTATCAAAAGTCGTCGTCATCTTTATGGGTGATTACAGGTCAGTCAGGTCGTACCAGAAAGCCACAATTTATATTATGTCACTAGTTGAGCTATATGTCCTTTTCTCCGCGAATCCCGCCACGAAGTTCTCTCGGACCTAGCGGGGCTGGGTACAGCCCCGCGTGACTGCAACCTTCTCAAAATGCAACGTACAGTACGGCGGCATCTCAGTACCCCGCTAATACCCATCTTCATCAAGTACTCTGCCAATCACGCATTCAGAACGACTATCGTAAATAGCATCGCTCCTGGTTTCGTGTTGAACATGGGCTACAGTGAGTCCATTTGTGAGGAAGAGGTCATGCATATCGCTGCCTGAAATCTGCTTTATCATCGCAGCTATGGTCTGTACAACCGCCCCACCTGACTTTTACGGTCACAAACGGATACCACTCGGGAGTCTCATGAAAACGGCGTTCGCATCAATACATGCTCTAACTCTCGTGCGGTTGTATCTCTGGATATACTACAAAGAATCTCGCAGTAAATTTGTGCGGATATATATATAAAGCTTACCAGTAGCTACCCACATATATACGACCTTTCGCAAACCTTGTACTGTGGACACCTGGGCCCTATGGGATTTAATAAGGCTTGCCATTCAACGATACCGCATTTCTCTCACAGATCCATGAAAATGCTAAGTACTCAGGCACCCATGTATGACTTGGAAGACAACTTTTGTGAGAAAAACCACGATCTTACGACATGCGTGGATTGTCTTCCCCACACGACTGAAGAGCAAAAGTAGTAGATTTCAGTTGAGCTACCTATTCGATAGGTATTGTCAAGTTCGTGGCTCGCTTCCTTCATAACGCAAGAACAAATCCCAAAGCAAATCATCACTTCTCCCAAAATGACAAATTGGGGTGAACTTCACCGTGAACTTCTCACGAGATCGATCAAATACTGCTTCAATGATGCGGACACGGCGCCAAAAGTACTCTGATATAAGCAGAACCTATGCAGTCATGCATTAGTCATGTATATGCCCTCTAAGGCCTTCTAAAGAAAACTCACTGGAAAAATCGAATGGTTTTCATAACCTGGCTCGTAGACTCGGTTATAGAATACGTTCATAATAGCACCCATCTCGCATTGGGTGATTATGGTATCTGCTCCGTTACATTCGGTCGCCATATATATCTTCATGTGGGGCTGACTGAGATTCCCGTCTCCAGGTTTTGGCCCAATCCACTCGAAAAAAGAAGTAATCTCGAACTGCAAATCCATTATCATAGTGGTAAATACCCCGAAGAATGTATGGCCACTCATTGGACTGGAATTAACTTTATTAGTATCTCTTAGAAGGTTGGCCACATTATTTTTACGAGCCATACTAGATTTCATCCCAATATCCATTATCCTCAATGGCTTTCGTAGGGGAAAGCCTAGTCCGTCCCCCATACTGGATAGGTTCCAGACTTCTGATGATGGGTCGCCAGTTTGCCGCATTTTCGTGATGGGGATTCCGATGGGTATCGATCGGGGGTAGGTTGCACTGACAGAGCCAAGAGAATCAAGAGGTTCAAAGTGACACCCTTTTGAAGATAAGGAACAAATATCAGGAAGCGCGATGGCGTCCACGCCAAAAGCACGAAGCTCTTGAATTTTGTAAAATGGCTGCTCCGCCGATATAAAGTGAACAAAAAGGTCGCTCAATTTGGGGCTGAGCTTCGTCTCCAGTTCCAAAAAGTCAATTTCGGAATCATCTTCGTTTGGGGCACGATTTAATGTGTCGAACTTCATATGGACCGACAGTATTACTTGGGAATGGTTGGACTTGCAACTATTGTCTAAGTGGACTTTATGCCTTTTAATATATCGGTGGAGTAATCATGATGACGCATGACCTAAGACTATATGGCGGTTACCAACGCGGAATGATGGCCGGAATTATCGGAGGAGACAGGAAAAATTGTACACACCTGATACTAGCCGCATGGGCAGCAAAGAAAGCAATGAATCAGACAGAAGACCTGTCATATAGTGATACGATAGTATGGGGAGGAAGAAAGTTAAGCGAGGGACAAGCGCTGATATCTACAGAGGCTCATGTCACCTGACCTCCGGTGCTCTCATAGCGGGGTCACGATGATTTATCTGTGCCCAGCAACCAACGCACTGAGATCCGGTAGAATGATACCTGTGAACGCATGCTTTAGTCTAATCAGAGGAGACAAAGAGAGAAAAAGAACACATGCCGTAATACGTGCTTGTGTCCCACCATGTGGAGACCGAACAGATAAAAAAATATCATAATGTGTGGGTATGGAGAGTGGGAGAAGAGTAAAAGACTGAGAAGTGCTGATGAATAGTCTAAAGGCTCAGCATGAGACATCGATAATATGGAACAGCAAACCCAAATTCGTGCTCGAATAATACTGCAATTTGTACCGTCTATCTACAGGCCAAGTGTAATTCACTATACGGCGGCAGTGGCCTCATATTCAATTGCCCACTGATAGCGCTAGGCTACGAATGGTAGACCTTAGGTGCTCCAATATGGAATGCCAAAGGTCCAAAATCTGCTGCTGTCGCAGCCATCTACCCACAAGGCGCTTTAGCCCGACCTCTGATTATGTCGCTCGGTTTGATACAATATCCTTTTACCCCATTGCTGCCCATTATTCTTCTTTTCGACTTCTTCTCCTTTTGTTTCTTGTGGGGCGCATATGCATGACATGAACTTATTCTCCAACTCTCGTACCGTTGGGTAGTGTGATGGTTTCATTCTGGAAATCCAAGTCGTAACTATCCAGGACCTGTAACGAAGGGTGGATGGCGCTGTTGTAGTATTCCACCAGGTATGACTGAATGTTTTCCTTCAAATTGACAGCGGACTCAAAATACCCAGTCTGTTCTAGGATGTAGAGCACAGCTACTTGAGAGAACTCCACGACTTGAGATGGGACAGTGGTGATGTTCATGGACCCGGCATCCGTGGATACTTCGGTTGCGGTCACGTTGGTGGCCGAATCATCGTATAAAATGCCTTCCTTGGTGGCCAAAGACCGAGGCGCGACCGTGGTAGACTCAGTAGGTGTGTAAGTAACAGTGACACTCTCTACTTGGTCTTCGCTGATGGGTAGCCCAATGGACCGGCGACCATTCTTGGTGCTGCTAATCTCTACCCCAGTGAAAGAGACAAGCTTATTCTCAGTTTTGCATGAGACATTGTTCGTACTCAACAGAGCCATGATGGCAACTTGATCGAGGTGTATGCCGAACCTAATCTGCGAATGGTTGAAGACGCTCGGGAGCGAGCTACCCATCGTCGCGTCCTTCAACGATGTGACATCAGACGTCACACAGCTGCTATCACCAATGGTGGTGCACCGATAACCTGTATAGCCATTGGCACACACGCATGAACAACCAGTAGTAGTAGACACACTGACGCCTCCATTCTGACAAGTTGTGGTTTTTCCACAGAATGTAGCGCTGTCTTTAGCGCGGGCGACTAGAAGGACAGGCAGTAGAACTGCGAGGAGAATGGTACTCAAAGCCAGTATGCAGACCATGATGAGCTGCTTTCGGGACATTTTTTTGAGACCTCGCTTGGGGGGAGTAGCACCCGAGCCTTGGTGCTCGTTTGGTCCATTTGAGTTCGCAGTGCGCATTTTGGCGCGCCAGATAGAAACGGGCAGAAAACCACGAATCTTAGAGGCTGCCAAGCCAGGTGGTGGAAACTCAGCCAGTATATCAGAAAAGGAGCCAGAATCACGACGGCATGTACCTGTATTGATTGTAAGATTTTCAATTCATGCCCAGTGGAATAATGAAGAGAGCTCACCTCCGGCGCGAAAATCGGCCTCACTGCTCTTGCCACTAATATCAGTCCGACTGGCAGTGTTTCCATGGTCCAAGCTCGGAGCCTGGTCAGTGGCACTTCGGATCAGGTCGATCAAGCTCAATGGAGTGGTGCTACGGGCCTCGGTATGAGGCACGGCTGCCGCTTCAAAGTGGGCAGGCTTGGGGACACTGAGCTTTTTCTCACATACAGTCGGTATAGTCGGCATAGCCTTGGGCAGGGCCTTGATCTCCTTGATCAAAGATTCGGTAAACACCATCTCATCGTGTTGCTGAGGAGTGTGATATTGCAGGGTGGAAGGCTTCCTGGAATTCGCTCCCTGGTGGGACTTGCTCCATGTCGGGGAGATACATTCTGCCTGGGATGCGTCTTGCATGTAGAGAATTGCAGAGGAAGCCGTCGGGTCCTGATTGATTATTAAGTTTTCAAGAGGCAGTGTCGGGCTGTCCAGATTCGAGACCATCGAAGTAGGATTGGGCCTGGAGATGGCGCGTATTTTTGGCTTGTCTCCATCCTCGTCGTTGGTGTCTTTTGATAAAGTGCTATGGCGTGGGAAGTCATAGCCCCAGCTTGACGGGATAGCTTGGCTTGAGGCCAGGGAAACTCGAGTCCAGCGAGGATTGGAGATCTTTTGTGGGACAACCGAGACATGTTTTTCATTGTGTTTGAGATCTTGGAAAGTCTTGAGTGGTGATACAAGACCCGCGGCTTGTAGGCGCGGATCATCCTGGGGAAGTGGGGGATCTTGAGATGGCGGCGGGTACCATGGCGGTGGGAACGGTGGAATATTAGAAAGGCGAACGACGGACGCTGAGGTGGTAGACTGTCTGAAAAGTAACTCAGTCGCGATTGATGTGCGAGATATGTCAATCGTGCTGGTGGGACTCGCACAATATCCGTAGTCTGTAGGGGGATGCGGTGGCGGGGCTCGGGAAAGGGGGAATGACCCAACCGGTAGTGTTGGTAGAGGCATGATGGAATCTGAGCCACTGCTGCTGTCCTGTGAGCCGCTTGATGGTGAAAGGTTCTCGTTCGGAAGCTCGGTTCCAATTGTTAAAGGAAAGCGCGGGACCAGGTATCTAGGATGGTGGTTGAAGAGGCTGCTCAGTGGACCTGTATTCGGGAAGGGTCGTTGGATCTCATAGTTTAAATTCCTCAATGGGAGAGGTCCGATTGATTGATATGGTGAGACTTGCGGTAGATGGATACCGTTCTCCGGAAAATCCCTGGTTTCTTTCGCCGGCCTCTGCCCATCGGGCAACGGGACTCTGATAGAATCTGGCCAATGTATGGGTGATTCTGCAGCCATTGTACGTCTGAAAGAAAGTGTGGTTTTTAATGAAGTCGAATTTGAAGGTGATGGTCGGTCCGCCAGCGAAAACCTTGATTCTGGTTCCAGTTCTGATTCGCAGAAAAAAAAAAAAACGAACGTGATGCGGGGAGATGTTGAAACGATGCACAAGTGGCGGGTAGCAGTCAATCTCTATCGCATATGATGCTTAGCCATGAGAAGTTGGAAGCGGAGCTTGAGAATAGCTGGTATCAGGAGGTTGCGACAGAAGGACAATAGAATGAATATGGGCATCCGAGGCTTCTCCTAGTTGAAGGTGAGTAATCATTTACCATAGCAGGGTCGTTGAAGCTTACCAGACTTTAACAATCGATATGCCACAAAGACAGAAGGAAAGACAGAAAGAACCAAGGATCGTTAGTAACCTCGGAGTCGAAAGAGTCGCAAGAAAATCCTCTTCGCATAGTCACGCATGCCTTGCGCAGATCAACTATATCAATCACAATGCCAGCGGAGACGGAAATTCTTAATATACGTATCTAAAATCGCTCACTAGTGTACGATCTGGTCCGCTAAGTCTTGCGGTATCACGAGGTGGCTTATGGCCAAGACCCACAACACGATAGGAACCCAGTCAATTATGCCGACGTCGAGGACCCACGGGACTACGTAACTAGAGATAGAGTAGAAAAAACCGTCACATCCAAACGCGAGCCAGACGTTTTGATTGCCCGTAGCGTTCATGGTGTTGACTCGTGGCACCAGGTACCTAGTCTAGTGTCGCTAGACACTAACTACTGCAGGCACGAAACAGGACGGGGGTCGGTGGACCATTGCGGAGCTACCGAGCCCTGCCGGATGCACTGGTAACCCAACGATCGTCCCTGAAATTACTTTTTTAGATCTAGGCGGCTCAAGCAAAAGGGCTTATAAGAGCTTTGTTGGTTGCCTTGGCCATTACCTTCTAGAATACCGCTTCGAAATTTTGCAATTGACCATTATCTTGTCTTGGCAAGAAAAATAATTCGGCATGTGCCGACCTTAGATACTTATTAGAGTAGAAAGGCTTCGTAATTTGTAGTAAGGCATTGCAGGGCCCATCCACATAGCGGGGAATACTGTGCATTGGTCCGTCTCGAATGTTTCGGCACACGCCTTGAACGGAATGTACATGACTTTCATTAGATCAAGACACTGGCCTGAATTCATTGGATATATCTATGGTACTAAAAAAAAGCTCCTTATGAGAAAATATGAACTAACAAACTCCCATTCCGCGGAGGGCTATGAAAAGGGCCAAGTGACAAGGTGTCGATGAGGCTTTTCCTCCTTGTATGTTCTGCGTGACCAATAAGACCACTTCATGACATTCATACTTTTTTTGAAACAAGGCCGTTGTCACAGAAACGCCAAATGCGGTCATCTGGCAGGGGAGGTGTGGGGGCATCTGTCATAGGGGAGTTTTTAAAGAGCGGATATATCGGAATATTTCAAGGTTCAAAAGTACTCCTTCGCTTCGCTTCGGTGTGGTTAGCGTGGCCATTCAGAATCAACGCATCCTGATTGGCCAGTAACCCCACCAGAAGGCTTTGTGGGTCGGAGTATCCCGATTCACGAACTGTTTCTGCGCTCAAACCAATTAGTGCCACAACTCAACACTAACAGCCGAAAGGCTTCGGCTAGTTCAAAAACTTACCGTGTTTCACTGAAAACCTGATCCACAGATTCATGGATCCAGGGATCTAGGCCCCACTACTGGTGTAAGTGGATCACGTGGATGTCCTTGGATCCCCACTTCAATCTACTTCCCCTCGATATGTGGAGCATCATGTAGGTTAGTTGGTGTGATCGGAGCAGTTCATCGCGAGGCTTGCCGAGCTAGAATCGTATTCGGCAGGCGAGGTTCGGAGTCCGGACCACCGCGTGGGACCATCTCGCAAACCACGTACGGTTCTGTTTTTCTCTCTCAATTTCTGTAGAAATTCGCCGTCTCAGTACTATATATATGTCATTCTGAGAACATTGAAAGATGGATTGACACTGCTTGGAAAAGTTGGAATCACAAAAGAGTGAAACTCAGCTACTAAGGACTGGCATGACCAGAAGCTAGGGAATCGTATTCCAGGTATTTCGTATGCCAGTGAATGATCCACTAATCATCCTCACTAGATCACCAAACCTATCGAGCTGATTGGGCTGCTCAAGAATGTTCCTTCGAAGGTTCGTGAATCTGTACATATCATCGGCTGAGAATTCAAGCCACTTTGTAACATAGAAATATTGTTAGACTGTATACAAAAGCAGGATTGTGCTAATGCTGATAGTGCCATGACTCAAGCATACGATCATTGAGGTAAGTCTTCTAAATTTGGCACCGTCAGAACCATATCGACATCACTCCGAGCTCGGCACAAAGCTCCCTTTACCTTTTGAAGCGCTCGCGATCGATGCCATGACCGAGAATTGGAGTCGATCAAAGTCACCTGGCAGACGAAAAACAAAGTATTTTGATGAGAATATCACATACTTATTACACATTCCTGCATCTGGATCCCCATGGGACAAAGCTAGTCTTAAAACTGGAAAGGAATACGATATAACTCAGCCCTGGATGCGTGGACTAAAAGACCAATTGACAAACTAAAACACCCATTCCCACAATCAACTAGCAAACCAGGTCTGCGACCGGATCCCGGAGCTGGCGTGTGAGGTTGCTGGATGTTGTTACTCCGGGCCCGGTCAGATTAAAATATGTTACCCGTTATCCAGTTCGCTCATGATCTTTCCGCCCGCAGAATCTTTCTAATTTGACCCATAGTCTTATGCATAATGGTATAGGTTAAGTAAGTTACTTGAAACGGAGATACACCATATTCGGGTCAACTACAAGACTTTTTAGTTGGTGTCGGTGAGTAGTCGTACCTAAGTTTTTGGTACTATATCATCGGGTATATTATGGAATCATGGTTTCGATTAGAAAGAATCCTATTCTGGCTTAGTAATGCAGTATATAATTTTCAGACTGGAAGCACACGAGCTAAGGTACGAATAATTAACTGGCCTCAAGGCCCAGAATGAATGAAGGCTGCCCAAAAAATGGGATGTACACCCCTTCGTCTCATCTGCCCAACGGCCTCATGAAGAGCATATGGTGCCATATCCAAATCCAATCCATCCCGTCCGGTCTCCACCAAATTGGCATAGAAAGATTCAGCAAGCCCGGCAGAAACAGTGTCAGACACCTTCCACAACGTAGAAATGACATGCGATACTCCAGCGATATGAAATGCACCTGCAATATGAATACCCTCGTCCCGTAAGGATAGCACTTTACTTACTCCTGACTCGCAAGCGGATAGATAGACAAGCCCGCAACTTTTCAAGTCGAGGTTGAGAAGGGTTCTCACCGAGAATGGAGGAGGCTTGGTCTGGTTATCTTGCAGCATGATGGCGCTTCTTGATGGGTCTTTGTCATCAGCCCGAGCGTGGCAGGCAATATGTAGAATGGCTGTTTCTGGTGTGATTTTTGCCTTGACTGTGGAGGAACTGGGCTGCATGAGTATTTCGACGCCAACTAATGGCGAAAGAATGTTTTTGATTGCACTGATCTCGGGCTCGACATTTAGGTCGGCTTCTGGGCCGAATCCAGGGGTTGTCGCCATGGCTGCAACGAGGGCCTTTGGATTCATGCTTGACCGTGGCTTGCGTGTTCGTTGCTCGGCGATGTGTCTGATGAATTCCAGAGCCTTCAAAGAGTTCGTGTATGAAGAGACAACCATATCATGGACACATGTTGGCTCCTTGCTATTGGATGATGGTGGAATTTCGAAGTCTCCTGCAGCATGGATCGGCAGGATGCTTAGCCACCCAACGGAGACCCATATGATCCGGGGCTTCCCATTAGGTCCTGGGATGTATTGGTCCCAATCTATGAAGCTCAACACTGGCTTTGCTGCTGCTTCCCAGAGCCACCTCATCACTTCCTGATACTCGGATAGTACCTCGGCTTGATCCTTTTCACTCCCGAGATGATGCACTGCTATCGCAAAACGCAATACATACGTCTTGACTTGTTCCATATCGAAAGAGGGGAGAGGCAAATGGCGAACGTCATCCCTTGTGATCACAATAGCATCGCTACGGTATGCAGTGACGTTGATAAAGACAATTGGCGCACCATGAGCGTAGCATTGAATATCAGCAGGAGTGTCCGGGGTCTTCAAAAAAGAGCTAAATCCTGGAAGTGCTCTGATCTCCTCAAGTACATTGCGAAACGCATCTGTATCATGCTGTCTGTGCATCCTGTTCACATCATCCAGGGCGATAGATGTCAGATCAATGCTGTTGGATCGGTCAACGTGGCGAGTTTGATGAAAAACTCGTTGCTGTAAATTGCGAAAGCGACCAGCTAGTTCCGGATTCTCAACTTCCAGATCATCAAGTCGAGTTGGCCGACCTTGGATGCGATCCCAAATGAAGGCACGACCAGCCTCAAGACGGTGAATCACAACATTTGGAGAGTCACCGGCGCTGAGTGACAAAGAAGCGACAGACCCTGGAATGAGCTGATATTCTCTGATGAACTCTAGCTGCTTCAATCGACTCTCATGCATCAGAACAGCTTCCGGTAGCAACCTGAGACTTATAAGAATGTTGTTCCGAGCTCGTGCTGGATCATCTAGCTCATCGATAGCAAGCTGCGCTGCTATGGATGCTACACTGATGCGCACCGATGCCGGAACTGTGGCCTTGCGTGCGAGATACTCGTATTTTTGTAGCGCCTGACACGCGTCGTCTCTGACACTGGACCCCAGCTTTCGCTCATGCCTGGCTTTTATTAGATTGGCGTGGTTTAACACAGCCTTCCAATAATTTGGATTACCTTCACTCAATAGTTTCTGCACTTTTATAAACGCTTCTCCACTGGCTTCAAAGTCAGATGAATCACCAGTCATCAGGGCGAATTGTTGGAGGGCAACAGCTTTGTTGAGAATCGTTACTCCATATGTCGAAGAGGAAGAAGCGCCTTCAACAATTAACGACTTGTTGTACTGATCAATAGCGTTCTCCAAGTCAGCCCGCTCGCCGGTAGCTTTGAATGTGAATTGATAGACGTTGCCCAAGTGCATGGCTAGCCCTGTCTTTGTTTCAAGATTTAGCTTTTCTGGCTCCTCGAGTGCCAGGTGGAGGATGTTTTGCGCATCTTTAAGATCTTTTAGATCTTTCTTGGCGTCAAAGCGGAGCTGTAGCGCATAACATAGGTTTGCCACACGTATAGAATACCTTGGGTGGTATTTGTCAATCTGCAAGAGACTCCTGCGATAGTACTTGATCCCAGATTCAATGTCCGCTTCGGCTTTCCAGTGGAGAAATCGTTGCGTCATGACATTCCCAAGAGCAGCATTAAGCATAAAAATATCAGGGTGCTGTTCATCCCCATGGAGCTTTTTTAGCTCTAGCAATGCTTCCTCGTATGCCTTAATTGCATTGTCTAGTTGGGAAGGCAATGCCTCATGACTGAAGAGCTCGGTGTATGTATTTCCCAGGTCGTTCAAGAGCAATGCTCTTGACGGGGAATTCTTCGGCATAAGAAGGCTTACCCCCGAAAATGCAAAGCAAGTTTTCTTGAGCACATCCAAGTCTCGAGTTTGGTCATAATTTGCCCGACTTATCTTAGCAGCAACCCACATACACTGGACTTTGCTATGCATATCTTCTGCTGGGCATTTTGAAAGGCCCATCATAGCCGCGGCGCTGGCATCTCGCAGATCATCTCCACGGTTGAGGCGTTCGTACCTCAGAATTAGAACCTGAGCAAGCAGGCGATAGTGATCCCATAAATTCACATCAGTCTCGTCACATATGGCTTTCTGAGCACAACTTATAGCTGCATCAATATCAGCCAGCTCACCTCGCACTTCATACAAGGAATAATGCACTGAAGCGCAACAACTCAACGCCAGCCCACTATTCCGGTGCCCTTGTGGTATCACTTTGACGGTGTCCTCGGCGAGACCTATAGCCTGCTGCAGAAGCTCTTCCGCAATGTTTCGATCAACTGAGTCCCCCGCCCTTTCTTGAAGAAGCCTTGCTAGATTGATTCTGGGGGTGATCGCTTGCGGACTGATTTCAATAGCTTTTCGCCATACACCGCAAGATTTCTCCTCCGCGTCTGGATCCCCCGATGCTTGTGCGTTCAGCTTTTGTATATTGGCAAGCTCATTTATAAAGTCCTCCCAATGCTCGTCGCCTGGCTTTTCGTAGGTCAGTGCCATTTCAAGTAATGACGATCCACTTTTGCCATCATCAATTCTTTTGTCTATGGAGAATCGTGCTATGTAGGCCAGGCCAGCATTGCGATAGATCATGCCATATGGAAGTTGGGGAGAGGACGAAAGATCCGGATTAGCATCGCAAAACTCGATTGCCTCTCGGTGGACTGCGATCGACTCTGTCAATTGCGCTTCTTTCTCCGCGTCGCTACCGGATATGACCAGGTATAGGAAGTAGCCTTTGTTAGAAATATGTCGTGCCCGTACTGGCAGCTGTCCGGCAATCTTAATAGCCCGATCAAAAAACTGATGTGCTTTTTTTTTGTCGCTTTCATGCTTCGTCTTCTTATAGCGCTCCAGTTGCACCACCGCAAGGTCGCAAGCCCATTCACAAAGCACCTCATCCTTCTCCTGAGCAGATTCAATCGCTAAGGTGTAATGTCTGATAGCCTCATCCAGACTTACATGATTCTTTTCTGACTTCCATTTTCGTACATGCAGGTCGCCCATATGGTGGTTGGACTTCCCTCGACCAGGATGTTTGGCCGGTACGTAGCGGAGGGATAGGGCCTCGAGAGCAAGAGCCATAGAGAGATCTTCCTCGCTCTGACTCTGCTGGTACCGTATAAGGGCAAGCTCTGATTGAATATGGCACAGTCCAGGACGGTCGGGATGATCTCCTGCCTGTTGTACAGCACAAATCAGAGCTTTCGCCTCGTTGGGCAATGTCTCCAGGTAGTTTGGATCATCGAAAAAGTCGCCTGGTCGAAGATCATCCGTTATTGGCCGATCCCGGTCAAAGGACGCCTTGGCAGCGGCGATTTGAGAGGGGTGGATTTCTTTCTTGATGGGTTCATCTGCCATGACTATCCTTGTTCGCAAAAGCAGCGATGAAGAAGAGGACACATAAGATTTAAAGAGCCATTCAATCCAAGAGCTGGGTCAGCAGATCTCTGGCGCGGGATAAAATAAGCGGAGGGGCAAAGACGCCCAGGTGCCAATGTTCGTATTTCTAGGCAGAGACGTCGGGGACCAGCCCCGCCAAGCTACACACGACACGTCTCACTTTTTCGGTTATTCTTCCTTGATTTATACCCTGCTGCCTCCTTCTATTTTCGTGTTTGCTGTACTTACCCCGAAAGCTGACGACCGCAATGGCCAATCTGGGGGAAGTATATCAGCAGTCAATGCTGAAGCACCCATATGGCTATGCGCTATACGAGCCGGAATCATCAAGAGTTCTGCAGCCCGGCTATTGCGGCTATCTCACAGAGCGAGGGCAATGGACACCGCTACTTGGAATAGATCAGAAGATAATAAACCTAGGCGACTCATCAGCTCTCACTCAAAATGGCCTAACGCAGTTTAAACATTTCCACCCAGCGCCATCCGACGAACGATCTTGGGGCCCAAAGTTGAGCGGGCGAGTCATCCAAAGAAAGATTGACCTGGAAGTTGGTGCTTCGGCACTCATTCCAGCCGGGATTCCCGTAGATATTGGGGCCTTGTACCGATACAGCAACAATGATGGCTTTGGGGCGATCCTCATGACGGAAAGTCCGGTGATCAGAGACCTGATATACGGCACGACGACCTTCCGGCTCTGGTGCAAGGAAAATTCGGAGGCCATCTTGCAAAAATGGCCGGATGTTCGAGAGCACGGTCTTGTCATTGTCACTTCCACGTATAGGACCAGATTGGCAAAGGTGAATGCCTGGGCACAACAGGGGAAGGAGATATCGGTCGGATTTCGCGGGGGTGTCGTCGGAATCGGTGAAATTGCCCCTTCGTCTACTTGGTACACGTCCCATGAGGAGGCTGGGTGGGTTTCAAGTGAGGCTACCGAGCCGGGAGAAAGCAAGGTGGTCTTCTTCGGGGGGTTGTATTTCAAATATCGCAGGCTGGCGGCTATATTGCCTCAGTCACATGCATTTAGGCCGGGGCCAGTGGAAAAGGCGAAGTTTCGCGATATTGATCCCGAGGGGAAGGAATTCAGGATCTTTGACCAGGATTGTTGTGACGAAGGTTTGTATGAGACTTTGGTAAATTCAACAGAGCTCGGTGAAATGATAGATCTGCCAGGTGATGAGGACACGGATGGGGATGATGACTTTTGATTGATGAGAAATATGTCTAGAATTCTCATGGGCTGCAAGCTTGTGAAATTATCTCCTCCCGAGGTCCTGGTCTGTCGAAAGGGCGGATGGTTGGGTTTAGAGAGAGCAGAGGTGTTGATAGAACTTATGATTTAACACACCTGAGTACAGTATCTGAACCCATAAATTGTTTAGGCCAGAATCATTAGGCAGTCACAGTGCTCAAACCTGTTGTTGTCAAGTTCCATGGATGGTGAACACGGGTGATAGACTTCGCCAGAATACAATTGAAGTATGCGATACAATGTTTCGAGCAATATCATTTGAGGGAATATTGCATTATATAAGTTATTTCTACGTTTATTCCAGTACATACGACCATAGGGTGTGGAGAACAGGGCTTCCCGTCCGCTCAGCCGTACTTAAGCCACACGCCGGTTAGTTAGTAGTATGGTGGGTGACCACATGCGAATCCTGACTGTTGTATGTTTTGCTTTTATCTTTCTGGTGAGGAAAATTCTCTTGCCGCTTGAAAGTACTCTTCAGCCCGTGCAGGAAAGTCCTGCACATGCCTGAAGCGCTGACGTGATCTTCTACGATCGCAAGTTTAAAAGACTGACCAATCAGGACAGGCGGAAATGAGCTAGATGTACCGACCAATAAGGTGACGAACATTCTGACCACCACCGGCAATCAATCTCAAAAGAACCGCAATGGATTTGGCAAACTTGCATAATTTGTGAGGAAAATTGGTATCTAAACCTGACTACCCAACAGGTGCGAGATTGGCGGTGAGAAGCCTCACTGGGATCAGATCAGCGCCTGCTCTCTCTAACCCTGATTTTGTCCGTGCCGCATGCCATTCCATTCATCAGTAGACTCGTTAAGGCTTCATCACATCTAGCTCTGCACTTGGGCCAAAAGAGTACGTCAGGGGTTAGGGATCACTTTGAAGAACATGTAGAGCAGATTCAAGTTTCATCCGCTTCAGTGATGCCCGTTGGCGTTTTGAAAATCCAGAAACGAGCAAAATGCCGCGATCGATCAAAACTTGTATTCTCGTCTGGACCCGACGATCTGGGTACAAACCCAAATTCCTCCACCCCGTGTTGAGTTGATTGACATGTCTTTAAGCGAATATTGAATTTCTAAGAAGGGTAGAGATCCATTCCCCACGTTCCTCTATTTTCTTTCCAGTTGTTTTGGTCATTCTTTTACAATGGCTTCCACTCCCCACGAAGTGGCCTTAGCACCAACCGAACAAACGCGATCTGAAGAACTGCGATCCGAACAAGCGCCGGCCGTCAATCCCGAAATCCCTTTCAATGCGCCCCATGCAATCGCGATCGATAATTTTAGCGAGGTATGTTGACTCAGGTGCTTGGCTCGTCGTGACCCGGGGTTCAGAGTGACGTCATCTTTTAGGACACTAGTAGCCATTTCGACGATGAGCTATCCGATCTCACCTCTGTGTCGTCGAGCGTGCTCGAGTTTGAGTATGAAAATGGTCGGCGATATTGCAGCACCAGCTTAGTGAGTAGTCTTCTTCAGCCTTTGCCCTTGCTGCTCGGTTTGATTCACCAACTGACCTAAGAATAGGGCAATTATATGTATCTCTACACATTTCCCAAGAGGGCTCCTGGCTGGGAAAGCTGACATGGGTAGGATGCCGAATGATGAGGAGGAGCAGGATCGAATGGATTTGGTACGACACTATCTCTACGATTCTCAAGTATAAATACGTGTTCGCACACTGACTCCTTTTTCAGACACATCACATGTATGTGAAGAAATACATTACTGGTAAACGAGTTTGGCTGACCGGAGCTGTGCAGATGGTTGATGCTATTGGGAGGAGAGCTCTACAATGCCCCTATCAAATCATCACCAGAGAACATCCTTGACCTGGGAACCGGTACAGGCATTTGGGCTTTGGACATTGCCGAGTACGTTAAAAGTCTCCAATACCTATCTCTTTAGCCAGTAGGACTGACTCCAGATGATAGGAAATTCCCCAACGCCCACGTCATTGGGGATGACATCAGCCCCATCCAGCCTAGTTGGGTGGCCCCAAATATTGAGTTCATAGTGGAGGACTTTGAAAGTGAATGGCAATATGAAGAAAACTACTTTGACTTTGTCCATGCACGATGCCTCGCAGGGTAGGTCCCTACCACCAATCCCCCTACTTCAAGCGTGTCAATCTGATACACTGTGTAGATGTGTGGCCGACTGGCCCGGGTTTCTTCACCGGATCTACGACCACGTCAAACCTGGCGGCTACTTTGAATCCCACGAGAGCGCCGTTTGGGCCAGGAGTGATGATGGCTCCCTCAAACAAGATTCTGCGCTCATGCAATGGCAACAGGCCATCAATATCGCTGGCGACAAGAGCGGGTGGGAGCTGAATATTTACTATAAGCTGAAGGAATGGATGATTGCAGCCGGCTTTGAGGATGTCACCTTGTCGGTCTACGTGCTGCCGTTTTCACCCTGGCCTCGCGATCCCAATCTGAAGGCCCTGGGAAAGTACCAGGCAGTTCAGTTGCAGCAAGCCATTGATTCCTATTCACTGCGGTTGTACACGCAGGTGCTAGGATGGAGTCCGGATGTGGCCAAGATTCATAATGCTTTGGTCAAGCAGGAGCTGCGGGATAAGAAGCTGCATGCCTATGTTGAGACGTACAGTCAACCCAACCCCCGTGGGTGGCCCGAGTAATCGTACTAACTACGTGCAGAGTCGCTGTTTATGGGAGAAAGCCACGTCACTTCTAATATTCAGGTGTCTTTCTTCCTAAAAACATCGAAATCCGTGCGCTTTTTAAATATGATTTCCCTTCTCATATATGAATGACGATAGTTAATATCTGCCTGGATGAGCTAAACACATGAATAGCCTTGCCAAAGGACCTACTTTTTTAAATTCTTGTGTATCCTTAGCCACTAGCGACGACCAATCCGGCATATAGAAATAGTTTACTATAGCCTTCATCTTCGCCTAGTCCCACGCATTCGCTAGACCCTTATATATTAAGACCTGCGGCTGACCTCGGAATATTAGTATATACTATATGACGTCTAGGCCACAGAGTTTTTAAATCATAGCACATATATCAAGCACGGCTTGTGTGTTGGGCTTTGTCCCCCTGGGGACGGGTCCGCAAGGCAGCGGCGGCACGGATATGGGCATTTATTATAAGGAATGGCAATATCAGAAGTAAGTATAGATGATTTATGGTGGCTAGCCGAGACTACCGCAGAACCTAACTCAACCCGGACCTAGCCCGGACCTAACCTAGGTTAGGTTAGGTTTTAGGTTGAAGAATTGGACCCAGTGTTACGGCCTGAACTGAATGTTAGGGCATGGCATCAGGGCAGGTCGATATGGTACCTAATCATGCCAGATCCGATCTCCGGAAGCACCTGTATGACTCGCTAAGCCAAGGCTTCACCCCCTTATATATATATATTCAAGGCACTTAAGGAATTATTTTATTCATTGGTGATTAGTTTTGTTCTATCCCGCGTGATACCTTGTAGATTAAGCCCATATATCTTAACCTCGCCTAGTCTGCTTGTCTTTTGGTTCAAAACCCAAAGATTGTTACGGCGCAGCCTCATTCCTAGGGCATGATATTAGGATAGGTAGGATAGATCGCTATGGTGCCTAATCCTGCCCGATCTACTCCCCGGAAAGCTCCTACATGACTCGCTTAATCAGGGTTCTGCCCCCTCATGTATACATCTACCGCACCTGAGGCATTAGTTGATTGCTCAAGGATTAGTCTCTGTCTATTCTACGTTTGAATCATATGTGACATCTTTGACCTTGCCTAGTCAACCCTTATATCTTAACAAAGATCTTCGGCTTTGCCGAATCTACTGATATAGGCACGGTGTGGTAGATAGATCAAGGTTTAGTTCCTGCACTATAGCCCGTGTAACAAATGCGCATGCTTTGACTGAAAAGCCTAATTCAGCAGCCGTGCCTCAATCACACTTTGTTGATCTTCTGGCACTGACCACACATTAACAAGCTTTAAGGGGGGTTCTGCCCTGGCCAACAGTTCTGCCCACTGACTCTTAGTACGCTCCATCCCGTTGCAGAGGTAAAACATCAACATATCCATATCACATCTTACCAATGACTCATTGGTATCTGACAACACTATCTCGTTTATGAGAAGGCGTGAGTGGGGTTGCATCGCTTTGGCAGTGTTAGAAAGAATCTTCTGAGACGAGATATCATCCCAGTCATGGAGCACAGATTTCAGGTAGTAGATATCCGCTCCTGTTGGCGTCAGCTAGGCTTATTAAGTCTGAGGGCCAAAACTCACCCTTGGTAACTTGGTCCGTGAAGAAGTCATATGGTGTTGGCTTGATTTTCGGATCCAGAGAACCAGGGATTCTCTCCAGGGTCTCAGGTAGGTCTTGTAGGACCAGCTCACATTCAATCTCTGGGAATGTTTCAGCAAATCTCTGTAAGTCAACGCCCTGATTCCCACCAATATCAACAATAGCCGGCTTTGCTGAAGACAGGTTCTCCTTCACAGGATACTTCTTATACCACGGAGTCGAGATGGTTTTGTTCCGGAGAGTCATACTATCATCAAACCCTTTCTTCCACACTGGGTTCTTCGTAAATGTCTCCCATGTAGTCTCACCCATAGCAAACTCGTACGCAGAAGCTGTTTTGCTGATATCGCAGGGCTTATTTTCGGTGAGGTATTCCCGAATTTTACTTCCGAGACAATATATCATATCGTTCCTGCAGTTAGCCAGTCAGCTAGCTTCCTTGATGGTAGATCAAGTACACTCACGTTAGTATGATACCCCCAGAGTTGCCAGGTTCGCATTGACAAACAGTATTCATGTTTGCAGTGTATGTCTGATACCCAACTTCGTCAACAAACGAGATTGCACTCATCATACGCATCACACGGGCTGTTCAATTAGCTTGGTTTCACTGAGCATGGATCATGCAACCTACCTATCAGGGAAAAATGGTATCCAGACTTCTCCTCCAGTTCTGACACTGTCATACTCTTGCCTTTGTTTGCTACTAATAGCTGGAGCAATCCCATTTCAAGCGCTGCAACAATAGAGACATTTTGAACAGCCTTTCTAAATTTTAGTAAATCAAATCATGATCCGGCAAGGTTCAGTCTTACATGAAAGCGCTGCTTCATGACAAATATGTTCGGTGGCTCTGTTGCTCGACGGAGTTGATACATGGCATCCTGGATACGGACCCAGGCAGTCGGATCGGCTTCATCGTAGCAATTGACTTCTTTTTGGATTTGAGCCGCAAGCCTCTCAAGCTCAGCTTTTTTCGCCATCGTCATCTATTGTGTTGTCTGAGTATACTTGGTTCACTTGAAAATATGAGTGTTACAGATGACAATCTGCCGGAGTGGGGGAATCAAAGGAGTTTTTAAAGCCACTTGTGACAGTAAAATATACAAGAGGACCGTATGGAAATGAGAGCAAGAATACCTTCCGCGGTATGCGGAGGTAATGTCGGTATCCATCATGCATGTGAGATCACATGTGTGTTTCGTAAAGTTCACTTGATCGGCATAGTTTGTTGGGGGCCAAAATGCACAGGAATGCAGATCAGATTAAAATACCCGCCACGATAGCAACAATACATGGGGGATTCTAGTACATATGTGGCAATCCGATCGAGACAGCTTTGTGGGGGCCGAATGCACCCAGGGGAAAAATAGACATGTATGCAGGGCATGAGGCACAGTAAGCGCTAGATATACTTCGGTATTGAGACCTGCCAAAAGGAAGTTAACACGCCCAAACAAAGTATTATTTATTACAGCCTCTGCCGTGTCGTGAAAAGCACACAAAATCTCACCATGTGGCCATTCGAACGCTCCAAGTACTCTGCATTGATTCTCTATTTCTACGATGGATGGTTAATGAATTTTGCCAATCCTTTTATCTGGTGCTGCTCAACAAAAGATGTCCTAATTCCTCTGTATTCACGCAACATTGGAGCTAATCACTGTGATATTGGATGTGGTACGATACGGTTGTCTATTTTGTTATGTATAGTTGTCTAATTTGCGATGAAATGCAGGAACGGGCTACTACCTTGCTCGCCACGACAAGTATGGACCAGAGAGCTTCGTGACCCTTCTCGATATCGAGCCCACCCCTCTTTATTCAACTACAAAGCGCCTACTGAAATCTCACCCCCATGTGCATGTCGAGGCGCATCGACATGATATTCTGTCTTTGGACCCCCTTCCTTCTCCTCCGAAAAATACGTCACCATCTTACGATTCCATTTCTATGATGTACCTTTTGCATACCCTCCCTGTTTCACCGCTTGAAAAGGCTTCGACATTTGGAAAAGTAAAATCGTCAATCAAGCCGTCGGGTGTCATTTTTGGTGCAACCATCCTGGGTCGTGGGCCATGGCATAGCTTCTTCGGACGATTCCTATTGCGCATATTGAACTGGGAGAAACGATTGACCAATTACGATGACGGGGCAGAAATTTACGTGAAGGCTTTGAAAGAGAATTTTAGCGATGTCAAAGTGAACTTAATTGGGTCGATTCTCATCTTTGAAGCGAGAAAGCCGAGAATATAAAATCTTGCTCGTTTATGAAAGCAAGAAACGATGATATAGTAAAAACACCTTGAGTTGAATCAATTTCTTTATAAACTGGTTTCCTTTCCTCGAGCTTGAACTCCACGAAGTCGACGAAGTTATTCAGGTGCTTATATAGCTACGTATAAGGGACCTCAAGGACAGGTTTAAGAGGACCAGTAATCTCAATATGTAGCGTTATCGTGTCAAGGGAAGCTAACTTATGCCCAAGAAGCGATCTGAAGTGACATGGTCATGTATCTCGCCCCCTCATTATATACCCAACAGCTCTTAAGAGTCATAACAGTCGGCGAGATCACACAAAACCTTCAAGTCGTTTTTATTTCATCATGTTGGTCATTGTATAATATGCTTGGTGGTTAAAATGTGGGGACCTCCCCGAGCCTGCCTCGCCATGATCTCTAAAGTGACTCTCAGCTTTTGAAGACTATCGCCATTATACTCGTATTTTGGAACTTCCTATACAGTTTCGACTTTATCTAATCGCTTTCCATGTATCTTTAGATCCATTGTTATTCCCTCTCTGCCTAAGTAGTAGATAGCGAGCTGTATCTCATCAAACCCAGGCATCTTCTCTTCTATGCGCATCAGGAGAATTGTTTGTAAGCGGCGCGTCCAGTGAGACCTCCACTTCAGTCATTTTCTGGATTTGCAATCCCATAGGCTGGGCGCTTGATTCTACTCGCAACAACTCATCCTCACTCAACGTCCGCTTTCTTGAGTGTGCCAATTCAGGAGCCAATTCATGTGACTTCAAGCTTCCGGTGCCCGAAATGAAGTGTGAGTGCATTTTTTGAAGGAAAGGTCGTAGTGTGACGAGACAACCCGCGAATATCCCCAGCTCGTGTTCCATGGCACCCCAGTATCCGACTGGTGAGTTACCCCAGGTATAATCTTTGGGTGTCCAATTGATGACGACCGTTTTGGCGATGGAGGTGCCTGCAGTGCTGTATATCGTTAGATTATTACCTAAAAGAGCAAGGGTGGCAAGGGCATACAAAAATCCGATCATGAGAATTGCATAGACTGCCCATTTTTGTTGTCGAGGAATTTGAACTCGATAGACGATTACGATGGGGATCGCAGCTGTGAAGAAATCGGTTGCGACACCGACGGCTTTCCTCGGGTTAGTACTAACATATAGTCCATCTGTATTTCCATAAAAAGCTTACCCGACGCAGCCTTAAGCAGGATTCCAATGGTATCTGCATTGATGCATTTCGCATCTATAGATTTGTCCCAATATCCCTTTAACGGAATGCACTGGACCAGGTCGACGATAACGACGGCGATAGTGAAAGGAATCAAGATTATAAGGTTGGTCATTACGAGCCACTTGACGGTTCGGTTGGCTCTGTGGGTCATGCGGAGGAGGAATAGACAAATAGAGACTTTGACCATCATCGTGCCAAGCAAGTTGATAATCGAGTTGATTAGGGTCAGTTTCGATATCATGGGTAGGTTGGCTGGATTGACGGTCTCTATGTGCTTTCCGATCCCATACTGCTCATCCGTTAAATCTCATGTAAGTGCATTTTAAGGAGCTTTGTTGAACTTACTTCCACCAGCAGTGTTTCAACTACTCCAGCGCCGATAGATAAACCCTATCATTCTGTCAGAAAAGCGAAATTGCCTAGATCCTAATACATCTTGCTACGTACGTATGCAAGCAACATAGTCCTATAATCACAGTAAGCTCTCTGCTTGGTCGTGTTGGAAATAGTGGATAGCCAGTTAGTAGCTTACCAATCGTCCCAACCTAGTGTTCCGGGTCTTAACTTGGTCCTAACATAGAAGCGAGCGGACAGAACGGCGGTCGCTAATATGAAGAGCGACCAGTGAATACCGATAATCAGCGACTGCCTTGATGTATAAGCCATGGTAGATGCAAGCTCGTCACTTGGCTGACGGATTCTGTAGGAACTTCTTGAAGCTCCTCGTATTCCAATATAAGGTCGTGTCGGCGCATAGAAACAAGGAAAGAGTCTGCGAACGAAGGTAAATAATCCCGCGCGAAAGCTTGATGGCTCGAGGGAAGTAGAGTTGAACTTGTTCCCTGTGTGAATCAGGCATCTAGATCGAAAAACGGACTGGTTAGCAAACCCCTCACCACATTCAACGTCACATTGGTCATTTGGTCCCGGTGGGGGCCATGCAGAAGCATTCATAATACAGGTAAGATCTGCAGCCCCAAACATTCGCCCTTCTGAGTATCATGCACACTGCATCAATTAAAGTTGGCAAGCGCCAGAATTCCTCTTTGATACCATATCATACTTTGGTCTGACTCAGCGCATGTTTGTCGATCGCTCGCCAGCGCAAGATTACAAAGACAGCCATGTATTGTAATCGGTTTATTATTACATTTGAAGAGTATTTATGCTGTTTATCTGTTTACGAGACAGGTATAAATAATCCTGATCCTTCTATAGTCTTCATTTTGCCTCACTAATCACTTTACATATCTTGAAATTACCAGTGTCATCAAGATGGGTGGTGTGTTCTCAAACCCAAGTTATCCTTCCAGTCCCACGTCGGTCCAAAATGTGAACGGAATTACCATCACTGGCCTTGGAACACAATGGCCCTCAACTGTTATTACGGCAGATGATATAGAGAAATTTGCTCTGTCGTTGTATCCTGCGGATGCTCCTTGGTGGGTCACATTCAGCAATTTGATACAATCAACGCTTATGTAATTTCAGGCTTCAAAGACTACTTAGGATTAACGCACAAACCGGTATTGAAACTCGCTCTGTCGTGAACATTTGGGCAGATTCACGATGGCGCCAAAAAGAGCCCCCAAAGGCAGAGGAAGTTGATGCTGTATGGCGCCAATATGGCGTCCAGCTATCCAAGGAAGCCGCGAAGAAAGCATTGCTTGATAGTCGAATTGAAGCGAAGTCGATCACACATGTTGTGGCTGTCACCGCTACCAATGCTGGAAGCCCTGGTTATGATCAAAGTGTCGCCCGTGAACTTGGTGTTCCAGCCGATGCAGAAAGAGTCCTAATCAGCGGTGTTGGCTGTGCTGGAGGGCTTGCAGCGTTAAGAATGGCTTCAAACCTTGCATTAGCAGCAACTCATCAGGATAAGCCAGCCAGAATCTTGGTACTTGCATGCGAAATTTGCAGTATTTATATCTGCTCTGAGTTCCACCAGGCGGCGACCTCACAAACCGGAGGAATCGGTCCTACATTATTTGGTGATGGTGCGGCAGCTCTGGTTGTCTGCAACTCTAAAGGGCTATTAAATGGCGAGAAGGACCTCCCTAAGCGATTTTCTGTCGTTGATTGGCGCTCATTCATCACGCCTGATACACATGCTGAAATGGAATACAAGATTAATAGTAGTGGATTTCAACTCCTACTATCAAAGAACGTTCCCAAGCTGGCTGCAATGTCTCTCTCCCAACCGTTCAAAAGCTTGACAAGGTCGAATAGTATGCCTTCTGCCGTCCCGACGGAGTTTGATTGGGCGCTTCACCCAGGCGGTTTGTCTATCATCAAGGGAGCAGAGGCAGCTATGGGAATTCCAAAAGAGTTATTAGCAGCTACCTATGAGATATACCGAAATCGTGGCAACGCATCCAGTGTCGCCGTTCTAGCGGTTCTAGATCAGATGCGGAACATGGAGATGAGAAGGCGGGATGTTGTCGCTGCGAGTTTTGGACCTGGCCTCACTACAGAGATGGCATTATTGAAGCGATTGGAATAGTCGATCATTGTGAATCAAATCAAACTTGGGTATTGACTTTTGAATGGGTCTAATGTGGTCACAAGAGCCGCACTTTATTACAGGGAGGAAGTTATATGTAAATTCATTTCTGACTAGGTTATCCATCCCTTTCAGGGTTCATATTGCAGATTTTGACAAGAGTTCGGCAGAAACTAATGTATCCCAACGTTGAAATATGTTTGATATAAATGGCTGCATTTTAAAGATTAAAAAGATCCGAGGATAAAAAACTCGGAAGGACCGAGTGGATGGTAATCTAACGTAACGTTCTCCTTGATCGGCGGTGAATGACCAGCTAGAGTTCATCTGGCCCCCAACCACCCGTGTGATCGCCAGTGGGGCTGAAGCTGAGTGGGGGCCGAACCTTGATGGGAATTGAGTCCTTAAATTGCATGCAATACAGAGGACTCATACAAGTTTCTCATCAAATGGCGAGGGGTAAAAATAAATGGCTAGGCAACAAGAAAGTATGATCTCCACTTTGTCTTCAACAAGAGCGTCAACTATAAATAAATCGCCTCCACAATTCTTCACTGTGTCGCTTGCCCCTCGCTAGTTCCATGAGCTCGCGAATGCACTATTGACGTTGCATTTTGTGGATTGTGACCCGGTGGCCTAAGCCTCCCCCTCTCCCCGGGTACCAGTTTCTCCCCGATGAAGGGGTCACTAGCGTGGTATTGTAAATACTCATGAAACAGCCTTGAAACGTAAGATAGAAGGGATACCACGCATTACGTGACACCAGTAGTTCCTGTAGGTGCATAAGGGGATCATTTGCAGAGGTGCTTTTTCTTTCCACCACCCTCTACAAAACCTCCTTTCAGTGGTTCCTACACTTTTCCCGCCTCCCCTCCACCCGTTCACATTCCGTCGATATCATATGTCAATTCCTACTTTCAATGTGTTGAACGGGCATCCCATTCCTATCATTCAATAAGAATCTTGAGTATGTGTTCGATACTGATTAATTCATGTCTGTTGACTGTCCTGACAAGCTTTGTTTCAAAAGAAAGGCCTTCGCCATGTCAAGCACTCCGCAAGCTTTCACACAATGCCAAAACATCCTTTTTGACTGGGCCGACAGCATAGACGCAAAGGCCTGGTCTCAATTGCAAAGCTTATTTGCATCAGAGATCTCAGTTGACTACAAAAGCGTCGGGGGACCGCAAGTATCGTCCATTCCATCCAAGTTATTTGTCCAGGGCCTTTCAACTCCCGCACAGTTGGGCAATCCCGGGGTAACTACACAGCATTTGATTGGTGCCTGCAGATGGTCAGAACTGTCAAAAACGAGGATACAAGTCAAGTTTCAGATCCGAGCCGCGCATTGGAAAATGTCGGATGAGAAAGACGGTACGGAGAGGGCTTATGCAAATGGATACGGCCTTGACACGATGGAATTTGAATTACGAGAGGAAGGCTGGAAGATTGTGTTGATCGCAGTAGAGGCAAGGTGGATAGAGGGCGATTTCAAGAGTATTTTCAAAAGTAAAATCTAACAACGCTTCTTTTTGTGACAATATATTTGGCACGTCGTACTCTTTGCGGTTATTCTTTGGTTATATATTCGGGATCTTGAAGTCCTTATGCATCAGGAGCGGTAAATGGACCTCAGAGAGATAAGAGTCGTTCTTTCCAGTTGTTTTATCGCTATCTGAGCCTTGAAGTGCAGATATTTTGGATTCCGATCATAGCTTCGAAGGTCCTACTTCAGGCCCAGTCCAGATAAATTCAGCAAGCCGATCCCTAGCAGTCCGCATCCTCTGCAAGACCCCAGCTTGAGGAATATCTAATAGCCCCTCAAAGCTCATTGGGAAGACCTCTAGCTTCCCTAGCTTGACAAAATGCGCACTTGACTCTTTCTGCCTACCTAGCCCAATCTCTCTAATAGCCTGGCCCCATCGTTTCATAGTGTCGCGGCTTTGAGGTAAATGAGGCAAGATGATGTTCCACACATGTGGCATAAACTCGTATTGCACGAATGTGACAGGCACCCCAGAAGCCTGGATGTTCTTCACAAGGAATTTGATTCCATCCGCGTACGTCTCCTCGCCACACGTGATCCACATAGGCGGCATCCCCGACCAGTCTAATTGCATGGAAGGATCAATAAGCGGGTGACATAGCGCTGAATTATCGCAGTGGAGATCACCCCGAGGGGGAATTGTGGGCCAAATTTGATCTGCCGGGTAGTTGGGTTTGAGCCAGGGGGCGCCTTCTGACAACCATTCAAACTTTTCGAATTGTTTTACGGATGGAAGGGATAATACTAGGTCTGAGCCAGGACTGACAAGTGCACAGCCTGCGGGCATTGAAATAGGAATGTGCTGGCCATTGAAATGTATAATTGGTGTTTTGCTTCCAGAAGATCGTATCATGGCTCGAAGGAATTGGAGCAGATGAAGATGAAGAAGTGAGCCGCCGGATTCACCGACCAAGATGATTTTTTTCGAGTTGATGGGTTGATGGAGGGACCCGACTGGTGGAGCTAGAAGGTAAAAGTATGCGACAAGAACGTCTAGGAGGATAGTTGGTATGGTGTACTGGGGTGCAAGACGAGGCTGGAAAGTGAACGCGCGCGATCCACTCATTTCAGCGAGTTGTTTGATCACCGGTCGGGCACCTGGGGGACCGGCACGGCTAACAAGGGTTGTTAAATCTGATTCTGTTATAAATAGAAGAGGATTACTCACAAAAACGCCCCTCCAGCGAGATAGAAAATAGTCATGTCATTGTCCACGTTCTGTTGAATGCCTTGAAACTTTTCCTGGTCGCTGATGTCGGGCTGTGGTGCCTTGGAGTCTTTCACGTCTTTTCGCACTCCGATCCATTCACCAATGTAGGAGACGCAGGGTGCTGGGGGGTCGAGCTTCTCGACTCCCTCGCTGGTTGCTTTATAAAGATTCCATAGTCTTGAGCGGAGAGCTTCCTCCTCCTCACCAGCTGGACAAGGTATTTTTAACTTAGATACCAAGATCGATCCTTTCAAAGATCTTTCACGAAATGAATGTGCCTGCATCTGGGAGATAGGAATCCAAGGGGCACTCTTAAAGGCCTTCCGAAAGCCAAGAATGACCTGCTTCTGGGTCTCGGGGTCATCCATTTTCTGTTGATTGGGCATTCTGTGGTCTGATTTGAATACCATGCGGAGGTTTGGCAGCTTTTTATCGGAGGTATTGAGTCCCCAGAGCCTCGGCTAGGGGCCATGACGCGAAACAAAGAGAGTGGGGTGAAGGCTGGGGGCCGTTACCCCACGTATTTGGCGCCAAGGGTTGCGTGTGATGTTGAGTAGTATTGAAACTTGCCGATCTTTCACGTGGCTCACGTATATTCGTTACGTTGCATACTTTCATGACCTCTTTGCAGGTAAGCAAACATTACGCAGAATTACAAGGACCCAGACCCTAGCCTTAATGTATAGGGCTCCCTAGCGAACCGGACACCCTATCGGCCCGGACACCTCAGAACACGTAGTAAATATGATTTTCTGAAAGGTTTATAACTCAATAACCACGCATATGAACTGTTTTAAATCTCGTATCTTATGTTTCCAATGTGATTACAGTTGAATTATAAGTTGGGTGCAATCCAACACATGCCTATATGACGTTACCATAGAATTTCGCCATGCTATCATCAAGCTCAAATATATATCGTTGACCCAGTCACTAACGAATGGGCATTAATAAAGATTTGAGGCCATACAGTATAAACAACATAAAGGATGAATGAGTTTGAGAAGAGCTTCAGAGAAGCTATGAGTTGAGTTATTAATTTGTAATCAATTGCATTTACTATTTTTCTGAAGTGTCCGGGCCGACAGGGTGTCCGATACGCTAGGGAAATATGTTAGCGCTATTTTAGTGGGGGCCGAACTTATCAGCATCACTCAGAGATTCAGTGATTCCTGTCTTGGCATACAGAGCAATTGCTACGAGGTGAGGATAATATGAGAGACATTATCTGGCCAAAAAGTGATTCAATCTTAAATTCCGTGCTTACTCCATCTCTGAAACCTATTGATAGCAATGATGTGGCCCAGAATTTTGAGGGTAGGTGAGAATCATCCGCTATCACCACACGCAAATCCTGCCTGTTGTTTTTCTTTCTTCCTTTTCTCTCTTCTTTCTCTTATGTTCTGCTCCAGTACATTGTTTGAGAATGGCCTTGGCGCCGACTTTGCGGAGTGCCTTTCTCAACCTTACCCACCCAGCTTCTCGCTGATATTGCCCAGACCAAGACCACTGACCAGTTTATCAATTCCCAGACCACCAAGAAGGCCCTTCACAATCCCTCCAAGACCAAGGCCATTCAGGAG